>CAWUFW010019128.1:0-197036 GCA_963921515.1 Calotriton arnoldi | reverse complement strand
ATACACAGGGCAGCACAAACAAGTTTCTAAACCCTGAAACATCACCACCAGCAAGACCCCTACACTACCCGAACACCACTGCCCTAAACCCTGAAACACCACCCCCAGCAAGACCCCCTACACTGCCTGAACACCACTGCACTGCCCTAAACCCTGAAACAACACCCCAAGCACGCCCCCCTACACTGCCCGAACACCACTGCTCTGCACAAAACCCTGAAACAGCAGCCCCAGCACGACCCCCTACACTGCCCGAACACCACTGCACTGCCCTAAACCCTGAAACACCAGCCGCAGCACGACCCCCTACACTGCCCGAACACCACTGCTCTGCCCAGAACCCTGAAACACCAGCCCCAGCACGACCCCCTACACTACCCGTACACCACTGCACTGCCCTAAACCCTGAAACACCAGCCCCAGCACAACCCCGTACACTGCCTGAACACCACTGCACTGCCCTAAACCCTGAAACACCAGCCCCAGCACGACCCCCTACACTGCACGAACACTACTGCACTGCCCTAAACCCTGAATCACTACCCCCAGCAAGACCCCCTACACTGCCCGAACACCACTGCACTGCCCTAAACCCTGAAACACCAGCCCCAGCACAACCCCATACACTGCCTGAACACCACTGCACTGCCCTAAACCCTGAAACACCAGCCCCAGAACAAACCCCCTACACTGCACGAACACCACTGCACTGCCCTAAACCCTGAAACACTACCCCCAGCAAGACCCCCTATACTGTCCGAACACCACTGCACTGCCCTAAACCCTGAAACATCACCACCAGCAAGACCCCCTACACTACCCGAACACCACTGCCCTAAACCCTGAAACACCACCCCAGCAAGACCCCCTACACTGCCTGAACACCACTGCACTGCCCTAAACCCTGAAACACCACCCCAAGCACGCCCCCCTACACTGCCCGAACACCACTGCTCTGCACAAAACCCTGAAACAGCAGCCCCAGCACGACCCCCTACACTGCCCGAACACCACTGCACTGCCCTAAACCCTGAAACACCAGCCGCAGCACGACCCCCTACACTGCCCGAACACCACTGCTCTGCCCAAAACCCTGAAACACCAGCCCCAGCACGACCCCCTACACTGCCCGAACACCACTGCACTGCCCTAAACCTTGAAACATCAGCCCCAGCATGACCCCCTACTCTGCCGGAACACCACTACACTACCCTAAACATCGAAAACACCACCCCCAGCATGACCCCCTACACTGCCCGAACATCACTGCACTGCCCTAAACCGTGAAACACCAGCCTCAGCACGACCCCCTACACTGCCTGAACACCACTGCACTGCCTAAACCCTGAAACATCACCCCCAGCATGACCCCCTACACTGCCCAAACACCACTACACTGCCCTAAACCCTGAAACACCAGCCCCAGCACGACCCCCTACACTGCCAGAATACCACTGCACCGCCCTAAACTGTGAAACACCAGCCTCAGCACGACCCCCTACACTGCCTGAACACCACTGCACTGCCTAAACCCTGAAACACCACCCCCAACACGACTCCTACACTGCCCGAACACCACTGCCCTAAACCCTGAAACACCACTGCCAGCAAGACCCACTACACTGCCCGAACACTACTTCACTGCCCTAAACCCTGAAACACCATCCCCAGCACGACCCCCTACACTGCACGAACACCACTGCACTGCCCTAAACCCTGAAACACTACCCCCAGCAAGACCCCCTACACTGCCCGAACACCACTGCACTGCCCTAAACCCTGAAACATCACCCCCAGCAAGACCCCCTACACTGCCCGAACACCACTGCCCTAAACCCTGAAACACCACCCCCAGCAAGACCTCCTACACTGCCTGAACACCACTGCACTGCCCTAAACCCTGAAACACCACCCCCAGCATGACCCCCTACACTGCCCGAACACCACTGCTCTGCCCAAAACCCTGAAACACCAGCCCCAGCACGACCCCCTACACTGCCCGAACACCACTGCACTGCCCTAAACCCTGAAACACCACCCCCTGCACGACCCCCTACACTGACCGAACACTACTGCACTGCCCTAAACCCTGATACACCACCCCCAGCACGACCCCCTACACTGCCCGAACACCACTGCACTGCCCTAAACCCTGAAACACTACCCCCAGCAAGACCCCCTACACTACCCGAATACCACTGCACTGCCCTAAACCCTGAAACATCACCCCCAGCAAGACCCCCTACAGTGCCCGAACACCACTGCCCTAAACCCTGAAACACCACCCCCAGCAAGACCCCTACACTGCCTGAACACCACTGCACTGCCCTAAACCCTGAAACATCACCCCCAGCAAGACCCCCTACACTGCCCAAACACCACTGCCCTAAACCCTGATACACCACCCCCAGCACGACTCCCTACACTGCCCGAACACCACTGCACTGCCCTAAACCCTGAAACACTACCCCCAGCAAGACCCCCTACACTACCCGAACACCACTGCACTGCCCTAAACCCTGAAACATCACCCCCAGCAAGACCCCCTACACTGCCCGAACACCACTGCCCCTAAACCCTGAAACATCACCCCCAGCAAGACCCCCTACACTGCCCGAACACCACTGCACTGCCTAAACCCTGAAACACTACCCCCAGCAAGACCCCCTACACTGCCCGAACACCACTGCACTGCCCTAAACCCTGAAACACCAGCCCCAGCACAACCCCATACACTGCCTGAACACCACTGCACTGCCGTAAACCCTGAAACACCAGCCCCAGAACAAACCCCCTACACTGCACGAACACCACTGCACTGCCCTAAACCCTGATACACCACCCCCAGCACGACCCCCTACACTGCCCGAACACCACTGCACTGCCCTAAACCCTGAAACACTACCCCCAGCAAGACCCCCTATACTGCCCGAACACCACTGCACTGCCCTAAACCCTGAAACATCACCCCCAGCAAGACCCCCTACACTACCCGAACACCACTGCCCCTAAACCCTGAAACACCACCCCCAGCAAGACCCCCTACACTGCCTGAACACCACTGCACTGCCCTAAACCCTGAAACACCACCCCAAGCACGACCCCCTACACTGCCCGAACACCACTGCTCTGCCCAAAACCCTGAAACACCAGCCCCAGCACGACCCCCTACACTGCCCGAACACCACTGCACTGCCCTAAACCCTGAAACACCAGCCGCAGCACGACCCCCTACACTGCCCGAACACCACTGCTCTGCCCAAAACCCTGAAACACTACCCCTAGCACGACCCCCTACACTGCACGAACACCACTGCACTGCCCTAAACCCTGAAACATCAGCCCCAGCACGACCCCCTACACTGCCGGAACACCACTACACTACCCTAAACATCGAAAACACCACACCCAGCACGACCCCCTACACTGCCCGAACACCACTGCACTGCCCTAAACCCTGAAACACCAGCCCCAGCACGACCCCCTACACTGCCCGAACACCACTGCACTGCCCTAAACCCTGAAACACCAGCCGCAGCACGACCCCCTACACTGCCCGAACACCACTGCTCTGCCCAAAACCCTGAAACACCACCCCAAGCACGACCCCCTGCACTGCCCGAACAAAAACTTGTGAGAAGTTGGCCTGGCATATGCTGTCCACTAATTATAGTGGACACCTTGCACCAGTCCAAACAACCCCTTATTGGAGATAGGTTAAAGACAACCTTATTGAAAGCTATCCTAGTGGTAGCTATGGAGAGCAGCCTTCAGGCTAAGTCTTGAAGGAATGTAAAGCAGCTTGTTTTACCAGTCTATAATCTCTTGAGTGACCAAATGAAAGAGCACCACACCAGGTATATATTCAAAATATATGTATTTATTGCTAAACACACCCCTCTAGTCTCTTTATGAGGCTAGAGTTCGAAGTACATAAGTTATAAGATATTAAATCACAGTAATAGCACAAATACACGTTTGGGCCCTAGGGGCGTACCAAACCATATACCAATAAAGTGGTATGCGAACCACGACTGAACTAGACACTAGGCCTAGAGCCTCTAGAAGTGCTTGGACCACAAGGAACCACCCAAGGTAGTGACACAGGGGACCCACGGGAGACGCGTGCAGTGTAAATACACAACCGCGATACGCCGTTAACTTCTATGGAGAAAGTCGGGATCGGGAAAATAGAGGAAAGGGACACTTAAAAGAGGACTAGGACAAAACCCTTTGAGATCTAGGACTTTGAAGAGTCTCTACCCACGGGAGCACCGGAGTACTCGTGTTACCTCACCCAGGGAAGCCGGGTGCATAGGTGCCTTTCGGGGTCGGGTTTCGTCGTCGATTCGAATGGCGATCTGCTGCAAAGTGCTGCTGGCGGCCAAGAGAAAAGTGTCCGGGTGGATCCAAGAGTGGATTGGAGTTCTGGAGAACCTGAAAGCAGAGGGGACAGAGTCTGGGTCACTAGCCAGTGACCAGGAAGGCGATGGACAGTTGCCCACCGAAGTTTAGTGCTTCAGGTGCATTGACTGTCGTCTTGACTCTTCAGCCACGAGGTCCAGGAGGCGTTGTCGGCGACCAGGAGCAGGATTCGGGCTGGTACACGATGTCTGTCGAGTGCTGAGGTGTCAGCGACCGGATTGGACCCAACAAGCCTTGGCAACGGCAAGTCTCGAGTAAGATGTTGATCGTCGATGGTGCAGACCAGCAAGGTCTGTGGAACTCACCCAGCGAGGATAAGTGAGGGCAGGCCTGGAGCAACCAGGATGCCAAGAAAGAAAAGGATTGGCCTTCGTTAAGGGCTACTAGCCAACGGGCTAGCGACCGCGAAGGAGCCTCGTGACGCCGCACGTGGAGCTGGCTTACAGGACACTCGTGGAGAGGGGGCCAGTGATCTTCGGTACAGGTAGTGCTGGAGGCTAGGGCTACTCGGAGCCCAAAGCACGACTTCTTGGGAGACCCAGAAGATGGTGCACTTGCAAATGTGCTTGGTGTCCAGGGGTCACGGTCTCAAGTCACCCACGATAGCCACGGGCCTCAGCTTTGCTGGGGACTCAGGGTAGCCTCGGGTAAGTCTGAGAATCCACCTCTGGTGATGCGATGACTTCGGCGTCCGACGGGAGCTTCAGAAATGCGAACCGGACAGATGCTTCTTTGGTGCCTGCCAAGCAGGGTAGTCACTCCTTGACCCCAAGGGAGATTCTTCTGTCCTCTAATCGTGAGTAGAGCGTCGAAGGTCCAGGATTCAGTTTCAGAGTTTCGTCCAGGGATAATCTAAAGTCCTAAGGACTGGGTTCCTATCTTTATACTAAAGATAAGGGTTGGACTACTCTGTGGCCCCACCTATGGGTGGGTCAGGGCAGAGGGGTGGCTACACCCCTTTCCCTTTGTCCAGTTCACGCCAAAGCAGGGTCTGGAAGCCCCTGATCCGGTTTGAACTGGGGTATGCACAGGGATACCAAATGTGCCCCCAGTGCAGGACTTCAAAGCACACAGATGGTGCTCCCGCCCAGCCCCAATACACTTTATCCTGTCTGGGGAGGTGGTCACACCTCCCTGGGACAGGAAACCTATTGTCCAGGCCTCCCCTGCCGGAGTTTCGTCCAGCAGCAGGAGGCCAGACTCGTGTCTGTGGCAGCAGCATCCATTTTGTGATGCCAGGGCTTTGGAGAGAAGTTACCGGGTTAGTCAGAGTTAACATGTCTTTCCCTCTAGAAGGGTGGAATGCTACCCCCACCGCCAGAATTGGTGGGGGGGTAGTATTCCAAGATGTTTGACACCAAACACGACATGTTTAGGTGCAGCCATTCCAAAGTTAGCATTTTACCGCAAGGTTATAATGCGCTTAGGAGTATATGGTCAGGCTGCACTACAAACAGCATCAGAGATGGTCTCCGAACGCTGCATAGGGGCCCTGCTCATGCAGGGGCACCCTCTCACATAGGAACCATGCACTCTGCCTTTAGGATTGATAAGGCCTGCCTTAGGAGTGACTTATAGGTTTATATGTGTGTATGTATTTAGTGATATAGGTAACCTATATCACAGTAAGGGGTGCATGCACCACCTTACCCAGGCTGCAGTAGCAGACCTGTGGAGTCAGTTTGGATGGCCTTCCAGGGGTGGCATAATACATGCTGCAGCCCCTGGTAGGCCTCTGAGGTACCTATGCCCTTGGTACATAGTATACCATATACTAGGGACTTATAAGGGCACTCCAGATTCCAATCAGAGATGTGCCTAAGGCACATGGAAACCTTTTACAGAGAAAGCAGATAGACTGGGGCCCTGAATAGCAGGATCCCAGTCCAACTAAGTCATAAACCAGCAAAACACCATAAAAAGAGTGGGTGCAACCATATAGTCAGATTCCACCTTCCTACATAACCCCCCCAAACGAAAGGAGATAAGGCTAACCTTGGCCAGTTGAGCCTTCATTGACTAAGTGGTCATATAAGGAAGCACCTGCACTAGCATGGTTGCCCCTCTCTTATGGTCCACTAAGCAATCCCTCACCCTAAGGGTATAAGAGGGTCTCCACCATGGGGAATCACTACCTGTGGTGTGCTTAGGTAAAGTACAAGGCTGGTGAGGTGTCTGAGTAGGGAAGTGAGGCCCTAGGAATGTTGGCCTCAGTTTCCTCAGATCACTGGTCACCATGTATGCCTGTCTTTCCATGACTGAGTTGCACTTTGCTCTAAGGGTCAACCTTTGGCTGCCTACAGCTGGGGGTTGGGTCCCTTTGGATGGACTACTGGAGGGACAGGGCAGGTTTGGAACCTTCAGGTCCCAGGTTTGCCCTTGCCTACCAGAGTCCTTCTGGGGGAGGTCCCTACATAAAGGCATGGGGGATCCCTCAGTGTGTAGAGGAGTTTTCACCTGGCTAGGGCTACTAGACTGGGTGCCCCTAATCTGCTGATGGGGGTTCCTCTGGACAGGGTGCCCTGGGGGGTCCACTGACCTCCCTGACCTCTGCAGCCCTGGGCTGGCTGAGGCAGGGTAGAGAGGGGCAGGTTACCTGCTCCAGACTGGATACCACCTTGGAAGGGTCCTCTGCCATCAGGGGTGTGGCCAGGCCAGGCCTGACTACCTCTGGGGCAGTTCCTTCACTAGGGGTAGGGTCAGTTCCCTGAGGAGGCTGACCCTTACCTACTGTCTGGAGGGAAGAAGACTTTTCTTCAACCCTTGTGCTCTCTTTTGGGGGAGAGTGGGCCATTCTTTCTGTGAGAAGTTGGCCTGGCATATGCTGTCCACTAATTATAGTGGGCACCTTGCACCAGTCCAAACAACCCCTTATTGGAGATAGGTTAAAGACAACCTTATTGAAAGCTATCCTAGTGGTAGCTATGGAGAGCAGCCTTCAGGCTAAGTCTTGAAGGAATGTAAAGCAGCTTGTTTTACCAGTCTATAATCTCTTGAGTGACCAAATGAAAGAGCACCACACCAGGTATATATTCAAAATATATGTATTTATTGCTAAACACACCCCTCTAGTCTGTTTATGAGGCTAGAGTTCGAAGTACATAAGTTAGAAGTTATTAAATCACAGTAATAGCACAAATACACGTTTGGGCCCTAGGGGCGTACCAAACCATATACCAATAAAGTGGTATGCGAACCACGACTGAACTAGACACTGTAGGAGAGTAGGATCTGCTTCACATGGGTACCCCCACTTTTTGCTGATGCTTCACTGTTTTTCGACATTAGTCTGGCTGGGGCCCTGCTAATCAGAACCCCAGCCTAGCTGCTTCCTCTCTAAAATGGTTTCCATGTGCCTTAGGCACATCACTGATTAGAATCTGGAGTGCCCTTATAAGTCCCTAGTATATGGTATACTATGTACCAAGGGCATAGGTACCTCAGAGGCCTGCCAAGGGCTGCAGCATGTATTATGCCACCCCTGGAAGGCCATCCAAACTGACACCACAGGTCTGCTACTGCAGCCTGGGTAAGGTGGTGCATGCACCCCTTACTGTGATATAGGTTACCTATATCACGAAATACATACACACATATAAACCTATAAGTCACTCCTAAGGCAGGCCTTATCAATCCTAAAGGCAGAGTGCGTGGTTCCTATGTGAGAGGGTGCCCCTGCATGAGCAGGGCCCCTCTGCAGCGTTCGGAGACCATCTCTGATGCTGTTTGTAGTGCAGCCTGACCATATACTCTTAAGCGCATTATATCCTCGCGGTAAAATGCTAACTTTGGAATGGCTGCACCTAAACATGTCGTGTTTGGTGTCAAACATCTTGGAATACTACCCCCCGCCAATCCTGGCGGCGGGGGTAGCATTCCACCCTTCTAGAGGGAAAGACATATTAACCCTGACTAACCCGGTAACTTCTCTCCAAAGCCCTGGCATCACAAAATGGATGCTGCTGCCACAGACACGAGTCTGGCCTCCTGCTGCTGGACGAAACTCCGGCAGGGGAGGCCTGGACAATAGGTTTCCTGTCCCAGGGAGGTGTGACCACCTCCCCAGACAAGATAATGGTTATTGGGGCTGGGCGGGAGCACCATCTGTGTGCTTTGAAGTCCTGCACTGGGGGCACATTTGGTGTCCCTGTGCATACCCCAGTTCAAACCGGATCAGGGGCTTGCAGCCCCTGCTTTGGCGCGAACTGGACAAAGGGAAAGGGGTGTAGCCACCCCTTTGCCCTGACCCACCCATAGGTGGGGCTACAGAGTAGTCCAACCCCTATTTTTAGAATAAAGGTAGGAACCCAGTCCTTAGGACTTTAGATTATACCTGGACGAAACTCTGAAACTGAATCCTGGACCTTCGACGCTCTACGACAAGATTAGAGGACTGAAGAATCTCCCTTGGGGTCAAGGAGTGACTCCCCTGCTTGGCAGGCACCAAAGAAGCATCTGTCCGGTTCGCATTTCTGAAGCTCCTGTCGGACGCCGAAGTCATCGCATCACCAGAGGTGGATTCTCAGACTTCCCCGAGGGTACCCTGAGTCCCCAGCAAAGCTGAGGCCCGTGGCTATCGTGGGTGACTTGAGACCGTGACCCCTGGACACCGAGCACATTTGCAAGTGCATCATCTTTTAGGTATCCCAAGAAGTCGTGCTTTGGGCTCCGAGTAGCCCTAGCCTCCAGCAATTCCTGCACCGAAGATCACTGGCCCCCACTCCACGAGTGTCCTGTAAGCCAGCTCCACATGCGGCGTCACGAGGCTCCTTCGTGGTCGCTAGCCCGTTGGCTAGTAGCCCTTAACGAAGGCCAATCCTTTTCTTACTTGGCATCCTGGTTGCTCCAGGCCTGCCCTCATTTACCCTCGCTGGGTGAGTTCCACAGACTTTGCTGGTCTGCACCATCGACGATCTACATCTTCCTCGAGACTTGCCGTTGCCAAGGCTTGTTGGGTCCAATCCGGTCGCCGACACCTCAGCACTCGACAGACATTGTGTACCAGCCCGAATCCTGCTCCTGGTCGCCGACAACACCTCCTGGACCTCGTGGTTGAAGAGTCAAGACGACCGTCAACGCACCTGAAGCACTCGACATCGGTGGGCATCTGTCCATCGCCTTCCTGGTCACTGGCTAGTGACCCAGACTCTGTCCCCTCTGCTTTCAGGTTCTTCAGAACTCCGATCCACTCTTGGATCCACCCGGACACTTTTCTCTTGGCCGCCAGCAGCACTTTGCAGCAGATCGCCATTCGAATCGACGACGAAACCCGACCCCGAAAGGCACCTATGCACCCGGCTTCCCTGGGTGAGGTAACACGAGTACTCCGGTGCTCCCGTGGGTAGAGACTCTTCAAAGTCCTAGATCTCAAAGGGTTTTGTCCTAGTCCTCTTTTAAGTGTCCCTTTCCTCTATTTTCCCGATCCCGACTTTCTCCATAGAAGTTAACGGCGTATCGCGGTTGTGTATTTACACTGCACGCGTCTCCCGTGGGTCCCCTGTGTCACTACCTTGGGTGGTTCCTTGTGGTCCAAGCACTTCTAGAGGCTCTAGGCCTAGTGTCTAGTTCAGTCGTGGTTCGCATACCACTTTATTGGTATATGGTTTGGTACGCCCCTAGGCGTGTATTTGTGCTATTACTGTGATTTAATATCTTATAACTTATGTACTTCGAACTCTAGCCTCATAAAGAGACTAGAGGGGTGTGTTTAGCAATAAATACATATATTTTGAATATATACCTGGTGTGGTGCTCTTTCATTTGGTCACTCAAGAGATTATAGACTGGTAAAACAAGCTGCTTTACATTCCTTCAAGACTTAGCCTGAAGGCTGCTCTCCATAGCTACCACTAGGATAGCTTTCAATAAGGTTGTCTTTAACCTATCTCCAATTAGGGGTTGTTTGGACTGGTGCAAGGTGCCCACTATAATTAGTGGACAGCATATGCCAGGCCAACTTCTCACATTGGTGTGCAGCGTGTGGGATTCCAGCTTGCTATTGTTTTACCAGATAATCTCAATTGAATTGATCAACTGAAAACCACTAAAGGTACCTAAGGTACATATAATTTAAGCTTAGAATAACAGTAAGTTCTACTGAACTTAGAGTTGTGTGTTAAGGGATAGCACAACCCTTTCTACAACTCAAGAGAGTTTAGTAGGCCACACTAGAGTAGGTAGTGCATACACCACACCACACTAGTAATGTCTTTAAGGGGAGGATCCAAAGAATCCTTGCAGGAAGCCATTGAGCTTCCACCCTCCAAGTATGATACACTCCCATTCTTGGAATTGAGAGCTTTATGTAACTTGAGAAAACTAAGGACAGGCCAAAGCCCCACCACCCAACACCTCAAGGAGTTGTTGGTGGCTTATGTTTAGTTTAGTTTAAGCATTTATAGAGCGCATGGTTACACCACCGGTGTTTCCCCGCGCTAAGACGCTCGATAGGAGAGAGAGGGCGTGTGAGACAGCGGACTACAGAGATAGAGGTACTAGGACCCCTAAAACCCATCGGGCTTCACATATAGCCATGTTTTTAGTTGCCTCCGAAATCTTTTTTCGCATGGCTCTACTCGGAGTTCAATAGGCAACCTGTTCCACATTTTTGCTGCCTTATATCTAAAAGAACGTTCGCCCATTCTCGCTTTAAATATTCTAGGCACCGTAACCAATGCCAACTCTGACGATCTTAGATTGCGGCCAGGATGTACTTGGTTATTAATGGATGTAGATACTTCGGGCCTTTGCTTAGTAAGATACGGTGGCAGTAGCACATAGCCTTGAAGGACACTCTTTTCTCCACTGGTAGCCAATGCAAGGCTTCCAGTGCTTTCTTAGTGTTAGACCTTCTAGGGAGGCTAAGTACCAACCGTGCGGCCGCATTTTGGACCCTTCTGTAGTTTTGCTAAACCTTGTTTAGTAGCTCCAAGGTACAGTACATTCCCATAGTCTAGTTGGGAGGTAATGACTGCATGTACTATAGTCTTCCTGGAGCTAGCTGGTAGGAGGTTTAGGATTTTACGCAGAACCCTCATAGCACCATAGCATTTGCCAGCCACTTTACATATTTGGGAGTCAAAAGTAAGTCCGGAATCCATCCAGACTCCGAGATTCTTGACTACGGGCTTAGGGGTAGGGAATTGGCCCAGGGATTCAGGCCACCAGGCGGATGACCATATGGACGGGGTTTTACCAACCACCAGCACTTCAGTTTTGCTCCCATTTAATTTGAGGCAATGATTTGACATCCAATCCGCGACTTCATCTAGGCACTCTGCAAAACGGATGGGAGCCTGATTATTCTCCTGTGTTAACATCACAATTACCTGTGTATCATCAGCATAGGAGACGATCGATACATTATATTTCTCCACTAGTTCTGCAAGCGGCCCCACATATAGGTTAAACAGAGTGGGGCTCAGAATGGAGCCCTGTGGCACCCCCCTGTGCCAAAGGAAAACTTTCCGATACAGAGGACTGCTGCCTGACTTGGAAACTTCGTGCTGAGAGAAAAGATTTCATCCAACCGAGCGCACTATGCCTAATGCCACATTTCTCTAGCCTCTGCAGAAGTATTTTATGGGAGACAGTATCAAACGCCGCACTTAGGTCAAGCAGAATTAGTGCGGCTGTTTGACCTTCATCTGCATATTTCCTTAGAGTCTCAGTGGCGATGAGAAGGGCCGACTCAGTGGAGTGGGCCATTCTAAAACCTGACTGAGAGGGATGCAGTATATTATTCCTCTCTACATGTTCTACTAGTTGACTTTAGTAAGCCCTTGGGGACTGGAGGGGTAGGAGCTGAGGGTGGGGCAGGAGAAGAGGAGGAGGCCAGGGGTACAAATACCCCCAGCCCCCCCTCTGAAACTGGCCAGGAGGGTGACAATGACCTTGACCTGCAAAACCCAATCCCTCCTGTGGATGATGATGAGGATGATCAAGATGATGCCCTCTTTGTCCCCCCAGGAAGGATTAAGAGTGTGCCCAGGAAGTCTAGATCTCCTTCTCAGGAGTCTAACCACTCTGGCACCTCTATAGGGAGCTCTGTCTCCTCTCACAGGAGGGAATCCTCACATGAGAGGAGAGCCAGGCTGGTACGGTATGAGGAAACTCAGCTGGAAATCAGAAAAAAGCAACTGGCTTTAGATAGGGAATCCCTAGATCTCCTTAGAGAGAGAAGAAAGTTGGGACTAGAGTCCCATGGTGGCAGCCATGTCCCTAGAGATAGGGAAAGGTCCTATGACCATAGGAACCTGAGCAAGATTGTCCCTCCCTACCAGAGTGGGGATGATATCCACAAATGGATAACTGCATTAGAAAGGGCCTGTAAAGTACAGAAGGTCCCTCAGGAGCAGTGGGCAGCAATCTTGTGGCTCTCCTTTGCTGACAAAGGTAGAGATAAGCTCCTCACTGTTAGAGAGGAGGATGCTGATAATTACAAGGTCTTGAAGAGTGCTCTTATTGATGGGTTTGGCCTAACCACTGAACAGTACAGGTTGAAGTTCAGAGATACCCAAAAAGCACAGACTCAAGACTGGGTAGACTATGTGGATTGTTCTGCCAAGGCTCTGGAAGGCTGGTTGATGGGCAGTAAGGTGTGTGACTTCTCAGGATTGTACAATCTGATAATGAGGGAGCAGATTCTTAATAACTGTCAAAATCAGCTGTTGCATCAATACCTGGTAGACTCTGATCTGACCTCTCCCCAAGAATTGGGAAAGAAGGCAGACAAATGGGTCAGAACCAGGGTGAAGCAGAAGGTACAGAACCAAGGTGGGGAAACCAAGAAGCAAGATACTAAGAACTCTGAAAAGGGTGGGGAGAAGGGTAAAGATCAAAAGTCTTCATCAGGCCCCCAAAAATCTTCTTCTGGTGGGGATTCACAGTCTACCAAAGGTAAAGGCCAAAGAAAACCATGGTGCAAGGTCTGTAAGCAAAAGACACACTGGACCAGTGATTGCACCAAGTCCAAAGACTCCAGTCCAGCACCCACCAATGCCCCTAAGGCACCTGTTCCCCCTAGTACAGTTGGTGGAAGTGCTCCAGCAAAGGGTTTAGTAGGGTTCACCCTGGGAACTGAGTTGGGCTCTGACTTAGTCAGAGAACTGACTCAGGCTGTGTTAGTCTGTGATGGAGGCATGGATGTGCCCTCCTCTATGAGTCCCAGTAATCTGGGCAAGTACAGACAACAGCCTTTAATCAACGGACGTGAGGCTTTGGCATTTAGGGACACAGGGGCAAGTGTCACAATGGTGACACAAGACCTTGTGCTTCCTGGGCAAGTTATGCTTGGTGAGATGTACCAAGTGACCAATGCTAGCAATGTCAGAACAGACCACACTCTGGCAGTTGTTAACTTCTCCTGGGGAGGGGTAACTGGCCTTAAGAAGGTTGTGGTAAGTGCAAACCTACCAGTCGAATGCTTGCTTGGCAATGACTTAGAGACTTCTGCTTGGGCAGAAGTGGAGCTCAGGACCCATGCAGAAATGCTGGGGATCCCTGCAGATGTGTTTGCTGTGACCAGGTCACAAGCCAAAATGTCTAGCACTGAACAGGCCTTGGATTCTGGAAGAATGGACCAAGTGCCTTCCAAGAGGAGGAGTAGTAGGGTTAAGGCAGTGCCTTCCCCTTGGCTCAGGAGGAGGATCAGTCCCTTGAGGGGGATGATCTCAGCCCTGAAGAAGGAACTGTCCCAGAGGAACTTGAACCTGACCAGGTTGAGTTCTTGGGGACAGGGGACCTTCTAGGGCAGATCTGAGCCAGGAGCAGCAGAGCTGCCCCTCCTTGAACCCCTCAGACAGCAAGCTGCTGCTGAGGCTGCTGGGAAAGCTAGTGGTCCCCATACAGTGTATTGGGATGATGGACTCCTGTACTCAGAGAGTAGAGACCCCAAGCCTGGTGCTACCAGGAGGTTGGTAATACCTTTGAAGTTCAGGGGCTTCCTATTGACCCTAGCCCATGATATTCCCTTAGCAGGTCACCTGGGCCAGAACAAGACTTGGGACAGAATTGTCCCTCACTTTCACTGGCCCCACATGTCTGAAGACAGTAAGGAGTTTTGTCGCTCCTGTGTAACCTGCCAAGCCAGTGGCAAAGCAGGTGGCACTACAAAGGCCCCCCTGATACCACTACCTGTGGTGGGGGTGCCCTTTGAAAGGGTAGGGATTGACATTGTTGGTCCCATGGATTCCCAAACAGCCTCTGGGCACAGGTTTATCCTGGTGGTAGTGGATCATGCCACCAGGTACCCAGAAGCTATTCTCCTCAGGACCACTACAGCACCTGTGGTGGCAAGGGCCCTCCTGGGAATCTTCTCAAGAGTGGGCTTTCCTAAGGAGGTAGTATCAGACAGGGGTGCTAACTTCATGTCTGGGTACTTAAAAGCAATGTGGAAGGAGTGTGGAGTGACTTATAAGTTCACCACGCCCTATCACCCACAATGCAATGGTTTAGTTGAGAGATTCAACAAAACCTTAAAGGGCATGATTAAAGGGCTCCCAGAAAAGCTTAGGCGTAGATGGGACATACTCTTACCCTGCCTTTTATTCGCATATAGGGAGGTGCCTCAGAAGGGGGTTGGTTACAGCCCGTTTGAACTTCTGTTTGGCCACCCTGTGAGGGGTCCACTGTGCTTGGTGAAGGAAGGATGGGAGTTACCTCTCAAGCCCCCAAAGCAAGATATAGTGGACTATGTACTTGGTCTCCGCTCCAGGATGGCTGAGTACATGAAAAAGGCAACCAAAAACCTTGAGGCTAGCCAGGAACTTCAGAAGGCCTGGCATGACCAAAAGGCTGTTCTGACTGTTTACCACCCAGGACAGAAGGTGTGGGTGTTGGAGCCAGTGGCCCCAGCAGCTCTCCAAGATAAATGGAGTGGACCCCACACTATTGTTGAGCAGAAGGGTGAGGTCACTTACTTAGTGGACCTAGGAACACCCAGGAGTCCCCACAGGGTTCTCCATGTCAACAGGTTAAAACCATATGTGGACAGGGCAGACATGGGCTTGCTCATGGCTACTGATGAAGGGCAGGAGGAAGAGAGTGACCCACTCCCTGACCTGCTCTCACAGAACCCTGACGATGGGTCAGTTGATGGTGTAGCCTTGGCAGGCAGCCTCACTACCCAGCAACAAGCTGATTGCAGGCAAGTCCTCAATCAGTTTAGACATATGTTTTCACTGACACCCAGTCAGACCACCTGGTGCACTCATGAAGTGGACACTGGGGACAGACTGCCTATTAAAAACAAGATTTATAGGCAACCTGACCATGTCAGGGACTGTATCAGGACCGAAGTCCAGAAAATGTTGGAATTGGGAGTAATTGAACCCTCAGATAGCCCTTGGGCTAGTCCAGTAGTCCTTGTACCGAAACCTCACACCAGTGGTGGAAAAAGAGAGATGAGGTTTTGTGTAGACTACAGGGGTCTCAATGCAGTCACTAGGACTGATGCCCATCCAATACCCAGGGCAGATGAGCTCATAGATACTTTGGCCTCTGCCAAATATCTCAGCACATTTGACCTAACAGCTGGCTACTGGCAGATCAGACTAGCTGATACTGCAAAGCGCAAAACAGCATTCTCAACCCCTAGTGGACATTATCAATTTGTGGTAATGCCCTTTGGTCTGAAGAATGCACCTGCCACTTTCCAGAGGTTGGTGAATACAGTTCTCACAGGACTGGAAGCCTATAGTGCAGCTTATCTAGATGATATTGCTGTCTTTAGCTCCACCTGGGAGGATCACCTGGTCCACCTCAGGAATGTTTTACAGGCCCTGCAAAAGGCAGGCCTGACTATCAAGGCCACTAAGTGCCAGATAGGGCAGAGTCAGGTTGTGTACCTGGGCCACCTTGTGGGTGGAGGCCAGGTTCAACCTTTGCAGAGCAAGATCCAGACCATCATGGACTGGACTGCTCCCACTACCCAGACTCAGGTGAGAGCCTTCTTAGGCCTGACTGGGTACTATAGGAGATTTGTCAAGGGGTATGGATCAATAGTGACACCCCTGAATGACTTAACTTCTAAGAAAATGCCCAAAAGGTTCAGTGGACAGCTAGCTGTCAAAAGGCATTTGATGACCTCAAGCAGGCCATGTGCACTGCTCCAATTCTGCAGAGTCCTGATTACTCCAAGAAGTTCATTGTTCAAACTGATGCATCTGAATTGGGGGTAGGGGCTGTACTGTCACAATTGAATGAAGAAGGTCAGGATCAGCCAGTAGCTTTCATTAGCAGAAGGCTGACCCCTAGAGAGAAACGTTGGTCAGCCATAGAGAGGAGGCCTTTGCTGTGGTCTGGGCTCTGAAGAAGTTGAGTAAAACAAAAAAACAAGGAACCCTGGAAGTCAGCGGGGACCAAGGGTGGCGTTGTGTTTAACAGAACAAAGGTCCCACACAAAAAGAATGTAAACTTAAAATTTCACAATTTCATGATAAAAATTGGAATAAACAAATGTTTAAATTACAAGATAGGTATTTAATGCTAGTGTAAATGAAACAAGACAATATTAACACGTGGCAACCGTGACAAGGCAGAGGGAAATCGGTCGATTTCCTTGCCCCAGGCAAGTGACTTGAAATTGTGACTTTCCAATATACGTGAATATAAATAAACACAAGTCACAGTAGAGGTTACATCTCATACTCCACAACTAGTACAAATAGTAGTATAGAGTTAGGGATGTCTGTGTCGACGACGTTTCAATCCCGCAGAGAGTATCGGGATCTCATCAGGACTAATAGATAGAGCAGGTGCCTGAGAAGTTGCCTGGAGAAGTAAGAGGGAGGGGAGGGGAAAGGGGGAAGGAGCAAACAATTAAAATCATGAAAGAGGAGATGTGAAAAACGGAGGGGAATAGGGAGGAAGAAGGAGATACTAAAGAAATTATAACAATCAATAAATAGGAAAATAGCAGTGGAGTAAATACAAGGAAGTGTGAGAGTGAAAGAAGGAAGTGGAGATGTGTGAGGTGAGGTAATGTACATATTAACAGAATAAGAAAAATGAGTGAAGAAGAAGGAAAGGGCCACAAGATCAGGGGCTGTGGAACAGGGATAAAGAGTGTAAAGGGGAGAAAGTGAAGGAGGGTGAAAGTAAGGGAGGGATAAGAACAAGAAGGACTGACCAAGAGTGCGGCAAGTCAAAGAGCCGCGATGAGCAAAGCCAGAGCGAGTTGCTGGCTGAGAAGTCCGCCGGAAGCAAATACGGGACGTTGGGAAGGTTGCGAGATCTGAAGGAAAATAAGGGAAGAGTAAGGCAAGACACGTGCGAGCCGTATGTGTAACCCCGAGAAAAACCAAGGGTGAGAGAAGGAGAGGGCTTACCGTCGGGTGCACGGGTCTCCAACCTGGGAAGGTGCCTCCCGGCCGGGGGTCTATGGTAGAGGATCGGCGTGCAGGTAGGCAGGTCAGGGAAGGAAAATTGTGCAATGCGACCCTGGAACCAGGGGTCGGAGCCGTACGCCTGCTCGATGGCTGTGAAAAGGGGGCACGGGATAGTCAGGCGGGGAGGAAGCGAGGGGATGTATGGGAGAGGGTAGAGCAATAAGGCACGAGACAGAGGGCTAATGAGCCTGGGCTTACCGGCAGTGGGAAGGAGCCACCTGCACGCCGATCCTCTACCATAGCCCCCTGGCCGGGAGGCACCTTCCCAGGTTGGAGACTCGTGCACCCGACGGTAAGCCCTCTCCTTCTCTCACCCTTGGTTTTTCTCGGGTTACACATACGGCTCGCACGTGTCTTGCCTTACTCTTCCCTTATTTTCCTTCAGATCTCGCAACCTTCCCAACGTCCCGTATTTGCTTCCGGCGGACTTCTCAGCCAGCAACTCGCTCTGGCTTTGCTCATCGCGGCTCTTTGACTTGCCGCACTCTTGGTCAGTCCTTCTTGCTCTTATCTCTCCCTTACTTTCACCCTCCTTCACTTTCTCCCCTTTACACTCTTTATCCCTGTTCCACAGCCCCTGATCTTGTGGCCCTTTCCTTCTTCTTCACTCATTTTTCTTATTCTGTTAATATGTACATTACCTCACCTCACACATCTCCACTTCCTTCTTTCACTCTCACACTTCCTTGTATTTACTCCACTGCTATTTTCCTATTTATTGATTGTTATAATTTCTTTAGTATCTCCTTCTTCCTCCCTATTCCCTCCGTTTTTCTCACATCTCCTCTTTCATGATTTTAATTGTTTGCTCCTTCCCCCTTTCCCTCCCCTCCCTCTTACTTCTCCAGGCAACTTCTCAGGCACCTGCTCTATCTATTAGTCCTGATGAGATCCCGATACTCTCGTGGGATTGAAACGTCGTCGACACAGACATCCCTAACTCTATACTACTATTTGTACTAGTTGTGGAGTATGAGATGTAACCTCTACTGTGACTTGTGTTTATTTATATTCACGTATATTGGAAAGTCACAATTTTAAGTCACTTGCCTGGGGCAAGGAAATCGGCCGATTTCCTCTGCCTTGTCACGGCTTGCCCACGTGTTAATATTGTCTTGTTTCATTTACACTAGCATTAAATACCTATCTTGTAATTTAAACATTTGTTTATTCCAATTTTTTATCATGAAATTGTGAAATTTTAAGTTTACATTCTTTTTGTGTGGGACCTTTGTTCTGTTAAACACTGAAGAAGTTGAGGCCATTCTTGTTACTTGTTTGGTATACACTTCCTGGTTCAGACAGACCATAAGCCCCTCTTATGGCTAAAACAAATGAAGGGTGAAAACCCCAAACTGCTTAGGTGGTCCATTTCCTACAGGGGATGGACTTTACAGTGGAACATAGGCCTGGGAGTAACCATGCGAATGCAGATGGACTCTCTAGGTATTTCCACATAGAACATGAAGACTTAACTGGGCAAGGTTAGTTTAATGTCCCTACGTTTGGGGGGGTTGTGTAGGAGAGTAGGATCTGCTTCACATGGGTACCCCCACTTTTTGCTGATGCTTCACTGTTTTTCAACATTAGTCTGGCTGGGGCCCTGCTAATCAGAACCCCAGCCTAGCTGCTTCCTCTCTAAAATGGTTTCCATGTGCCTTAGGCACATCACTGATTGGAATCTGGAGTGCCCTTATAAGTCCCTAGTATATGGTATACTATGTACCAAGGGCATAGGTACCTCAGAGGCCTGCCAGGGGCTGCAGCATGTATTATGCCACCCCTGGAAGGCCATCCAAACTGACACCACAGGTCTGCTACTGCAGCCTGGGTAAGGTGGTGCATGCACTCCTTACTGTGATATAGGTTACCTATATCACTAAATACATACACACATATAAACCTATAAGTCACTCCTAAGGCAGGCCTTATCAATCCTAAAGGCAGAGTGCGTGGTTCCTATGTGAGAGGGTGCCCCTGCATGAGCAGGGCCCCTCTGCAGCGTTCGGAGACCATCTCTGATGCTGTTTGTAGTGCAGCCTGACCATATACTCTTAAGCGCATTATATCCTCGCGGTAAAATGCTAACTTTGGAATGGCTGCACCTAAACATGTCGTGTTTGGTGTCAAACATCTTGGAATACTACCCCCCGCCAATCCTGGCGGCGGGGGTAGCATTCCACCCTTCTAGAGGGAAAGACATGTTAACCCTGACTAACCCGGTAACTTCTCTCCAAAGCCCTGGCATCACAAAATGGATGCTGCTGCCACAGACACGAGTCTGGCCTCCTGCTGCTGGACGAAACTCCGGCAGGGGAGGCCTGGACAATAGGTTTCTGTCCCAGGGAGGTGTGACCACCTCCCCAGACAGGATAATGTGTATTGGGGCTGGGCGGGAGCACCATCTGTGTGCTTTGAAGTCCTGCACTGGGGGCACATTTGGTGTCCCTGTGCATACCCCAGTTCAAACCGGATCAGGGGCTTGCAGCCCCTGCTTTGGCGTGAACTGGACAAAGGGAAAGGGGTGTAGCCACCCCTTTGCCCTGACCCACCCATAGGTGGGGCCACAGAGTAGTCCAACCCCTATTTTTAGAATAAAGGTAGGAACCCAGTCCTTAGGACTTTAGATTATACCTGGACGAAACTCTGAAACTGAATCCTGGACCTTCGACGCTCTACGACAAGATTAGAGGACTGAAGAATCTCCCTTGGGGTCAAGGAGTGACTCCCCTGCTTGGCAGGCACCAAAGAAGCATCTGTCCGGTTCGCATTTCTGAAGCTCCCGTCGGACGCCGAAGTCATCGCATCACCAGAGGTGGATTCTCAGACTTCCCCGAGGCTACCCTGAGTCCCCAGCAAAACTGAGGCCCGTGGCTATCGTGGGTGACTTGAGACCGTGACCCCTGGACACCGAGCACATTTGCAAGTGCATCATCTTCTGGGTCTCCCAAGAAGTCGTGCTTTGGGCTCCGAGTAGCCCTAGCCTCCAGCACCATCTGCACCGAAGATCACTGGCCCCCACTCCACGAGTGTCCTGTAAGCCAGCTCCACGTGCGGCGTCACGAGGCTCCTTCGCGGTCGCTAGCCCGTTGGCTAGTAGCCCTTAACGAAGGCCAATCCTTTTCTTACTTGGCATCCTGGTTGCTCCAGGCCTGCCCTCACTTACCCTCGCTGGGTGAGTTCCACAGACCTTGCTGGTCTGCACCATCGACGATCTACATCTTCCTCAAGACTTGCCGTTGCCAAGGCTTGTTGGGTCCAATCCGGTCGCCGACACCTCAGCACTCGACAGACATTGTGTACCAGCCCGGAACCTGCTCCTGGTCGCCGACAACGCCTCCTGGACCTCGTGGCTGAAGAGTCAAGATGACCGTCAATGCACCTGAAGCACTCGACATCGGTGGGCATCTGTCCATCGCCTTCCTGGTCACTGGCTAGTGACCCAGACTCTGTCCCCTCTGCTTTCAGGTTCTTCAGAACTCCGATCCACTCTTGGATCCACCCGGACACTTTTCTCTTGGCCGCCAGCAGCACTTTGCAGCAGATCGCCATTCGAATCGACGACGAAACCCGACCCCGAAAGGCACCTATGCACCCGGCTTCCTGGGTGAGGTAACACGAGTACTCCGGTGCTCCCGTGGGTAGAGACTCTTCAAAGTCCTAGATCTCAAAGGGTTTTGTCCTAGTCCTCTTTTAAGTGTCCCTTTCCTCTATTTTCCCGATCCCGACTTTCTCCATAGAAGTTAACGGCGTATCGCGGTTGTGTATTTACACTGCACGCGTCTCCCGTGGGTCCCCTGTGTCACTACCTTGGGTGGTTCCTTGTGGTCCAAGCACTTCTAGAGGCTCTAGGCCTAGTGTCTAGTTCAGTCGTGGTTCGCATACCACTTTATTGGTATATGGTTTGGTACGCCCCTAGGGCCCAAACGTGTATTTGTGCTATTACTGTGATTTAATATCTTATAACTTATGTATTCTCGAACTCTAGCCTCATAAAGAGACTAGAGGGGTGTGTTTAGCAATAAATACATATATTTTGAATATATACCTGGTGTGGTGCTCTTTCATTTGGTCACTCAAGAGATTATAGACTGGTAAAACAAGCTGCTTTACATTCCTTCAAGACTTAGCCTGAAGGCTGCTCTCCATAGCTACCACTAGGATAGCTTTCAATAAGGTTGTCTTTAACCTATCTCCAATAAGGGGTTGTTTGGACTGGTGCAAGGTGCCCACTATAATTAGTGGACAGCATATGACAGGCCAACTTCTCACAGACACTAGGCCTAGAGCCTCTAGAAGTGCTTGGACCACAAGGAACCACCCAAGGTAGTGACACAGGGGACCCACGGGAGACGCGTGCAGTGTAAACACACAACCGCGATACGCCGTTGACTTCTATGGAGAAAGTCGGGATCGGGAAATTAGAGAAAAGGGACACTTAAAAGAGGACTAGGACAAAACCCTTTGAGATCTAGGACTTTGAAGAGTCTCTACCCACGGGAGCACCGGAGTACTCGTGTTACCTCACCCAGGGAAGCCGGGTGCATAGGTGCCTTTCGGGGTCGGGTTTCGTCGTCGATTCGAATGGCGATCTGCTGCAAAGTGCTGCTGGCGGCCAAGAGAAAAGTGTCCGGGTGGATCCAAGAGTGGATCGGAGTTCTGAAGAACCTGAAAGCAGAGAGGACAGAGTCTGGGTCACTAGCCAGTGACCAGGAAGGCGATGGACAGATGCCCACCGATGTCGAGTGCTTCAGGTGCGTTGACAGTCGTCTTGACTCTTCAGCCACGAGGTCCAGGAGGCGTTGTTGGCAACCAGGAGCAGGATTCGGGCTGGTACACGATGTCTGTCGAGTGCTGAGGTGTCGGCGACCGGATTGGACCCAACAAGCCTTGGCAACGGCAAGTCACAGTGAAGATGTAGATCGTCGATGGTGCAGACCAGCAAGGTCTGTGGAACTCACCCAGCGAGGGTAAGTGAGGGCAGGCCTGGAGCAACCAGGATGCCAAGTTAGAAAAGGATTGGCCTTCGTTAAGGGCTACTAGCCAACGGGCTAGCGACCGCGAAGGAGCCTCGTGACGCCGCACGTGGATCTGGCTTACAGGACACTCGTGGAGTGGAGGCCAGTGATCTTCGGTGCAGATGGTGCTGGAGGCTAGGGCTACTAGGAGTCCAAAGCACGACTTCTTGGGATACCCAGAAGATGATGCACTTGCAAATGTGCTCGGTGTCCAGGGGTCACGGTCTCAAGTCACTCACGATAGCCACGGGCCTCAGCTTTGCTGGGGACTCAGGGTAGCCTCGGGGAAGTCTGAGAATCTACCTCTGGTGATGCGATAACTTCGGCGTCCGACGGGAGCTTCAGAAATGCAAACCGGACAGATGCTTCTTTGGTTCCTGCCAAGCAGGGGAGTCACTCCTTGACCCCAAGAGAGATTCTTCTGTCCTCTAATCGTGAGTAGAGCGTCGAAGGTCCAGGATTCTGTTTCAGAGTTTCGTCCAGGGATAATCTAAAGTCCAAAGGACTGGGTTCCTATACTTATACTAAGGATAGGGGTTGGACTACTCTGTGGCCCCACCTATGGGTGGGTCAGGGCAGAGGGGTGGCTACACCCCTTTCCCTTTGTCCAGTTCATGCCAAAGCAGGGGCTGGAAGCCCCTGATCCGGTTTGAACTGGGGTATGCACAGGGACACCAAATGTGCCCCCAGTGCAGGACTTCAAAGCACACAGATGGTGCTCCCGCCCAGCCCCAATACACATTATCCTGTCTGGGGAGGTGGTCACACCTCCCTGGGACAGGAAACCTATTGTCCAGGCCTCCCTGCCGGAGTTTCGTCCAGCAGCAGGAGGCCAGACTCGTGTCTGTGGCAGCAGCATCCATTTTGTGATGCCAGGGCTTTGGAAAGAAGTTACCGGGTTAGTCAGAGTTAACATGTCTTTCCTCTAGAAGGGTGGAATGCTACCCCCGCCGCCAGAATTGGCGGGGGGTAGTATTCCAAGATGTTTGACACCAAACACGACATGTTTAGGTGCAGCCATTCCAAAGTTAGCATTTTACCGCAAGGTTATAATGCGCTTAAGAGTATATGGTCAGGCTGCACTACAAACAGCATCAGAGATGGTCTCCGAACGCTGCAGAGGGGCCCTGCTCATGCAGGGGCACCCTCTCACATAGGAACCATGCACTCTGCCTTTAGGATTGATAAGGCCTGCCTTAGGAGTGACTTATAGGTTTATATGTGTGTATGTATTTAGTGATATAGGTAACCTATATCACAGTAAGGGGTGCATGCACCACCTTACCCAGGCTGCAGTAGCAGACCTGTGGTGTCAGTTTGGATGGCCTTCCAGGGGTGGCATAATACATGCTGCAGCCCCTGGCAGGCCTCTGAGGTACCTATGCCCTTGGTACATAGTATACCATATACTAGGGACTTATAAGGGCACTCCAGATCGCAATCAGTGATGTGCCTAAGGCACATGGAAACCTTTTTACAGAGAAAGCAGATAGACTGGGGCCCTGAATAGCAGGATCCCAGTCCAACTAAGTCATAAACCAGCAAAACACCATAAAAAAGTGGGGGCAACCATATAGTCAGATTCCACCTTCCTACATAACCCCCCCAAACGAAAGGAGATAAGGCTAACCTTGGCCAGTTGAGCCTTCATTGACTAAGTGGTCATATAAGGAAGCACCTGCACTAGCATGGTTGCCCCCTGTCTTATGGTCCACTAAGCAATCCCTCACCCTAAGGGTATGAGAGGGTCTCCACCATGGGGAATCACTACCTGTGGTGTGCTTAGGTAAAGTACAAGGCTGGTGAGGTGTCTGAGTAGGGAAGTGAGGCCCTAGGAATGTTGGCCTCAGCTTCCTCAGATCACTGGTCACCATGTATGCCTGTCTTTCCATGACTGAGTTGCACTTTGCTCTAAGGGTCAACCTTTGGCTGCCTACAGCTGGGGGTTGGGTCCCTTTGGATGGACTACTGGAGGGACATGGCAGGTTTGGAACCTTCTGGTCCCAGGTTTGCCCTTGCCTACCAGAGTCCTTCTGGGGAGGTCCCTACATAAAGGTATGGGGGATCCCTCAGTGTGTAGAGGAATTTTCACCTGGCTAGGGCTACTAGACTGGGTGCCCCTAATCTGCTGATGGGGGCTTCCTCTGGACAGGGGGCCCTGGGGGTCCACTGACCTCCCTGACCTCTGCAGCCCTGGGCTGACTGAGGCAGGGTAGAGAGGGGCAGGTTACCTGCTCCAGACGGGGTACCACCTTGGAAGGGTCCTCTGCCATCAGGGGTGTGGCCAGGCCAGGCCTGACTACCTCTGTGGCAGTTCCTTCACTAGGGGTAGGGTCAGTTCCCTGAGGAGGCTGACCTCTACCTACTGTCTGGGGGAAGAAGACTTTTCTTCAACCCTTGTGCTCTCTTTTGGGGAGAGTGGGCCATTCTTTCAGGCTCCATCTCTCCAAATTCTTGGGCTGGGGCTGTGGCCATCACAGCCCCACTAACCTTTACAGGGACGCCCAACATCCTAAGATGGGTTTGGTGTTCAACTTCAGCCCAGGCTGAAATTTCCAAATCATTGCCCATCAGGCAATCTACAGGTAAGGTGGGGACACTGCCACTCTCTTTGGGCCTGTGACCCCCTCCCAGCTGAGATTGACTATGGCCATGGGGTGATCTGTTCTGACACCATCAATGTTGGTCACCTGGTATTTAAACTCAGGTAAAAACTGGTGAGGGGGACTAGTTTCCTGCCACCATGGTGACACTAGCCCCTGTGTCCCTAAATGCCACAGCTTTCTGACCATTAATTATTGGCTCCAATCTGTACCTGCCCAACGCTGTGGGACCCATGGTAAAGGTGGCAAATCCTATACCACCATCAGAGTCAGAGGAGTCTGTTGAGGGGTCCCTGTCTAAACTAGGGCTCACCTCTGTTCCTCTTGCAAAAGCACCCAACTTTTGGGTGCACTACTCCCAACTGGAGGATTACTACTGGTAGTACCAGGAGGGGTGGTAGTAGTTGTGGGAGGAACATTTTCTTTATTGCCAATCCTGGGGCAACTGGGATCAGTTTTCCAGTGCCCAGGCTTTTTACAGACATGGCAATATGGTTTCTTTTCAGGAGAGGAAGGAGTTTGGGACCCACCCCCAGAAGAGGAATTTTGGGGCCCTGTAGGGGACTTATCCTTAGATTTATCCCCACCTTTCTCTTGGGACTTAGTAGAATCTTTCTTCTGGTCACCACCCTGATTTCTAGTTTTTACTCTGGTTCTGACCCATTTGTCTGCCTTCTTTCCCAATTCTTGGGGAGAGGTCAGATCAGAGTCCACCAGATACTGGTGCAAAAGCTGGTTTTGACAATTATTAAGGATCTGCTCCCTCATAATCAAATTGTACAATCCTAAAAAGTCATGCACTTTGTTGCCATGTATCCAACCTTCCAGAGCCTTTGTAGCACAATCTACAAAATCAACCCAGTCTTGAGTCTGAGCTTTTGGGTGTCTCTGAACTTCAACCTATACTGTTCAGTGGTTAGGCCAAACCCATCTATCAGAGCACTCTTCAAGACTGTGTAATTGTCAGCATCCTCTTCTCTTACAGTGAGGAGCTTGTCTCTACCTTTGTCTGCAAAGGAGAGCCACAAGATTGCTGCCCACTGCCTCTGGGGGACCTTCTGAACTTTACAGGCCCTCTCCAGTGCAGTTATCCATTTGTGGATGTCATCCCCACTCTGGTAGGGAGGGACAATCTTGTTTAGGTTTCTATGGTCATAAGACCTGTCCCTATCTCTAGGATATTGTTGCCACCATGGGACTCTAGTCCCAACTTTCTTCTCTCTCTAAAGAGATCTAGGGACTCCCTGTCTATGGCTAGTTGCTTCTTTTTGAGTTCAAGCTGAGCTTCCTCATATAGAACCAGCCTCTTTCTTCTCTCATGAGAGGATTCCCTCCTATGAGATGAGACAGAGCTCCCTATTGAGGTGCCAGAGTGGTTAGACTCCTGAGAAGAAGATCTAGACCTTCTGGGCACACTCACAATCCTTCCTGGGGGACAAAGGGGGCATCATTCTGATCCTCCTCTTCATCTTCCTCAGGAGGGGTTGGATTATCCAGGTCAGGGCCATTGTCGCCCTCCTGGCCAGTTTCAGAGGGGGGCTGGGGGTACTGGTACCCCTGGTCCCATCCTCATCATCTGCCCCACCCTCAGCTCCTACCCCTTCAGTCCCCAAGGGCCTACTAAGGTCATAAGCCACCAACAACTCCTTGAGGTGTTGGGTGGTGGGGCTTTGGCCTGTCCTTATTTTTCTCAAGTTGCATAAAGCTCTCAATTCCAAGAATGGGAGTGTATCATACTTGGAGGGTGGAAGCTCAGTGGCTTCCTGCAAGGATTCTTTAGATCCTACCCTTAAAGACATTACTAGTGTGGTGTGGTGTATGCACTACCTACTCTAGTGTGGCCTACTAAACTCTCTTGAGTTGTAGAAAGGGTTGTGCTATCCCTTAACACACAACTCTAAGTTCAGTAGAACTTACTGTATTCTAAGCTTAAATTATATGTACCTTAGGTACCTTTAGTGGTTTTCAGTTGATCAATTCAATTGAGATTATCTGGTAAAACAATAGCAAGCTGGAATCCCACACGCTGCACACCAATGTGAGAAGTTGGCCTGGCATATGCTGTCCACTAATTATAGTGGGCACCTTGCACCAGTCCAAACAACCCCTTATTGGAGATAGGTTAAAGACAACCTTATTGAAAGCTATCCTAGTGGTAGCTATGGAGAGCAGCCTTCAGGCTAAGTCTTGAAGGAATGTAAAGCAGCTTGTTTTACCAGTCTATAATCTCTTGAGTGACCAAATGAAAGAGCACCACACCAGGTATATATTCAAAATATATGTATTTATTGCTAAACACACCCCTCTAGTCTCTTTATGAGGCTAGAGTTCGAAGTACATAAGTTAGAAGTTATTAAATCACAGTAATAGCACAAATACACGTTTGGGCCCTAGGGGCGTACTCAAACCATATACCAATAAAGTGGTATGCGAACCACGACTGAACTAGACACTAGGCCTAGAGCCTCTAGAAGTGCTTGGACCACAAGGAACCACCCAAGGTAGTGACACAGGGGACCCACGGGAGACGCGTGCAGTGTAAACACACAACCGCGATACGCCGTTGACTTCTATGGAGAAAGTCGGGATCGGGAAATTAGAGAAAAGGGACACTTAAAAGAGGACTAGGACAAAACCCTTTGAGATCTAGGACTTTGAAGAGTCTCTACCCACGGGAGCACCGGAGTACTCGTGTTACCTCACCCAGGGAAGCCGGGTGCATAGGTGCCTTTCGGGTCGGGTTTCGTCGTCGATTCGAATGGCGATCTGCTGCAAAGTGCTGCTGGCGGCCAAGAGAAAAGTGTCCGGGTGGATCCAAGAGTGGATCGGAGTTCTGAAGAACCTGAAAGCAGAGGGGACAGAGTCTGGGTCACTAGCCAGTGACCAGGAAGGCGATGGACAGATGCCCACCGATGTCGAGTGCTTCAGGTGCGTTGACGGTCGTCTTGACTCTTCAGCCACGAGGTCCAGGAGGCGTTGTTGGCAACCAGGAGCAGGATTCGGGCTGGTACACGATGTCTGTCGAGTGCTGAGGTGTCGGCGACCGGATTGGACCCAACAAGCCTTGGCAACGGCAAGTCTCAGTGAAGATGTAGATCGTCGATGGTGCAGACCAGCAAGGTCTGTGGAACTCACCCAGCGAGGGTAAGTGAGGGCAGGCCTGGAGCAACCAGGATGCCAAGATAGAAAAGGATTGGCCTTCGTTAAGGGCTACTAGCCAACGGGCTAGCAACCGCGAAGGAGCCTCGTGACGCCGCACGTGGATCTGGCTTACAGGACACTCGTGGAGTGGGGGCCAGTGATCTTCGGTGCAGGTGGTGCTGGAGGCTAGGGCTACTCGGAGCCCAAAGCACGACTTCTTGGGAGACCCAGAAGATGATGCACTTGCAAATGTGCTCGGTGTCCAGGGGTCACGGTCTCAAGTCACCCACGATAGCCACGGGCCTCAGCTTTGCTGGGGACTCAGGGTAGCCTCGGGAAGTCTGAGAATCCACCTCTGGTGATGCGATGACTTCGGCGTCCGACGGGAGCTTCAGAAATGCGAACCGGACAGATGCTTCTTTGGTGCCTGCCAAGCAGGGGAGTCACTCCTTGACGCCAAGGGAGATTCTTCTGTCCTCTAATCGTGAGTAGAGCGTCGAAGGTCCAGGATTCTGTTTCAGAGTTTCGTCCAGGGATAATCTAAAGTCCTAAGGACTGGGTTCCTATACTTATACTAAGGATAGGGGTTGGACTACTCTGTGGCCCCACCTATGGGTGGGTCAGGGCAGAGGGGTGGCTACACCCTTTCCCTTTGTCCAGTTCGCGCCAAAGCAGGGGCTGCAAGCCCCTGATCCGGTTTGAACTGGGGTATGCACAGGGACACCAAATGTGCCCCCAGTGCAGGACTTCAAAGCACACAGATGGTGCTCCCGCCCAGCCCCAATACACATTATCCTGTCTGGGTGGGACAGGAAACCTATTGTCCAGGCCTCCCTGCCGGAGTTTCGTCCAGCAGCAGGAGGCCAGACTCGTGTCTGTGGCAGCAGCATCCATTTTGTGATGCCAGGGCTTTGGAAAGAAGTTACCGGGTTAGTCAGAGTTAACATGTCTTTCCTCTAGAAGGGTGGAATGCTACCCCGCCGCCAGAATTGGCGGGGGGTAGTATTCCAAGATGTTTGACACCAAACACGACATGTTTAGGTGCAGCCATTCCAAAGTTAGCATTTTACCGCGAGGTTATAATGCGCTTAAGAGTATATGGTCAGGCTGCACTACAAACAGCATCAGAGATGGTCTCCGAACGCTGCAGAGGGGCCCTGCTCATGCAGGGGCACCCTCTCACATAGGAACCATGCACTCTGCCTTTAGGATTGATAAGGCCTGCCTTAGGAGTGACTTATAGGTTTATATGTGTGTATGTATTTAGTGATATAGGTAACCTATATCACAGTAAGGGGTGCATGCACCACCTTACCCAGGCTGCAGTAGCAGACCTGTGGTGTCAGTTTGGATGGCCTTCCAGGGGTGGCATAATACATGCTGCAGCCCCTGGCAGGCCTCTGAGGTACCTATGCCCTTGGTACATAGTATACCATATACTAGGGACTTATAAGGGCACTCCAGATCCCAATCAGTGATGTGCCTAAGGCACATGGAAACCTTTTACAGAGAAAGCAGATAGACTGGGGCCCTGAATAGCAGGATCCCAGTCCAACTAAGTCATAAACCAGCAAAACACCATAAAAAAGTGGGGGCAACCATATAGTCAGATTCCACCTTCCTACACTTTCAGGCTCCACCTTCCCAAATTCTTGGGCTGGGGCTGTGGCCATTACAGCCCCACTAACCTTTACAGGGACGCCCAGCATCCTGAGATGGGTTTGGTGTTCAACTTCAGCCCAGGCTGAAATTTCCAGATCATTACCCATCAGGCAATCCACAGGTAGGGCTGGGGACACTGCCACTCTTTTGGGCCTGTGACCCCCTCCCAGCTGAGATTGACTATGGCCATGGGGTGATCTGTTCTGACACCATCAATGTTGGTCACCTGGTATTTAAACTCAGGTAAAAGCTGGTGAGGGGGGACTAGTTTCTCTGCCACCATGGAGACACTAGCCCCTGTGTCCCTAAATGCCACAGCTTTCTGACCATTAATTAGTGGCTCCTGTAGGAGAGTAGGATCTGCTTCACATGGGTACCCCCACTTTTTGCTGATGCTTCACTGTTTTTCGACATTAGTCTGGCTGGGGCCCTGCTAATCAGAACCCCAGCCTAGCTGCTTCCTCTCTAAAAAGGTTTCCATGTGCCTTAGGCACATCTCTGATTGGAATCTGGAGTGCCCTTATAAGTCCCTAGTATATGGTATACTATGTACCAAGGGCATAGGTACCTCAGAGGCCTGCCAGGGGCTGCAGCATGTATTATGCCACCCCTGGAAGGCCATCCAAACTGACACCACAGGTCTGCTACTGCAGCCTGGGTAAGGTGGTGCATGCACTCCTTACTGTGATATAGGTTACCTATATCACGAAATACATACACACATATAAACCTATAAGTCACTCCTAAGGCAGGCCTTATCAATCCTAAAGGCAGAGTGCATGGTTCCTATGTGAGAGGGTGCCCCTGCATGAGCAGGGCCCCTCTGCAGCGTTCGGAGACCATCTCTGATGCTGTTTGTAGTGCAGCCTGACCATATACTCTTAAGCGCATTATATCCTCGCGGTAAAATGCTAACTTTGGAATGGCTGCACCTAAACATGTCGTGTTTGGTGTCAAACATCTTGAATACTACCCCCCGCCAATCCTGGCGGCGGGGGTAGCATTCCACCCTTCTAGAGGGAAAGACATGTTAACTCTGACGAGTCCGGTAACTTCTTTCCAGAGCCCTGGCATCACAAAATGGATGCTGCTGCCACAGACACGAGTCTGGCCTCCTGCTGCTGGACGAAACTCCGGCAGGGGAGGCCTGGACAATAGGTTTCCTGTCCCAGGGAGGTGTGACCACCTCCCCAGACAGGACAATGTGTATTGGGGCTGGGCGGGAGCACTTTCGGGTGCTTTGAAGTCCTGCACTGGGGGCACATTTGGTGTCCCTGTGCATACCCCAGTTCAAACCGGATCAGGGGCTTGCAGCCCCTGCTTTGGCGCGAACTGGACAAAGGGAAAGGGGTGTAGCCACCCCTCTGCCCTGACCCACCCATAGGTGGGGCCACAGAGTAGTCCAACCCCTATTTTTAGAATAAAGGTAGGAACCCAGTCCTTAGGACTTTAGATTATACCTGGACGAAACTCTGAAACTGAATCCTGGACCTTCGACGCTCTACGACAAGATTAGAGGACTGAAGAATCTCCCTTGGGGTCAAGGAGTGACTCCCCTGCTTGGCAGGCACCAAAGAAGCATCTGTCCGGTTCGCATTTCTGAAGCTCCCGTCGGACGCCGAAGTCATCGCATCACCAGAGGTGGATTCTCAGACTTCCCCGAGGCTACCCTGAGTCCCCAGCAAAGCTGAGGCCCGTGGCTATCGTGGGTGACTTGAGACCGTGACCCCTGGACACCGAGCACATTTGCAAGTGCATCCTCTTCTGGGTCTCCCAAGAAGTCGTGCTTTGGGCTCTGAGTAGCCCTAGCCTCCAGCACTACCTGCACCGAAGATCACTGGCCCCCACTCCACGAGTGTCCTGTAAGCCAGATCCACGTGCGGCATCATGAGGCTCCTTCGCGGTCGTTAGCCCGTTGGCTAGTAGCCCTTAACGAAGGCCAATCCTTTTCTATCTTGGCATCCTAGTTGCTCCAGGCCTGCCCTCACTTACCCTCGCTGGGTGAGTTCCACAGACCTTGCTCGTCTGCACCATCGACGATCTACATCTTCACCGAGACTTGCCGTTGCCAAGGCTTGTTGGGTCCAATCCGGTCGCCGACACCTCAGCACTCGACAGACATCATGTACCAGCCCGAATCCTGCTCCTGGTTGCCGACAACGTCTCCTGGACCTCGTGGCTGAAGAGTCAAGACGACTGTCAATGCACCTGAAGCACTCGACATCGGTGGGCATCTGTCCATCGCCTTCCTGGTCACTGGCTAGTGACCCAGACTCTGTCCCCTCTGCTTTCAGGTTCTTCAGAACTCCGATCCACTCTTGGATCCACCCGGACACTTTTCTCTTGGTCGCCAGCAGCACTTTGCAGCAGATCGCCATCCGAATCGACGACGAAACCCGACCCCGAAAGGCACCTATGCACCCGGCTTCCCTGGGTGAGGTAACACGAGTACTCCGGTGTTCCCGTGGGTAGAGACTCTTCAAAGTCCTAGATCTCAAAGGGTTTTGTCCAAGTCCTCTTTTAAGTGTCCCTTTTCTATAATTTCCCGATCCCGACTTTCTCCATAGAAGTCAACGGCGTATCGCGGTTGTGTATTTACACTGCACGCGTCTCCCGTGGGTGCCCTGTGTCACTACCTTGGGTGGTTCCTTGTGGTCCAAGCACTTCTAGAGGCTCTAGGCCTAGTGTCTAGTTCAGTCGTGGTTCGCATACCACTTTATTGGTATATGGTTTGGTACGCCCTAGGGCCCAAACGTGTATTTGTGCTATTACTGTGATTTAATAACTTCTAACTTATGTACTTCGAACTCTAGCCTCATAAAGAGACTAGAGGGGTGTGTTTAGCAATAAATACATATATTTTGAATATATACCTGGTGTGGTGCTCTTTCATTTGATCACTCAAGAGATTATAGACTGGTAAAACAAGCTGCTTTACATTCCTTCAAGACTTAGCCTGAAGGCTGCTCTCCATAGCTACCACTAGGATAGCTTTCAATAAGGTTGTCTTTAACCTATCTCCAATAAGGGGTTGTTTGGACTGGTGCAAGGTGCCCACTATAATTAGTGGACAGCATATACCAGGCCAACTTCTCACACCCTACACTGCCCGAACACCACTGCACTGCCCTAAACCCTGAAACACCACCCCCAGCACGACCCCCTACACTGCCCGAACACTACTGCACTGCCCTAAACCCTGAAACACCACCCCTGCACGACCCCCTACACTGCCCGAACACCACTGCACTGCCCTAAACCCTGAAACACCACCCCTGCACTGACCCCCTACACTGCCCGAACACCACTGCACTGCCCTAAACCCTGAAACACCACCCCCAGCACGACCCCCTACACTGCCCGAACAGCACTGCACTGCCCTAAACCCTGAAACACCACCCCTGCACAACCCCCTACACTGCCCGAACACCACTGCACTGCCCTAAACCCTGAAACACCACCCCCAGCAAGACCCCCTACACTGCCCGAACACCACTGCACTGCCCTAAACCCTGAAACACCACCCCCAGCATGACCCCTACACTGCCCAAACACCACTGCACTGCCCTAAACCCTGAAACACCACCCCCAGCACGACCCCCTACACTGCCCGAACACCACTGCACTGCCCTAAACCCTGAAACACCACCCCCAGCACGACACCCTACACTGCCCAAACACCACTGCACTGCCCTAAACCCTGAAACACCACCCCCAGCACGACCCCCTACACTGCCCAAACACCACTGCGCTGCCCTAAACCCTGAAACACCACCCCCTGCACCACCCCCTACACTGCTGGAACACCACTGCACTGCCCTAAACCCTGAAACACCACCCCCAGCACGACCCCCTACACTGCCCGAACACCACTGCACTGCCCTAAACCCTGAAACATCACCCCCAGCAAGACCTCCTACACTGCCTGAACACCACTGCCCTAAACCCTGAAACACCACCCCCAGCAAGACCCCCTACACTGCCCGAACACCACTGCACTGCCCTAAACCCTGAAACACCACCTCCAGCACAACCCCCTACACTGCCTGAACACCATTGCTCTGCCCTATACCCTGAAACACTAGCCCCAGCACGACCCCCTACACTGCCCGAACACCACTGCACTGCCCTAAACCCAGAAACACCACCCCCAGCAAGACCCCCTACACTGCCCGAACACCACTGCACTGCCCTAAAGCCTGAAACACCACCCCCAGCAAGACCACCTACACTGCCCGAACACCACTGCACTGCCCTAAACCCTGAAACACCACCCCTGCACGACCCCCTACACTGCCCAAACACCACTGCACTGCCCTAAACCCTGAAACACCACCCCCTGCACGACCCCCTACACTGCCCGAACACCACTGCACTGCCCTAAACCCTGAAACACCACCCCCAGCACGACACCCTACACTGCCCGAACACCACTGCACTGCCCTAAACCCTGAAACACCAGCCCCAGCATGACCCCCTACACTGCCCGAACACCACTGCACTGCCCTAAACCCTGAAACACCACCCCCAGCACGACCCCCTACACTGCCCGAACACCACTGCACTGCCCTAAACCCTGAAACACCACCCCCTGCACGACCCCCTACACTGCCCAAACACCACTGCACTGCCCTAAACCCTGAAACACCACCGCCAGCACCGACCCCTACACTGCCCGAACACCACTGCACTGCCCTAAACCCTGAAACACCACCCCCAGCACGACCCCTACACTGCCCGAACACCACTGCACTGCCCTAAACCCTGAAACACTACCCCCAGCACGACCCCCTACACTGTCCAAACACCACTGCACTGCCCTAAACCCTGAAACACCTGCCCCAGCATGACCCCCTACACTGCCCGAACACCACTGCACTGCCCTAAACCCTGAAACATCAGCCCCCGCACGACCCCCTACACTGCCCGAACACCACTGCACTGCCCTAAACCCTAAAACACTACCCCCGCACGACTCCCTACACTGCCCGAACACCACTGCACTGCCCTAAACCCTAAAACACCATCCCCAGCACGACCCCTACACTGCCCGAACACCACTGCACTGCCCTAAACCCTGAAACACCACCCCTGCACGACCCCTACACTGCCCAAACACCACTGCACTGCCCTAAACCCTGAAACACTACCACCAGCACGAACCCCTACACTGCCCGAACACCACTGCACTGCCCTAAACCCTGAAACACCACCCCCAGCAAGACCCCCTACACTGCCCGAACACCACTGCACTGCACTAAACCCTGAAACACCACCCCCAGCAAGACCACCTACACTGCCCGAACACCACTGCACTGCCCTAAACCCTGAAACACCACCCCCTGCACGACCCCCTACACTGCCCAAACACCACTGCACTGCCCTAAACCCTGAAACACCAACCCCAGCATGACCCCCTACACTGCCCGAACACCACTGCACTGCCCTAAACCCTGAAACACCACCCCTAGCACGACCCCCTACACTGCCCAAACACCACTGCACTGCCCTAAACCCTGAAACACCACCCCCAGCACGACCCCCTACACTGCCCGAACACCACTGCACTGCCCTAAACCCTGAAACACCACCCCCAGCACGACCCCCTACACTGCCCGAACACCACTGCACTAAACCCTGAAACACCACCCCCAGCAAGACCACCTACACTGCCCGAACACCACTGCACTGCCCTAAACCCTGAAACACCACCCCCAGCACGACCCCTACACTGCCCGAACACCACTGCACTGCCCTAAACCCTGAAACACCACCCCCAGCAAGACCCCCTACACTGCCCGAACACCACTGCACTGCCCTAAACCCTGAAACACCACCCCCAGCAAGACCCCCTACACTGCCCGAACAGCACTGCACTGCCCTAAACCCTGAAACACCACCCCCAGCACGACCCCCTACACTGCCTGAACACCACTGCACTGCCCTAAACCCTGAAACACCAGCCCCAGCATGACCCCCTACACTGCCCGAACACCACTGCACTGCCCTAAACCCTGAAACACCAGCCCCAGCACCACCACCTACACTGCCCGAACACCACTGCACTGCCCTAAACCCTGAAACACCAGCCCCAGCACGACCCCCTACACTGCTCGAACACCACAGCACTGCCCTAAACCCTGAAACACCAGCTCCAGCACGACCCACTACACTGCCCGAACACCACTGCACTGCCCTAAACGCTGAAACACCAGCCCCAGCATGACCCCCTACACTGCCCGAACACTACTGCACTGCCCTAAACACTGAAACACCACCAAAAGCACTACCCTCTACACTGCTCGAACACCACTGCACTGCCCTAAACCCTGAAACACCACCCCTGCACGACCCCCTACACTGCCCAAACACCACTGCACTGCCCTAAACCCTGAAACACCACCCCCAGCACCGACCCCTACACTGCCCGAACACCACTGCACTGCCCTAAACCCTGAAACACCACCCCCAGCACGACCCCCTACACTGCCCAAACACCACTGCACTGCCCTAAACCCTGAAACACCACCCCCTGCACGACCCCCTACACTGCCCGAACACCACTGCACTGCCCTAAACCCTGAAACACCACCCCCAGCACGACCCCCTACACTGCCCGAACACCACTGCACTGCCCTAAACCCTGAAACACCACCCCAGCAAGAAATCCTACACTGCCCGAACACCACTGCTCTGCCTTAAACCCTGAAACACCACCCCCTGCATGACCCCCTACACTGCCCAAACACCACTGCACTGCCCTAAACCCTGAAACACCACCCCCTGCACGACCCCCTACACTGCCCGAACACCACTGCACTGCCCTAAACCCTGAAACACCACCCCCAGCACGACACCCTACACTGCCCGAACACCACTGCACTGCCCTAAACCCTGAAACACCACCCCCAGCACGACCCCCTACACTGCCCGAACCACCACTGCACTGCCCTAAACCCTGAAACACTACCCCCTGCACGACCCCCTTCACTGCCGGAACACCACTGCACTGCCCTAAACCCTGAAACACCACCCCCAGCACGACCCGCTACACTGCCCGAACACCACTGCACTGCCCTAAACCCTGAAACATCACCCCAGCAAGACCTCCTACACTGCCTGAACACCACTGCACTGCCCTAAACCCTGAAACACCACCCCCAGCAAGACCCCCTACACTGCCCGAACACCACTGCACTGCCCTAAACCCTGAAACACCACCTCCAGCACAACCCCCTACACTGCCCGAACACCATTGCACTGCCCTAAACCCTGAAACACTAGCCCCAGCAACGACCCCTACACTGCCCGAACACCACTGCACTGCCCTAAACCCTGAAACACCACCCCCAGCAAGACCCCCTACACTGCCCGAACACCACTGCACTGCCTAAACCCTGAAACACCACCCCCAGCAAGACCACCTACACTGCCCGAACACCACTGCACTGCCCTAAACCCTGAAACACCACCCCTGCACGACCCCCTACACTGCCCAAACACCACTGCACTGCCCTAAACCCTGAAACACCACCCCTGCACGACCCCTACACTGCCCGAACACCACTGCACTGCCCTAAACCCTGAAACACCACGCCTCAGCACAACACCCTACACTGCCCGAACACCACTGTACTGCCCTAAACCCTGAAACACCAGCCCCAGCATGACCCCCTACACTGCCCGAACACCACTGCACTGCCCTAAACCCTGAAACACCACCCCTGCACGACCCCTACACTGCCCGAACACCACTGCACTGCCCTAAACCCTGAAACACCACCCCCAGCACGACCCCTTTACACTGCCCGAACACCAGTGTACTGCCCCAAACCCTGAAACACCACCCCCTGCACGACCCCCTACACTGCCCGAACACCACTGCACTGCCCTAAACCCTGAAACACCACCCCCTGCACGACCCCCTACACTGCCCGAACACCACTGCACTGCCCTAAACCCTGAAACACCACCCCCAGCACGACCCCCTACACTGCCCGAACACCACTGCACTGCCCTAAACCCTAAAACACCACCCCCAGCACGACCCCCTACACTGCCCGAACACCACTGCACTGCCCTAAACCCTAGAACACTACCCCCAGCACAACCCCCTACACTACCCGAACACCACTGCACTACCCTAAACCCTAAAATACTACCCCCAGCACGACCCCTACACTACCCGAACACGACTGCACTGCCCTAAACCCTCAAACACTCCCCCAGCACCACCCCCTACACTACCCGAACACCACTGCACTGCCCTAAACCCTAAAACACTCCCCCAGCACGACCCCCTACACTACCCGAACACCACTGCACTGCCCTAAACCCTAAAACACTCCCCCAGCATGACCCCCTACACTACCCAAACACCACTGCACTGCCCTAAACCCTAAAACACTGCCCCCCGCATGACCCCCTACACTACCCAAACACCAATGCACTACCCTAATCCCTAAAACACTACCCCCGCACGACCCCCTACACTACCCAAAGACCACTGCACTACCCTAAACCCTAAAACACTACCCCCGCACAACTCCCTACACTACCCAAAGACCACTGCACTACCCTAAACCCTAAAACACGATCTCCCTACACTACACAAACACCACTGCACTACCCTAAACCCTAAAACACTACCCCCTATACTACACCAAACACCACTGCACTACCCTAAACCCTAAAACACTACCCCAGCACGAACCCCTACACTACCCAAACACCACTGCACTACCCTAGACCCTAAAACACTACCCCCAGCAGTACCCCCTACACTACCCAAACACCATTGCACTACCCTAAACCCTAAAACACTAACCCCAGCAGTACCCCCTACTCTACCTAAACACCACTGCACTACCCTAAATCACTACCCCCAGCACGACCCCCTACACTACCCAAACACCACTGCACTACCCTAAACCCTAAAACACTACCCCCAGCACGACCCCCTACACTACCCAAACACCACTGCACTACCCTAAACCCTAAAACACTCCCCCAGCATGACTCCCTACACTACCCAAACACCACTGCACTACCCTAAACCCTAAATCTACCCCCAGCATGACCCCCTACACTACACAAACACCACTGCACTACCCTAAACCCTAAAACACTACCCCCAGCACGACCCTCTTCACTACCTAAACACAACTGCACAATTTGTTACAGGCGTTGCAACGCAGGCCTGTGGTGCTTACTGGAAGTACCTGGTGGGCTAGATGGGCCCCAGGGACCCTCAGGATTCAAGGTGACCTAATCCTCAACTTAAAACGCTCCACGGGGCGCGTTTGCACAGTGGTGAAGGGAGGGGCGGGGCCTCAGGTGACATGTGCGCAAACACGCCCTGTGGTGCGTTTTAAGTTGGGGAATTAATTCCCTTGAATCCTGAGGGACCCTGGGGCTAACTAGCCCACCAGGTACCTTCAGTAAGCACAACAGAGTTGCGTTGCAGAGAGGTGAAAAAGGTGCGTGGCCTCGGAACGCCTCTCTGCAACTCAGCTCTGTGGTCCTAACTGTAGGTACCTGGGGGGCTAGTTGGGCCCCAGGGACCCTCAGGATTCAAGGGGACTTAATCCTGCAACTTAAAACGCGCCACGGGTCGCGTTTGCACACATGTCACCTCAGGCCTCCCCTCCGTTCACCACTGTGCAAACGCGCCCTGTAGCGGGTTTTAAGAGGTAGTTTTAATCCCCCTGCCCTATTATGTACTAGGGACTTGCAGAGGAGGTCATGCTAATCACAGGGGTACCCCAACGCATAGTGTTCCCTAGTGTATGTAGGTGTTTTCACTGTATTCTAAGTGTCTTTTAGCATAGCACTGGCTCTGGTTAGTCAGAGTCAGTTACCACCAGTACCCGTCTGAAAAAGTTGTGGGCACAGGATGATTTTGCAACAAGGCCTCTTTCTGCTCCTCTGTTGGTTCTTTCTGCACATCTTTTGCTTCTTTCTGTGCGTTTTCTTCTTCTTCACATGTCCTACCTCTGTAGGCATAGTTAGAAATTAGCATTTAAAAACCTTTGAAATTCACTGAAAAACCATAGGTTTCAGACACGTTATAGTTAGAAATTAGCATTTAAAAACCTTTGAAATTCACTGAAAAACCATAGGTTTTAGGGACAGTTATAGTTAGTTGGACATTTCACTCGTACAAAACCATAGAAATTCCACCGTTAGAGTTAGTTCAGCTAACTATAACTCGCGCCCCGCAATGCACTGCTGATGACGTCACATATTACATCACTCATGACATTGTCAGTGACATCACTGATGACATCACTGATGACATCTCAAATGACATCACTGATGACATCATCCATGTGATAATTTCATGCATCTTATCACACCCTAATATAACTTTTGATACACCCACTCTAAATTACAGACTGCCATTATCAAAACCATAGACACTTCCACAATAAAAACTACATACCCACTTGTGAGAAGTTGGCCTGGCATATGCTGTCCACTAATTATAGTGGGCACCTTGCACCAGTCCAAACAACCCCTTATTGGAGATAGGTTAAAGACAACCTTATTGAAAGCTATCCTAGTGGTAGCTATGGAGAGCAGCCTTCAGGCTAAGTCTTGAAGGAATGTAAAGCAGCTTGTTTTACCAGTCTATAATCTCTTGAGTGACCAAATGAAAGAGCACCACACCAGGTATATATTCAAAATATATGTATTTATTGCTAAACACACCCCTCTAGTCTCTTTATGAGGCTAGAGTTCGAAGTACATAAGTTAGAAGTTATTTAAACACAGTAATAGCACAAATACACGCTTGGGCCCTAGGGGCGTACCAAACCATATACCAATAAAGTGGTATAAGAACCACGACTGAACTAGACACTAGGCCTAGAGCCTCTAGAAGTGCTTGGACCACAAGGAACCACCCAAGGTAGTGACACAGGGGACCCACGGGGGACGCGTGCAGTGTAAATACACAACCGCGATACGCCGTTGACTTCTATGGAGAAAGTCGTGATCGGGAAATTAAAGAAAAGGGACACTTAAAGGAGGACTTGGAGCAAACCCTTTGAGATCTAGTACTTTGAAGAGTCTCTACCCACGGGAGCACCGGAGTACTCGTGTTACCTTACCCAGGGAAGCCGGGTGCATAGGTGCCTTTCGGGGTCGGGTTTCGTCGTCGATTTGAATGGCGATCTGCTGCAAAGTGCTGCTGGCGACCAAGTGGAAAGTGTCCGGGTGGATCCAAGAGTGGATCGGAGATCTGAAGAACCTGAAAGCAGAGGGGACAGAGTCTGGGTCACTAGCCAGTGACCAGGAAGGCGATGGACAGATGCCCACCGATGTCGAGTGCTTCAGGTGCGTTGACGGTCGTCTTGACTCTTCAGCCACGAGGTCCAGGAGGCGTTGTCGGCAACCAGGAGCAGGATTCGGGCTGATACACAATGTCTGTCGAGTGCTGAGGTGTTGGCGACTGGATTGGACCCAACAAGCCTTGGCAACGGCAAGTCTTGATGCAGAGGACGATCGTCGATGGTGCAGACCAGCAAGGTCTGGGGAACTCACCCAGCGAGGGTAAGTGAGGGCAGTCCTGGAGCAAACAGAATGCCAAGTAAGAAAAAGATTGGCCTTCGTTAAAGGCTACTAGCCAACGGGCTAGCGACCGCGAAGGAGCCTCAAGACGCCGCACGTGGATCTGGCTCACAGGACACTCGTGGAGTGGAGGCCAGTGATCTTCTGTGCAGTTGGTGCTGGAGGCTAGGGCTACTCGGAGCCCAAAGCACAACTTCGGGGGAGACCCAGAAGAGGATGCACTTGCAAGTGTGCTCGGTGTCCAGGGGTCATGGTCTCAAGTCACCCACGATAGCTACGGGCCTCAGCTTTGCTGGGGTCTCAGGGTAGCCTCGGGGAAGTCTGAAAATCTAACTCTGGTGATGCGATGACTTCGGCGTCCGACGGGAGCTTCAGAAATGCGAACCGGACAGATGCTTCTTTGGTGCCTGCCAAGCAGGGGAGTCACTCCTTGACCCCAAGGGAGATTCTTCTGTCCTCTAATCGTGAGTAGAGCATCGAAGGTCCAGGATTCTGTTTCAGAGTTTCGTCCAGGGATAATCTAAAGTCCTAAGGACTGGGTTCCTAAACTTATACCAAGTTTAGGGTTGGACTACTCTGTGGCCCCACCTATGGGTGGGTCAGGGCAGAGGGGTGGCTACACCCTTTCCTTTGTCCAGTTCACGCCAAATCAGGGGCTGCAAGCCCCTGATCCGGTTTGAACTGGGGTATGCACAGGGACACCAAATGTGCCCCCAGTGCAGGACTTCAAAGCACTCGAAAGTGCTCCCGCCCAGCCCCAATACACATTATCCTGTCTGGGGAGGTGGTCACACCTCCCTGGGACAGGAAACCTATTGTCCAGGCCTCCCTGCCGGAGTTTCGTCCAGCAGCAGGAGGCCAGACTCGTGTCTGTGGCAGCAGCATCCATTTTGTGATGCCAGGGCTTTGGAAAGAAGTTACCGGGCTAGCCAGAGTTAACATGTCTTTCCCTCTAGAAAGGTGGAATGCTACCCCCGCCGCCAGAATTGGCGGGGGGTAGTATTCCAAGATGTTTGACACCAAACACGACATGTTTAGGTGCAGCCATTCCAAAGTTAGCATTTAACGCGAGGTTATAATGCGCTTAAGAGTATATGGTCAGGCTGCACTACAAACAGCATCAGAGAAGGGTCTCCGAACGCTGCAGAGGGGCCCTGCTCATGCAGGGGCACCCTCTCACATAGGAACCATGCACTCTGCCTTTAGGATTGATAAGGCCTGCCTTAGGAGTGACTTATAGGTTTATATGTGTGTATGTATTTAGTGATATAGGTAACCTATATCACAGTAAGGGGTGCATGCACCACCTTACCCAGGCTGCAGTAGCAGACCTGTGGTGTCAGTTTGGATGGCCTTCCAGGGGTGGCATAATACATGCTGCAGCCCCTGGTAGGCCTCTGAGGTACCTATGCCCTTGGTACATAGTATACCATATACTAGGGACTTATAAGGGCACTCCAGATTCCAATCAGTGATGTGCCTAAGGCACATGGAAACCATTTTAGAGAGGAAGCAGCTAGGCTGGGGTTCTGATTAGCAGAGCCCCAGCCAGACTAATGTCGAAAATCAGTGAAGCATCAACAAAAAGTGGGGGTACCCATGTGAAGCAGATCCTACTCTCCTACACAACCCCCCCCCCAAACGTAGGGACATTAAACTAACCTTGCCCAGTTAAGTCTTCATGTTCTAAGTGGAAGTACCTAGAGAGTCCATCTGCATTGGCATGGTTACTCCCAGGTCTATGTTCCACTGTAAAGTCCATCCCCTGTAGGGAAATGGACCACCTAAGCAGTTTGGGGTTTTCACCCTTCATTTGTTTTAGCCATAAGAGGGGCTTATGGTCTGTCTGAACCAGGAAGTGTGTACCAAACAAGTATGGCCTCAACTTCTTCAGAGCCCAGACCACAGCAAAGGCCTCCTCTCTATGGCTGACCAACGTTTCTTCTAGGGGTCAGCCTTCTGCTAATGAAAGCTACTGGCTGATCCTGACCTTCTTCATTCAATTGTGACAGTACAGCCCCTACCCCCAATTCAGATGCATCAGTTTGAACAATGAACTTATTGGAGTAATCAGGACTCTGTAGAATGGGAGCAGTGCACATGGCCTGCTTCAGGTCATCAAATGCCTTTTGACAGCTAACTGTCCACTGAACCTTTTGGGCATTTTCTTAGAAGTTAAGTCATTCAGGGGTGTCACTATTGATCCATACCCCTTGACAAATCTCCTATAGTACCCAGTCAGGCCTAAGAAGGCTCTCACCTGAGTCTGGGTAGTGGGAGCAGTCCAGTCCATGATGGTCTGGATCTTGCTCTGCAAAGGTTGAACCTGGCCTCCACCCACAAGGTGGCCCAGGTACACAACCTGACTCTGCCCTATCTGGCACTTAGTGGCCTTGATAGTCAGGCCTGCCTTTTGCAGGGCCTGTAAACCCTTCCTGAGGTGGACCAGGTGATCCTCCCAGGTGGAGCTAAAGACAGCAATATCATCTAGATATGCTGCACTATAGGCTTCCAGACCTGTGAGAACTGTATTCACCAACCTCTGGAAAGTGGCAGGTGCATTCTTCAGACCAAAGGGCATTACCACAAATTGATAATGCCCACTAGGGGTTGAGAATGCTGTTTTGGGCTTTGCAGTATCAGCTAGTCTGATCTGCCAGTAGCCAGCTGTCAAGTCAAATGTGCTGAGATATTTGGCTGAGGCAAAGTATCTATGAGCTCATCTGCCCTTGGTATTGGATGGGCATCAGTCCTAGTGACTGCATTGAGACCCCTGTAGTCCACACAAAACCTCATCTCTCTTTTTCCACCAGTGGTGTGAGGTTTTTGTACAAGGACCACTGGACTAGCCCAAGGGCTATCTGAGGGTTCAATAACTCCCAACTCCAACATTTTCTGGACTTCAGTCCTGATACAGTCCCTGACATGGTCAGGTTGCCTATAAATCTTATTTTTAATAGGCAGACTGTCCCAAGTGTCCACTTCATGAGTGCACCAGGTGGTCTGACTGGGTGTCAGGGAAAACATATGTCTAAACTGATTGAGAACCTGTCTACAATCAGTTTGTTGCTGGGTAGTGAGGCTGCCTGCCAAGGCTACACCATCTACTGACCCATCGTCAGGGTTCTGTGAGAGCAGGTCAGGGAGTGGGTCACTCTCTTCCTCCTGCCCTTCATCAGTAGCCATGAGCAAGCCCATGTCTGCCCTGTCCACATATGGTTTTAACCTGTTGACATGGAGAACCCTGTGGGGACTCCTGGGTGTTCCTAGGTCTACTAAGTAGGTAACCTCACCCTTCTGCTCAACAATAGTGTGGGGTCCACTCCATTTGTCTTGGAGAGCTGCTGGGGCCACTGGCTCCAACACTCCACACCTTCTGTCCTGGCTGGTAAACAGTCAGAACAGCTCTTTGGTCATGCCAGGCCTTTTGAAGTTCCTGGCTAGCCTCAAGGTTTTTGGTTGCCTTTTTCATATACTCAGCCATCCGGGAGCGGAGACCAAGTACATAGTCCACTATGTCTTGCTTTGGGGGCTTGAGAGGTAACTCCCATCCTTCCTTCACCAAGCACAGTGGATCCCTCACAGGGTGGCCAAACAGAAGTTCAAAAGGGCTGTAACCAACCCCTTCTGAGGCACCTCCCTATATGCAAATAAAAGGCAGGGCAAGAGTATGTCCCATCTTCGCCTAAGCTTTTCTGGGAGCCCTTTAATCATGCCCTTCAAGGTTTTGTTGAATCTCTCAACTAAACCATTGCATTGTGGGTGATAGGGTGTGGTGAACTTATAAGTCACTCCACACTCCTTCCACATTGCTTTTAAGGTCCCAGACATGAAGTTAGCACCCCTGTCTGATACTACCTCCTTAGGAAAGCCCACTCTTGAGAAAATTCCCAGGAGGGCCCTTGCCACCACAGGTGCTGTAGTGGTCCTGAGGGGAATAGCTTCTGGGTACCTGGTGGCATGATCCACTACCACCAGGATAAACCAGTGCCCAGATGCTGTTTGGGGATCCATGGGACATACAATGTCAATCCCTACCCTTTCAAAGGGCACCCCCACCACAGGTAGTGGTATCAGGGGGCCTTTGTAGTGCCACCTGCCTTGCCACTGGCCTGGCAGGTTACACAGGAGCGACAAAACTCCTTGGTGTCTTCAGACATGTGGGGCCAGTGAAAGTGAGGGACAATTCTGTCCCAAGTCTTGTTCTGGACCAGGTGACCTGCCAAGGGAATATCATGGGCTAGGGTCAATAGGAAGCCCCTGAACTTCAGAGGTATAACCAACCTCCTGGTAGCACCAGGCTTGGGGTCTCTACTCTCTGAGTACAGGAGTCCATCATCCCAATACACTGTATGGGGACCACTAGCTTTCCCAGCAGCCTCAGCAGCAGCTTGCTGTCTGAGGGGTTCAAGGGAGGGGCAGCTCTGCTGCTCCTGGCTCAGATCTGCCCTAGAAGGTCCCCCTGTCCCCAAGAACTCAACCTGGTCAGGTTCAAGTTCCTCTGGGACAGTTCCTTCTTCAGGACTGAGATCATCCCCTCAAGGGACTGATCTTCCTCCTGAGCCAAGGGGAAGGCACTGCCTTAACCCTACTACTCCTCCTCTTGGGAGGCACTTGGTCCATTCTTCCAGAATCCAAGGCCTGTTCAGTGCTAGACATTTTGGCTTGTGACCTGGTCACAGCAAACACATCTGCAGGGATCCCCAGCATTTCTGCATGAGTCCTGAGCTCCACTTCTGCCCAAGCAGAAGTCTCTAAGTCATTGCCAAGCAAGCATTCGACTGGTAGGTTTGCACTCACCACAACCTTCTTAAGGCCAGTTACCCCTCCCCAGGAGAAGTTAACAACTGCCAGAGTATGGTCTGTTCTGACATTGCTAGCATTGGTCACTTGGTACATCTCACCAAGTATAACTTGCCCAGGATTCACAAGGTCTTGTGTCACCATTGTGACACTTGCCCCTGTGTCCCTAAATGCCAAAGCCTCACGTCCACTGATTAAAGGCTGTTGTCTGTACTTGCCCAGATTACTGGGACTCATAGAGGAGGGCACATCCATGCCTCCATCACAGACTAACACAGCCTGAGTCAGTTCTCTGACTAGGTCAGAGCCCAACTCAGTACCCAGAGTGAACCCTACTAAACCCTTGGCTGGAGCACTCCCACCAACTGTACTAGGGGGAACAGGTGCCTTAGGGGCATTGGTGGGTGCTGGACTGGAGTCTTTGGACTTGGTGCAATCACTGGTCCAGTGGGTCTTTTGCTTACAGACCTTGCACCATGGTTTTCTTTGGCCTTTCCCTTTGGTAGACTGTGAATCCCCACCTGAAGAAGATTTTTGGGGGCCTGATGAAGACTTTTGATCTTTACCCTTCTCCCCACCCTTTTCAGAGTTCTTAGCATCTTGCTTCTTGGTTTCCCCACCTTGGTTCTGTACCTTCTGCTTCACCCTGGTTCTGACCCATTTGTCTGCCTTCTTTCCCAATTCTTGGGGAGAGGTCAGATCAGAGTCTACCAGGTATTGATGCAACAGCTGATTTTGACAGTTATTAAGAATCTGCTCCCTCATTATCAGATTGTACAATCCTGAGAAGTCACACACCTTACTGCCCATCAACCAGCCTTCCAGAGCCTTGGCAGAACAATCCACATAGTCTACCCAGTCTTGAGTCTGTGCTTTTGGGTATCTCTGAACTTCAACCTGTACTGTTCAGTGGTTAGGCCAAACCCATCAATAAGAGCACTCTTCAAGACCTTGTAATTATCAGCATCTTCCTCTCTAACAGTGAGGAGCTTATCTCTACCTTTGTCTGCAAAGGAGAGCCACAAGATTGCTGTCCACTGCTCCTGAGGGACCTTCTGAACTTTACAGGCCCTCTCTAGAGCAGTTATCCACTTGTGGATGTCATCCCCATTCTGATAGGGAGGGGCAATCTTGCTCAGGTTCCTATGGTCATAGGACCTTTCCCTATCTCTAGGACATGGCTGCCACCATGGGACTCTAGTCCCAACTTTCTTTTCTCTCTAAAGAGATCTAGGGACTCCCTGTCTAAGGCTACTTGCTTCCTTCTGAGTTCAAGCTGAGCTTCCTCATTTTGAATCAGCCTTGTTCTCCTCTCATGAGAGGATTCCCTCCTATGAGATGAGACAGAGCTTCCTATTGAGGTGCCAGAGTGGTTAGACTCCTGAGAAGGAGATCTAGACTTTCTGGGCACACTCTTAATCCTTCCTGGGGGGACAAAGAGGGCATCATTGTGATCATCCTCTTCATCTTCCTCAGGAGGGATTGGGTTATCCAGGTCAGGGCCATTGTCACCCTCCTGGCCAGTTTCAGAGGGGGCTGGGGTATTTCTACCCCTGGCCCCATCCTCCTCTTCTGCCCCACCCTCTGCTCCTACCCCTTCAGTCCCGAAGGGCTTACTAAGGTCATAAGCCACCAACAACTCCTTAAGGTGTTGGGTGGTGGGACTTTGGCCTGTCTTTATTTTTCTCAAGTTACATAATGCTCTCAATTCCAAGAATGGGAGTGTATCATACTTGGAGGGTGGAAGCTCAGTGGCTTCCTGCAAGGATTCTTTAGATCCTACCCTTAAAGACATTACTAGTGTGGTGTGGTGTATGCACTACCTACTCTAGTGTGGCCTACTAAACTCTCTTCAGTTGTAGAAAGGGTTGTGCTATCCCTTAACACACAACTCTAAGTTCAGTAGAACTTACTGTATTCTAAGCTTAAATTATATGTACCTTAGGTACCTTTAGTGGTTTTCAGTTGATCAATTCAATTGAGATTATCTGGTAAAACAATAGCAAGCTGGAATCCCACACGCTGCACACCAATGTGAGAAGTTGGCCTGGCATATGCTGTCCACTAATTATAGTGGGCACCTTGCACCAGTCCAAACAACCCCTTATTGGAGATAGGTTAAAGACAACCTTATTGAAAGCTATCCTAGTGGTAGCTATGGAGAGCAGCCTTCAGGCTAAGTCTTGAAGGAATGTAAAGCAGCTTGTTTTACCAGTCTATAATCTCTTGAGTGACCAAATGAAAGAGCACCACACCAGGTATATATTCAAAATATATGTATTTATTGCTAAACACACCCCTCTAGTCTCTTTATGAGGCTAGAGTTCAAGTACATAAGTTAGAAGTTATTTAAACACAGTAATAGCACAAATACACGCTTGGGCCCTAGGGGCGTACCAAACCATATACCAATAAAGTGGTATAAGAACCACGACTGAACTAGACACTAGGCCTAGAGCCTCTAGAAGTGCTTCGACCACAAGGAACCACCCAAGGTAGTGACACAGGGGACCCACGGGGGACGCGTGCAGTGTAAATACACAACCGCGATACGCCGTTGACTTCTATGGAGAAAGTCGTGATCGGGAAATTAAAGAAAAGGGACACTTAAAGGAGGACTTGGAGCAAACCCTTTGAGATCTAGTACTTTGAAGAGTCTCTACCCACGGGAGCACCGGAGTACTCGTGTTACCTCACCCAGGGAAGCCGGGTGCATAGGTGCCTTTCAGGGTCGGGTTTCGTCGTCGATTTGAATGGCGATCTGCTGCACAGTGCTGCTGGCGACCAAGTGGAAAGTGTCCGGGTGGATCCAAGAGTGGATCGGAGATCTGAAGAACCTGAAAGCAGAGGGGACAGAGTGTGGGTCACTAGCCAGTGACCAGGAAGGCGATGGACAGATGCCCACCGATGTTGAGTGCTTCAGGTGCATTGATGGTCGTCTTGACTCTTCAGCCACGAGGTCCAGGAGGCATTGTCGGCAACCAGGAGCAGGATTCGGGCTGGTACACGATGTTTGTCGAGTGCTGAGGTGTCGGTGACCAGATTGGACCCAACAAGCCTTGGCAACGGCAAGTATCGATGCAAAGGAAGATCGTCGATGGTGCAGACCAGGAAGGTCTGGGGAACTCACCCAGCGAGGGTAATTGAGGGCAGGCCTGGAGAAACCAGGATGCCAAGTAAGAAAAAGATTGGCCTTCGTTAAGGGCTACTAACCAACGGGCTAGCGACCGCGAAGGAGCCTCATGACGCCACACGTGGATCTGGCTCACAGGACACTCGTGGAGTGGAGGCCAGTGATCTTCTGTGCAGTTGGTGCTGGAGGCTAGGGCTACTCGGAGCCCAAAGCACGACTTCGGGGGAGACCCAGAAGAGGATGCACTTGCAAGTGTGCTCGGTGTCCAGGGGTCACGGTCTCAAGTCACCCATGATAGCTACGGGCCTCAGCTTTGCTGGGAACTCAGGGTAGCCTCGGAGAAGTCTGAGAATCCAACTCTGGTGATGCGATGACTTCGGCGTCCGACGGGAGCTTCAGAAATGCGAACCGGACAGATGCTTCTTTGGTGCCTGCCAAGCAGGGGAGTCACTCCTTGACCCCAAGGAAGATTCTTCTGTCCTCTAATCGTGAGTAGAGCATCGAAGGTCCAGGATTCTGTTTCAGAGTTTCATCCAGGGATAATCTAAAGTCCTAAGGACTGGGTTCCTATACTTATACCAAGTTTAGGGGTTGGACTACTCTGTGGCCCCACCTATGGGTGGGTCAGGGCAGAGGGGTGGCTACACCCCTTTCCTTTGTCCAGTTCGCGCCAAATCAGGGGCTGCAAGCCCCTGATCCGGTTTGAACTGGGGTATGCACAGGGACACCAAATGTGCCCCCAGTGCAGGACTTCAAAGCACCCGAAAGTGCTCCCGCCCAGCCCCAATACACATTATCCTGTCTGGGGAGGTGGTCACACCTCCCTGGGACAGGAAACCTATTGTCCAGGCCTCCCATGCCGGAGTTTCATCCAGCAGCAGGAGGCCAGACTCGTGTCTGTGGCAGCAGCATCCATTTTGTGATGCCAGGGCTTTGGAAAGAAGTTACCGGGCTAGCCAGAGTTAACATGTCTTTCCCTCTAGAAGGGTGGAATGCTACCCCCGCCACCAGAATTGGCGGGGGGGTAGTATTCCAAGATGTTTGACACCAAACACAACATGTTTAGGTGCAGCCATTCCAAAGTTAGCATTTAACGCGAGGTTATAATGCGCTTAAGAGTATATGGTCAGGCTGCACTACAAACAGCATCAGAGAAGGGTCTCCGAACGCTGCAGAGGGGACCTGCTCATGCAGGGGCACCCTCTCACATAGGAACCATGCACTCTGCCTTTAGGATTGATAAGGCCTGCCTTAGGAGTGACTTATAGGTTTATATGTGTGTATGTATTTAGTGATATAGGTAACCTATATCACAGTAAGGGGTGCATGCACCACCTTACCCAGGCTGCAGTAGCAGACCTGTGGTGTCAGTTTGGATGGCCTTCCAGGGGTGGCATAATACATGCTGCAGCCCCTGGTAGGCCTCTGAGGTACCTATGCCCTTGGTACATAGTATACCATATACTAGGGACTTATAAGGGCACTCCAGATTCCAATCAGTGATGTGCCTAAGGCACATGGAAACCATTTTAGAGAGGAAGCAGCTAGGCTGGGGTTCTGATTAGCAGGGCCCCAGCCAGACTAATGTCGAAAAACAGTGAAGCATCATCAAAAAGTGGGGGTACCCATGTGAAGCAGATCCTACTCTCCTACACCACTCACTGATTCTTAGGTCTAAACACACATCCACTCACTCACCCGTACAGTCACTCAGTACAGGACTATCATATACACTCATACACCTATATAAACACTCACACACCGCCACTCATCCATAGAGGTACTCACATACCTAGTCAGTCATGCAAAAATTAATCACACACCCATTTACTCACCTATACAGTTATACACACACCAGCTCACTTACTCATACAAATACTAGCACATTCTTACGCTCTTATACAATAACTGATACAAGCACACACGCATCCATACAGACACTCTCACTATCACACACTCTCACTTATAGCCATTTAAATACTCTAACACACATATATACTGCCTTTTACATATGTAGTTACTCGCACATGTACCACTGAGATACTACATATGTGAAAGGCAGTATATATGTGTGTTGGAGTATATAAATGGGTATAAGTGAGAGTGTGTGATTGTGAGAGTGGCTGTATGGATGAGTGTGTACTTGTATTAGTGATTGTATAAGAGCGTAAGAATGTGCTAGTATTTGTATGAGTAAGTGAGCTGGTGTGTGTATAACTGTATAGGTGAGTAAATGGCAGTGTGATTAATTATTTGCATGACTGACTAGGTGTGTGAGTACCTCTATGGATGAGTGGCGGTGTGTGAGTGTCTATGTAGGTGTATGAGTGCATATGATAGTCCTGTACTGAGTGACCGTAAGTATGAGTGACTGTACAGGTGAGTGAGTGGATGTGTGTGTAGACCTAAGAATCAGTGAGTGGGTATGTAGTTATTGGTGTTGGAGTGTCTATGGTTTTGAGAATGGCAGTATGTAATTTAGAGTGGGTATATCAAAAGTTATATTAGGGTGTGAGAAGATGCATGAAATTATCACATGGATGATGTCATCAGTGATGTCATTTGAGATGTCATCAGTGATGTCATCAGTGATGTCACTGACCATGTCATGAGTGATGTAATATGTGACGTCATCAGCAGTGCATTGCGGGGCGCGAGTTATAGTTAGCTGAACTAACTATAACGGGGGAATTTCACGGGTTTTGTACGAGTGCAATGTCCAACTAACTATAACTGTCCCTAAAACCTATGTTTTTTTCAGTGAATATATATATATATATATACACACATATATTCACAGATTAAACAATGGCAGAAGGAGCAACATTTATCACATCACAAAAGGGAAAACTGCTTCTGTGCTACATGGGCTACACTTATACGCAAAAAAAAAAATATTTGGAAACAAAACCTATTGGAAATGTGGTAAATACTACTCCATTTCTTGCTATGGGAGAGCCACAACAGTAGAAACAAATGTAGTTAATGTCAGGGAACACAACCATCCCTCAAACGTGACAGAAATAGAGGTCAGAGATGATCTAGAAAGTAAATAACCCACAACATAGGTTTATTCTCTTAAGATTTTGCACCAACCTGATTCCCTTGATGTTGGCCTTTCCAGTAAGAATGTACTGTCATAGTGATCTGGACCAATGTCCCTGTGATAATCTGTCAATGCATTCTGACCTCCATCTTTTCCTTTTTTGTAAATATTACAGGGACCAGAGACTCAGATATATTGTACCACTCCTAAGGCGGTCCAACTTTAGCCAATGACGAATTGCTCTTCATTTTATGAAGAAGCTTTGTGATCCCTATGTCTGTTTTTGTATAGCATCCTTTTTTGGGCCTGCATGCCTGCGCAAAAGATGTCATTTAGAAAGGAAGCATTATGTCAGTTTTAATTAATAGCCTCCCACAAAGGTACTGCTAATAGGAAGGTTAATCTTGCCTCTTAGGGCTGAGTTTTTATTAATAATAACATAGACAATACTATTGTTATTTTTTAATTGTTTAATTTTAAATAGATCATTTTTTATATAATGTGTTTTTATGTTTTTACTAATTATTTGGAAGAAGGCTGGGTAAGATTTGCTGTATGATTAAATAATGTACCTAGAGTTACTTGTAGTTTACCTTGACAGAGTCACAAAGGTCTCTTTTGATCACTAGTTTGTATTGATCATATAAAAGGATGTTTAAATTGTCTTATTTAAAATTGTATACTTTTATGATCTATGTCATTTAATTAGATCGAATAAAGTTTTATTGATTGATTGTTTGATCTAGAAACAATAAGAGAAGCAAGCACAAGCTCCCAACAGACCCATACCCAAATACTAAAAATGTATTAACTAGAGTCCGTGAACATGTCACAGCACAACTACCATCCATCCCCACTTTAAAAAGATTATTAGCCAGAACTAAAAGAGCAACTGCTCAAATACCACCCACACCCCAAACTTTTTCTGAAATAGAAATTTTATCGGAATACACGTTCACCCACAAAGATGAGAAATTAATTCTTCATGACAATAACAGTCATGAAAAAATAATTATCATATTTGCCACCAACATCAACATACAAAAACTAAAAACTAAAAAACATGGATGATGGATGGCACATTCAAAGTTTGCCCCAAACTTTTTACCAACTATATACCATAAACGGCGAATATGAAGACACTAACATCCCCTTCATATATGCACTGCTCCCTAAAAAGCAAAATACCACCTACATAGAGCCCCTTACCATAATAAAGCAACACACAGACAACTACGTTCCACAAAAAATAATCATTGACTTTGAACAAGCAATCATTCAATCAGTTTTAACAATATACCCACACACTGCAATACAAGGTTGCTATTATCACTTCAACCAAAGTATCTGGAGACATCTCCAAAAATCTACTCTAAGTATAGATTACGCCACCAATAGCAACTATGCCTATCAAATAAAAAATTAATAGTCCTGGCCTATGTACCAACAACTGAAGTAGCCAACCATTATAACATAGTACTTGAAAGCCCTTTCTACCAAGCAAACAAAACAAAACTAACTCCCATCCTAGACTACTTTGAAGACAATTGGGTGCGAAGGCAGCATAGGTCAGGGCACGGTAGACAACCAAAGTTTCAAATTCCCTGGTGGAACGTCTACGATAGCACGCTAGCTCAAAAAGCTAAAACTAACAACGCAGTGGAAGGATGGCACAATGCCTTCCAAGCCACAATAAGAAGAGGACAACCATCCTTACACAAATTAATAGAATCCATACAAAAAGAACAAAGCTATCAAGAGCTAAGAATAGAGCAATCCCTAACTATAATAGGCCCTAAACTAAGTAAACAAACAAAAATAATGTATGAATACCTACAACATAAAACTCAACTATTTCCAAACACCAAGGGGCTAGAATACCTAGACATGATTACTAAATCAATACTATAAACAAAAAACAACCCTAAACATCATAACCATTTTTAAAAAACAAAACATTTAAACAACACAATACTACTCTCTTTTAAATTAATAATTATAATTATGTCATTTAAAAATTAAAAATGTGCATATAAATATATGACTTAATATAATTTATTAAAATAAAAGAAATTAAAAAACAAATATAACCAAAAACATTTCCCACCCATAATAATAAAAAATTACTTTCAGTTATGTTGCAGTAGAGAATCCTTGAAAAAGAATAAATCCATTGCATATAAATCGAAAGACGAATCCGTTGGAAAAGAAAGCCCACCCAAAAAAGCAAAAATACAACTGTTGAAAAAGGCTACAACAACACAATCCTCTCAATAAAGAAACAATGAAAATCCCAAAAATTAGCTTTAAAAAAAAAACTACAAAAATAGAACTGTAGAAAAAATGCTCCAACGATGCAATCCTCTCCATAACAAACCTCTCAAAAGCCCGAAAAATAGCTTAAAAAAATGCTCCAAATACCCCAAAAAATTAAAGGAAATGTAAAAAATTAACTTGTTACATTTTCCTTTCTTTAAAAAATAAAGGCGTCCTCAGCAACTTCCTTCCACGAAACAGAAAAACTGTAAATAAGAAAAAACAACACCCTCCCACAATAACACATAAAAACCCACAAACATTAATATTAACACTAAATACGACATAACATATTTAAACAACATATAACTAACACTACATAACACTCTACTTCTATCCAACACTATGTTTAACACATAAAACACTAAACTAAGAAAACAACACCTACCTACACCAAAATTGAACAATTAACGACATAACAAATCTAACTACACTACTTCTACCTCGCCCCTACCCTAAAAACTACCTTAAAAGTAAAATAAATTAAACTTATCTTAACCGACGAAACCGCGAGGTTTCGTCTTGCAAAATGACCTAAAAACGATATAGATAGACAGAAAAGTGAGAACTCCCCATAGACAAGAATGGAGTAATATTAAAAAAGTCCCAAAAAGTAAATACATATTTTTACTTATTGTAAAAAAAAATCAATTATTCAAAAATTGTACCAAAAAATTGTAAAATATACATTAAATATTTAATGATCAAAAATATTAAAATGTATGTTTGTTTCATGTACTTACCTTCAAAATATAAAATTTCAATAAGACTATTGTAAATGGGCAACCGATATAACAAAGTTTTCCAAAAAATATAGGATAAAAAAATATATTTGTTAAAAAAAGTGAAAATTATTTAATGTATTAAATATTTTTTCTTAATAATATTATTTCATATATTAAATAATGATAAAAATTTACAAAATATAATTTTGTAAAATACATATATCATTTTACTACAAAAATAAAATTATACAAAATGTATTTGCAATCAATATTTACAAATTCAATATTTCTACATTACACAAAAATGAATATTTTAAATGAAAAAACTTACCTCGATATTTTCCACCATCGATATTTTTCACTCAATATTCATGCAATTTCATATTTCGACATCGATATTCTGCCTCTGCACCCAATTGTAAACAACCATAGAATTTGCACTTTTTGCCTTTGATGTCTGTCACTCTTTTGTATCGTGGTATACAGTGACCATTTCTTAACCTAGTGCTTTCCAGTTTTCATTATGCCAGCTGATTAAAAACTCAGTCATATTTACAAGGGGATTAAATTAAGCCACCGGAAGGTCACTTTTTACAAAGTTCCTGTGACTTTGCACATATGGTACCCTTACACACAGTTTTCTGCGTGAAAGGGGCGTGCGATGGGTGTTGCTGTGGGCATTCCACCGCAACACCTATGCTTTTTGATGCTGCCCCAGATTTCACGGATCTGTAAATCTGAGGCAGCACCAAAAATGCACACCGTGCAAAAGCAGGTGTTAGATTAGCACAACGAGGAGAAATACTTTTTCAAAACGCATTTAATAATTGATTATTGTGCAGCAATCTGCGCATAAACAATCATTAAATAATCACGATTTGCTACTTCTATGTGTGGTGCAGAATGCAGCACAGACAGAAGTAGCAAATCGCCATTATTGATTAATTGTTCTAAACCTCCGTCTTACCAGGCTTCAAATGTTAGCATGTATGATGTACTTGTACAACGCAGGCCATACCGGTTTACCAGAGGGTAAAATACTTTCTGCTAAAGAGTGACTGAGAGGTGAAAAAAATGTGGACAAAACAGGCAGAAAATTGAATGTGTTTTTTTTAAAGGGGAAAACATGAACTGGGTTGCTGGGAAGCAACAATCATTATGATATAATGGGGTAACTCACAATAGTCCACGGACCTGGGTAACGATTGGTATAGGAAACAATGGTCCTAGACTTCTTTAAAGATACAATTCAGTTATGAAAAACATTCATTAGTCAAAGGGCATCCGGTACATATAGAATTAGCATTGTATCATTAATGTACCACCATTTTCTTTACAATGCAAACAAGTATATCCTCAAAAGACACAAAGGCACAAAATATCGCTCCGATAGAGACTGTTTTTTATTTAGTTACTTTTATAACAGATCATCATATTCAATGCTCCAAATAGAGAAAGAGGTTGCTCCAAGGGGAGTGTGAAAAAGGAAAGTGCTTGTGAGGTAGGACAGATATAAAGGAGGGGAATCCAAAAGGTAAATTCAATATCCAATCATTTACACATTCTGGTATCCTTAGTAAAACTGGTCGTGGTTCATAGTGGCACCAGTTTTACAGATAGGCCTGTCCCTTATGGATTCACAAATATTCATTTCATGATTTTCTGATGACGCACAGAGAACATTCATCTGTGAAAAGGCAGGGCTGGAATGATATCAGGTACAGGCCCACTGGGGTAGAGTGTCGACGTTTCGACCCTGGTGCAATGAGGGTAATTTATATCCTCTGCAGGTGGGTCTTCCTCAGGACGGGGGGAGGGGAGGCAACCTAGGGTGAGGTACAGTCAGGATACAGCCCATCATATGGCGGTCCGCAATGGATATGCAGCGTAGTAAAGGTTAATTCAGGAAAGTAAAGGCTGCAGTGTTGAAGAAATCAATCACAGGTGAAAAATTGCCCACAGCATTTCATAGAGTAGTTTTCACGCAGCCCGGGGGATTCCAGCTGGCCTCCTCGAGTCAGAGACTGGGAAGCAACAATAGCTCAAAATAAGGAAAGACCAATAGCTGGGAAGATAACCTAAATATTCTTGCAGCGCCAAGATGGAAATGAGATGGGAGGAGATTATAAAGCTAATGGAATTAAAACCAAAAAAGGAAAGCTGTGGAAAGAAGAGAGTAAAGAGCCAGAATCCAAAGAGAATGAGTATATAGGAGTAAAAGGACGAAAGTATCACTTACCTGACACTATTTTCTCCATTTCTCCACCAGTGACGGGCAGCCAGAGTCCGGGCTTGTACAAGAATCCTAAAGGGATAGAAGAGAAGAATCTGATTAGAAGCTAATCACATTCATGAACAACACTTCAGAGGGCAGAACTGATAAGTATTATATACCTCTTTCCTCAATAAGTATGACAGGCTCTTTGATGTACTTAGCAGAAATCTGCAAGGAGTTGGCTCAATTTTGTGTAGCGTAATCACAAAATTTGGAAAATCCTACCCTAAGTGCGCATTTAGCGAGCACGAGTGGCTGCATGTGATCGCTATTCTTGTTCTGTTGCATCTAGCTCTATTTTCTTTGCTCAAAAATGCCCCCTCACATCCAAAATAGATGTTAGGATGCCTTTGGTACTCTAAAATTGTGCTAAATGAAACAGAAAACATAGAGCGAGCAAAAGCAGCCACTCATTCTCGCTAAGGGCCCGATTCCGATCTCGGCCGGAAAGCATCCCGACGGAATCGGATTGGGAATGCTTTCCGTACAACTCAACCGTGAGCCCTCTGAGCGACGGAGTACGATGCATCCCATGTTAAAAACAACTGAGTTGTACGGAACGCTATCATTCCGAACGAAGTGTCTGTAAACCGCACCAATGAGACCTACTCATTTGCAAACGTTCATGAATAGCATGCCGGTCACAAATCCAACTCGGATCAAAAATTATGTTGCATGTGATTTGGTTACAGAATCGTGTCGGTCAGTGTATTAAATGTCAAGGGGGGGAGTCAAAAACAGTCAAGACAACCATTGGCTACTGCAAAAAAATATAAAAAAATAAACCACACCCACAAATCCACCTATATAAAGGGCCAACACCATGTCCATGATCCTTTGCCACAACTGCTAATAGGCCCAAGGAGCTACCACCACACATTCCCTGCACTCTGACTCTCTGTCTCACACACACATACCACACACCTTGCACAGATTTAATTTCATACAACACCACACAAACACACACCTTTTTTCATATTCACACTCACATCCACACTCACACTCACCCTCACCCTCACCTTCACATTCACCTTCACCATGGCCAAAAGGAAGCAGCCACGTTTTACATATAAGGAGTTTGAAGTGCTTGTACATGAGATTGTTAGAGTAGAGCCACAGTTATTTGGGAACCGAGACTCCCTTTTCTAAGAGAAATAAGATGTGGGAGAGGATAGTTAACAAGGTGAATGCTCAAGCACCTTGCCTGCCATAATGGATGATATCAGGACCAGGTACTATGATGTGCAAAGCAGGGTCAAAAAGCTAATGGCCAGGGAACACTTCCAAAGCCAGCAGACTGGAGGTACCCTCCTGTCCACTTCACCTCCTGGGAGGAGAAGGTGTGTGACATCCTTCCGCCGGAGGGCGTCTATGGAATACCAGGATCACAAGAGTCCGGTGAGTACACAATCCATATTCAAATAAAGTAATTAATCACACCCCTGGAGACATCACTGTAAAGGATACAGTTAAACAAAGGACAGAATAAATATATAAAATGTACTAGATTCTAAGACCATGTGATGTTTATGTCAGATTGTTAACAAAAATACCTCAAATTATATTGAAAATACACTAAACTATAACCATGTACATACTTCTCACAAACTCACAGAAAGGTCTTCTGCTCCAAACAACTTGCACCAGTGTCAGACATTTTGGCCTGGTACTTTTCCACTCACTCACAGGAAAGCTCAGTCACAGGTAGGCTGTTTGGGATTGCTGGGAAGGTGGATGTGGGCACAGGCCCCATGGCATTGTAGTCACTGCAAACACTCCTCCCCATACCCCCAGCCCAGACAGATACACTGGGACTATGCAAGTCTCATAGTCAGTGGAAAAGTACTAGCAAGATGGCTGACACTGCTGCATGGTGTCTGGAGCACAAGGCCTGAGGGGAGTTGTAGTCAAGTCAAACAGGCACCAGCGTCAGACACCTTTGCCCGGTAATTTTCCACTCACTCACAGGAAAGCTCAGTCACAGGTAGGCTGTTTGGGATGGTTGGGAAGGTGGGTGTGGGCACAGGCCCCATGGCACTTGTAGTCACTGCAAACACTACTCACCACACATAGCCCACACAGACAGACTGGGACTATGCAAGCCTCAGTCAGTGGAAAAGTACTAGCAAGATAGCTGACACTGCTGCATGCTGTCAGAGTTGACCAAAACTCACATCATTGGCTTGTGCTCCTCACACCAGTCCCCAGTGTCAGCTATCCTGATAGTACATTTCCACTCACCATCAGGGATAGCATAGTCCCAGGTCTGCTGTCTGTGCTGGCTGGGAAGGTGTGTATAGGATAGGGCATGATGGAAGTTGAAGTCAGTGCAAACACTCATCCTCACACACAGACCAACAAGACCACATATAATTGAGCTTCCCTGACAGTCAATGAGAATGTACTGGCAAGATGACTGGCCCTGCGGACTGCTGTTTGGAGCTCAAGGCACTGTTGGTGAGTTGTGGACAAATCAGACACCAGTCACCAGTGTCAGACATTTTGGAAGCACATTGCCACTCACTGTCAGGAAAGTAGACTCACAGGTAAGATATGTAGGATGGTTAGGAAGGTGTGTGGAGGACAGAGCCTGATGGGAGATGGAGTCAGGGCAAACACTCCTTCTCCCAAACAGCACAAACAGACCACCAAGAACCATGCTTACCTCAGAGTGACTGGAAATCTACTGATGAAATGGCTGACACTAGGGACTTCTGTCTGAACACCTATGCCCTGATGTGAGTTGTGGAGAAATAGGCAGCAGTCATCAGTGTCAGACAACTTGCAAGTACATTCACACTCACTGTCAGGACAGCTGAGTTACAGGTAGGCTTTTGCTACTGGCTGGGAAGGTGTGTGGGGGACAAGGCAAGGATTGCAAATACTCATCCTCACAGCCAGCCATGCTAACTATTCTGGGCTTATGCTTACCTCACAGTGAGGGGAATTTGACTAGCAACGTGGTGATACTGCTGTGTGGTGTCGGGAGCACAAGGCCTTGTTGTGTGGTATAGCCAAATTCAAACAGGCACCAGTGTCAGCCATTTAGGAAGTACATTTACACTCACTGTCACGTAAGTATGGTTCCTTGTGGGCTGTTTAGGATGGGTGGGAGTAAGAGTGTGAGCCCTGACTACATCTCCCAACAGGCCCTGTTTTACACACACTCTATCCACTGACAACAAACAGCCCCCCTGTAACTAAGCTTACCTGACATAGAGTGGATATGTACTGCTAAGAAAGACAACACTGGGGACCGCTGTGTGGACTACACAGCCCTGTTGGGATGTGTGGCCAAATCAGAGACCAGGCACAAGTGTCACACATCTTGATAATGCATTAACAAATACTCCCACAAAACCATTCTGACATGTGGTCAGTTGCCTCTGGGTGGGAAGAGTGTGTGAAGGACAGAGCCTGTGTGAGCCAGAGTAATGGTAAACACTACTACACCCACCACAAACAACCACTTCATCTGGGCCTATACCTACCTGACAGTGAATGGAAGTGCAACACCAAGATGCCTGACACTGGTGCATGGTGTTTTGGCTACATGGACTTGCTGGGATTTGGATTCAAGTATAACACCAGGCACCAGTGGAAGCCATCTTTGTCAGTACATATCCACTCACTTGCAGGAAAACATAGTTCCAGGGGCGAAGTTTTTGCAAAGAGTGTGTGCTGTACAGAGCCTGATGGGATGTCTGGCCATTGCAAACACTCCTCCTCACACACAGCCATACAAGACCACTAAGAACCATGATTACCTGACAGTAAGTGGACATCCAACTATAAAATGGTAGACACTGGTGCTTGGTGTATGGAGCAGAAGTCCATGAGGGGAGTTGTCGTCAAGTCAGACACTAGTTCCCAGTGCCAGTCAGCCGGCAGAGACATTTTGACACACTGTGAGGTAAGCTTCTGTTCTGTTGGCCTGTTTGCATTGGGCAGGAAGGTGTATGTAGGACTGGCAATGATGGGACTTGGAAGAACAGCAAACACTCCTACACACACAGCACAACCACTTCATCGTGGGCTATGTCTATCTCACAGTGAGTTCATATGTACTAACAAGATGTCAGACACTGGGAAATGCTGTCTGAATCTATCACAACTGCCACATTTGCCTATATGCTACAAAGATGAGCCATCATAGACAAATATCTGTCAAATACACTTACAAACATTGTCTGGACAACACTCTTCCTGGTGGCCTGGTGGGGCTGGGTGGGAGGAGGGGTGTACGCTTCACAAATAGAGAACAAGCACTCAAACAACTGTTTATCATAGTTCTTTGCCACAAAGTGGCCCAACGCTGAGTTTGTGAAATCATTTGACCATGGAGTCAATATACAAAGTCCATGGACCTGTCACACAATTTTGCTACTCACAGCCATTCACATGTGTAGAATGATATATGAATATATGAATACAGGGCCCTCCTCCCTGCAGGCATCACCCGAGGTAGAGGTACCCTCCACATCTTGTAACCTAACTAGTTTCTCCCCCCTGACCACCAACACGGTAAATAACCTGCTAACCTTAATTAAATCTGGCTCCCCCTTAGACCCTTGCCCACCAGAGATTATCCATGAGGTCTCAAATACAATCAGTACTATGCTCACCCCTCTTTTGAACACTGCCATTAGTAATGGAATTTTCCTGACCTCCTGGAAGAAGGCATTTGTAAGGCCTATCTTAAAGAAGCCTTCTTTGGATACTCTCGAGGTGACCAACTATCGCCCAATCTCTTGTCTGCCCCTTGCAGCTAAGGTTCTGGAAAAAGCTGTTAATTCAGAGCTCACGGAATACCTAGAAAACAATAAACTTTTAGATCAAACCCAACATGGTTTCCGGTCAGACCATTCCACAGAATCGGCACTCATTATGGCCACTGAAGAAATACGATGGCAGATTGATGGGGGCGGAAGGGCTATTCTGATCCTATTGGACCTATCAGCTGCGTTTGACATGGTTAACCATACCGTTCCCACGCAACAGCTGAAGGCAATAGATATCGAAGATACTGCCATTGCCCTTCTCACCTCATTTCTCTCTGATAGAGAGCAAAGAGTCTGTTGGGGCAATTTGAAATCTGGCAACTTTTACCTGCCAGGTGGAGTACCACAGGGATCAGCACTCTCCCCAATGCTGTTTAACATCTATGTCTCCCCTTTAGCCAAACTGATCAGAGACCATGGTTTCTCACTTGTATCATATGCAGATGAACCTCAAATCATCATATCTATCTCATCAACAACAGATCCAATTGCAGACAGATTCCATAGCTGTCTTGGTCATATGACATGGATGCATAAAAACTTTCTAAAACTGAACACAAATAAGACGGAGGTCATGGAATTTGGTAATGGACCTCCAATCTGGACCCAGTCATGGTGGCCCGCAGAGGCAGGTGCCTGCTCAGTTCATGCCACCAAAATCAGGAACCTAGGAATCATGTGTGATGCTCAACTTAATTTCTCAGGACAAATAAATCAACTGACCTCTCTGCCTGCTACCTCCTCTTAAAAATACTCCGAAAAATTCTGCACTTCTTACCTATGGAGTTGAGGAAAACTCTCTCCCGCCTGGACTACTGTAACGCTCTGTACTTTGGCGTAAACAAACGTCAGCTGTCCAAACTCCAATCCCTGCAGAATGTAGCTGCACGCACCCTTCTCAACATTCCAAAATCTCAGATGCCATCAGAAACTTACACTGGCTCCCAGTTGAGCAGCAAATTAAGTTTAAAGCTCTTTGCCTTGTTCATAAAGCCATGCATGGAGGGGCACTTAACGACTTCCAAAAACTGTTATAATGGCATGCCCCTCACCGGACGTTAAGATTGGCTAATAAAGCACTGCTCTCCGTGCCCAGAGTTAGAAGAAACAGGTGGGGAGGCAGATGCCTCTCCTTTCTGGCATCGAAGCTCTGGAACGAACTTCATCTAAACATCAGGCTACTCTATTCCAGATCTCAGTTCAGTAGACATATTAAAACCTGGGTCTTCCCTCGAAATCAATGACTGAGACCTTCTGACTTTTCAAACCTTCCTGCCGAGCTTAGCGCCAAGACGCCTCGGCATTCACGCGCTTTATAAGATTTTTACTTACTTACTTTTACTTACTTAATGAGATGATAACAATACGTACCTCCTTCACTTAATTCCCACAACTTCCTGGCTAAGTTAACAGAATGTGAGTGTGTAGATAGCCACACCAATGTGACTGGTAAATACATGCACCAAGACCAGTAGACAGACACAAAATAGTACCCACATAGGGATGGAGAATGTATGTATCTCACTGTGAAAGTAAAGATGTGGACAACCTAAACACACCTGTGTCATTCACAGGGTGTCAGGAAACAGTCAATGTCTTCTGACATGTAATGTGAACTAAACACAACAGGCCCATTAATGCACATACCTGCACATGTCCATAAAGCCCCCTCTTGTCCCAAAAACATAGTCATCTCAGAAAATATGCCTGCATCATGGATGAATGAGTACAATCTATCTGCAGTAACTCATCATGAACTTCTGTAGCCTATGTAATGTGTACGATTTGAGGGGCAGTGAACATTCATAGCAGTCATTGTGTTTTGTTTGTACCTACAGGGCCAGCTGAAGACACCACTGGAACCATCCATGACAGCCAGACCAAGACTCTGGTCGAACAGGAGCCCTCCGGCGTTGATGACTCTCATCATTCTTCGGATGGCGATGACAGACCTGGCACTTCAGGTATGGGTCACCCCACAGCACCAGTGGCTGCAACATCCGGATCCTCTGTGACCACTCCTGCCTCAGCTGCCAATAGCCAGCTGACCCCTACCCACACAGACACTGCATTCCAGGACAACATCAACAGTACAACAACACGGGGCACTCTTGAGTTTCCCAACAACACCACCAATTCCAACAATGAAGGAGGCTCCATGTCATCTGTGCCAGCAGCAACTGGTCCTGCTCCGGTGGGTAGGGGTGGTGGGAGGGTTGGTGGGGACTGGCACCATCATGCAGCTGGTGTGGCTGATGTGGAGACCCAACACCTCTCCAGAATCCTCCATGCATATGAGAATTCACAAGGAGAGATGGACCAGGTCATAGGGATCCTCAGGACCATGCAACAGCAGCAGGCAGAGCAAAACGTAAAAATGGACAGGTTTATGGACAAAATGGATGAACAGACTGCGGTGTACAGGGACATTGTCACCTGCCTCCACCAGATTGCCATAATACATCAAAAAGAATCCGTAGGTGACGGATCAAAAGAACCTAGCCAAGAAACAAGGGCGGGTTCACCAATTGAGGTGAAGGCCACCTCTACTGGTAGAAAAGAAAAATTTCTTTTCTTGTGTCCCCTCACTCACCCAGGGTTGCCCCTAGGTGACATGCTTCATCATTGGGGCCATCCCAAACATCTACTGATTGGGGCGTGCTGCGACTTGCGGATTTACGTAGGAGCACTTACCTTGTGAGGCTATGTGTCGTGCAGTGTAGGGGGGAGTGGTGTAAGTGATGTTTTAAAAAATTACCTAACTAGTGAGCTATTGTTTTATTTCTGCTCCTAGTTGGTAGGGATAAAAAGGGGGTTAATAAAAGGGAAATGTAACTGTTATGTAATTATAATCCCTTGTATTGTGTCAACATGTTTCAAGGTATCCCCTAAACCTTTTCTTCAGGACAACAAAGGGACCAGCCCTTTGTGTACCACTTCGTGCCGGACCTATAATAAAGTGAAGTGAAAAATTATTAATGCACACCTATTGTGTGAGCATTGGGAAACATATATACATACGGTTGCTTCTGAACACGTAGTAACTGTCATTGGGAAGAAAAAGCAAAATGCAAATTAATACATACTGCCTGCCCACCGTTCTTGTGGGCAGGTAAAGGCGTTACGCTGCGCGTAAAAGAAGGTACTTCATACTATGGTGTAAGTGCCCTTGAAAGCAAACTTAGTTAGTGCTCAGATCTTGTGTGGGTAATACTACACATGATACCTTAATTGTGAGCAGGCAAGGTTGAAAAGACATAATTTAAAAACACTTGTAGTCAAGGACAAAAAAACAGGACACACACAACATGTAACATAAAATCAATTTCTTTTTGAAACATACTTATTTTTTGGCAAAAGTGCGCCTCATGGTCTGTCTGGGTGGAGGGGCCTGTAGAAACCCTATATTATAATAATAGACAAAGGAATGAGATAATGAGGATTTGTTATAAGCCACTCATTGCTTGTGCCTTCCTATGACTGGTTTAGAAAGAGCAAATGGAATTTAGTGAAAAAGGCAAGTAAAGTTATGTAAATTCCTGTAGAGAGAAAAAAATTGATGATGTCCTGTAGGGAGAAAAAGTCTTACTGTGCTCAGCAACCCTCCGTCAATACGACCTATTCAGTCCCAAGGCAGACCGCATCTTAGCGTGTCTTTGCCTTAGTGCCGGTATAAGTAGTCTGAAAAACAGCCGAGTCATTCCCTCGTGCTGTTAGAGACTAGAGCGTGTAAAGCGTAGTCTCGTATTGTGGTGTAAACGGTCCACCATGTTGTTGGTATTTTATGAAATGGGGGTGTGATTTTTGAAAGTCTAAATTACTAAATAGAGTGCAGGAGTACCTTATACGAAAAAAGAAGGACGCCCGGTATTTTGTCAAAATAGGTTGGGATCAGTATCGAACCCTGGTCACAGGGAGACTGTGAGTTTCTTAAATGGCGGCCATATTGGAATGGTCAAAAAAACAATAAACAGAAAAAGAAAAGGAAAAAGGCTAGGGATGTTTTGTCATACTGCCTTCAATTTTATCAAAAAATGAGGTAGAGGATTTCATTGCCTTTGTTCTTGATTTAGATTTTCATAAAATGCCGTTAAGAAACATGCCAGGCGGGTTTTTTTTAATTTATTTATTCTCAGATATCGGGGTTAATTTATCTAGTGAAATGGCCCGATGGTATATTCTCGTTCGAACCTCTAATTTGATGAAAAAGGGGTTGTGATTTTAGAAAGTCTAAATTAATAATTTGAGTGCAAGAGTACCTCGTACTAGAATAAGAGGACGCCCGGTATTTTGTCAAAAATAGGTTGGGTCAGTATCGAACCCTGTTCAAAGGGACACCATGAGTTTCTTAAATGGAGGCCATATTGGAATGGTCAAAAAAAACAATAAACAGAAAAGGAAAAAGGAAAAAGTGAAAAGGCTAGGGATGTTTCTTGTCATACTGCCTTCAATTTTATCAAAAAAACACGGGGTAGAGGATTTCAGTGCCTTTGTTCTTGATTTTGATTTTCATAACATGCCGTTAAAAAACATGCCAGGTGGGGTTTCCAGATATCAGGGTTAATTTATCTAGTGAATTGGCCCCATGGTATATTCTCGTTCAAACCTCTAATATCCGTGCGTAATTTGAAAACCCATCTTTGCTCTTTCTCTAGTAGTATCTGTTCTAAATTTTCACAGGGTTTTATATGTTCCAACACTACCCACCGCATGTCATTTGGGGTGTATTGTTTCTCGTTGAAGTGTGCCGTCATTCTGGTACTTGCTCTGTGGCATCGGATGTTGCTCCGATGTTCGCAGATTCTTGTGCTCACCTTCCTGGTGGTCATACCCACATAATGTAGGTCACAGTGGCACGTAATTAGATACACAACTCCTATAGTGTTGCAAGTGGTGAATTTTCGCAAATCCCATGATTTTCCTGTATTGAAAATGACCCTTTTGGTGGTTGTTGTGAGATGGCACACACTGCAGTTACTACACGGGTGGTGGCCCGTTGGTAAAGTACTGAGAATTTGTTGGCTACTTTTGTCTTGGGGCTTCGGGCGGGTGTGTACCAGTATATCCTTCAAATTTTTACCCCTCTTATGTGAGAACATCGGTGTTGGTATGTTCAAGGTACCACTGTTTAAAATCCGCCAATGTTTCTTCACTACATTTGCGACTTTGTCTGATGCTACACTGAAAGTTGTAATACAGATGGGTCTTTTCTCTTTCTCATTCTCCTGTCTTTCATACGTTTCTAGAAGGGCATCTCTATGATTATTTTGTGCTCTTTTCTTTGCCTTTGCAATGATTTTAGAAGGGTATTTCCGTTTTTTCAGTTTCTCTGCTAGGTCTTTTGCCTGCTGGTCATAATCCGATGTTTCCGTGCAGTTTCTCCTAAGTCTAAGAAACTGTCCAAATGGTAAATTTTCTTTCAGATGTCGTGGGTGGAAACTATCGTACAGTAAGAGGCAGTTTTTTGCAGTTGGTTTAAAATGTGTTGTGGTTTTGAGTGTGCCATCTACTGCATAGATGTTGAGGTCAAGGAAGACTAACTCAGACCTGCTCATTGTGTGGGTGAATTTAAGGAAAGGGTCCTGTAGGTTGAGCCATTCCAGGAAGATGTTAGCCTCTGTTTCGTCACCTTTCCATATCACCAAGATATCATCGATGTATCTCTTCCATATCACAATCTTTTGGCGATGTGGGTTTTGGTCTGATAGGATCTTTTGTTCCTCTAAATGATGAACGTACAAACCTGCCACACTCGGCGCGAAAGTACTGCCCATGCTGGTACCGTGTTGTTGTTGGAAAAGGGATTCTTCAAAACGGAAGTAGTTCTCTGTTAGAGCCCATTTACAACATTCTAGGACCACATGTTGTGGTGTGTGGTAGGGCCATGCTGATCCATATAGAACTTCCTCTAGAATGTCCATAGTTGCTTTGTGTGGTAAGCTTGTATAAAGGCTTTCCACATCTAGGCCAATCAGGATGTTGCATGTAGGATCAAAATGAAGATCTCTCAGTAGGCAGAGTACTGCCTTGGTGTCCTTCAGGTAGGTGTTAGTGTTCTGTATCAGTGGACGTAGGAAGGCATCTGCAAATTTAGAAAGTGGTTCCAGGATGGATCCGATCCCGGAAACAATGGGTCGTCCTGGTGGTTTTACTACTGACTTATGAATCTTCGGGATTGTGTAGAAGTAGGGTACTGTCGGGATGGGTGTTGATCATAAATTCCCCTTCCTTCTTGGTTACCCAATCATGGGCGAGTGCTTCCTCTATCATGCTTGTAATTCCAATCCTGATCCGTTCTGTAGGATCCTCTCTGATGCGTCTGTAGTTTCTTTCATCCGACAGGAGTCTGAGGCATTCTTGGCGGTATGCTCCTGTGCTCTGTAAGACAATCCCTCCGCCCTTGTCTGCCGGTTTTATGGTTATGTCCTTATTGTTGGCCAGAATTTTAATGGCTTCCTGTTCCTCTTTCGTCGTATTATGGAATGTTCTCATGGTGGTTGGGTCCATCTCTCCAACTTCCCTCAAGACCGCCTTCTCAAAAGCCAGTAATTCCACTGGTAGGGTGGCCGAAGGTGATGTGAATGTTGACTTTCGGTATAGGCCAGTGTCTCCTTTTTGTATATCACTTGTTTCTTTATTTTTGAAAAAAACCTGCAATTTTATTTTCCTGATGAATTCGTTCAGCTCACAGTTTAGTAGGAATTTGTCCAATGTTGGGGTAGGCACGAAACCCAATCCTTTCTCCAAAACAGCTAGTTGTATTGTAGATAGAGTGGTTCCTGATAAGTTTACAACTATACTCGGTTGTTGCTGGTGCTCGGTAGAGTCGGTGGGCCCATACTCCTCGTGTGACTCCGTGCTGACTCCAAAGGTTGTGCCCATTGTACCTGCTGCCCTCTTTTCATCTTGCTTCTTTGAGCCCCTCTGCCTCGTCCTAAAAAAGGAACCAGTGAATATTCTGCTTGGGGGCTGTCTCCCAGTAGGAATACGGTTGTGGTTGGTATTGTGGAGGGCCGTAGAAGTAAGGTGGTGCTGGGAAAGTTGGTGGTTGGTAGGGGGGCCAACCGTAGCCTCCTTGTCCGCCTCTATTTCTCAACCTCCCTCTGAAATTTCAGGCGGCCTCTTGTGTTGTTTCTATGCCCATAACTACTGTCAGAGTCATTTGAGCTAGTGTCCGACCCATCCATGTCTGTGTTATATCCAGGGTTCCTCCCTGACAGGTGATAGTCATCCCTGATGTAAGGGTAGGCCTTCTCGTGGCTGAAGTTTTTACCATCTTTCTTAAACTTTTCATATTTGGTCTCTTTCAGTGTCATCTCAAATTCTGTCATGGTCTTGTTAAGCTCATCTAATCGTTTTTTAATTCTGCTGGTGTCTGGAAAGTTTTAAGTTTGACCTCTAAGGTGTGTATTTCTTCCTTCATGTCTTGTGCCAGGCGTGTTGCGGTTTTTATAATAAGAACCAGCCAATCTCTTGTGCAATGCCAAGAGATCAGCGACCAATCTTTTTGAAAGCCTTATCCGTTTGAAAAATAAATGGCTCATTACGCACGATCAATCCCCTTGGCGCTGCATTTATCCTTAGGTACTCGGTCATCATGACTCCATGGATGATCGATTTTACCTGATTTCTTTTGAGTTCTGTTAACTCATCCCAACATTGGGCTGCTTCATTACTGTCTCTGTTTGGTATATCAACAATAGGGGTCATAGAGGCTATAATCCTTTCCACTTCCTCCTCCGTGAATGTCAGGCCAGTTACTTCTGCCATGGTGTTATATGTATGTGTTGTCCAGTTGTACAAGTATAAACGCGTTTTTGAGAGAAACTCCCACAGCTTGCGCTGTTAGATATCAATCAGAAAAAGGGGAGGAGGAGGATTGGGCTAGGTTCACCCTCCTGTGTGATCAGAATACATCAAAAAGAATCCGTAGGTGACGGATCAAAAGAACCTAGCCAAGAAACAAGGGCGGGTTCACCAATTGGGGTGAAGGCCACCTCTACTGGTAGAAAAGAAAAATGTATTTTCTTGTGTCCCCTCACTCACCCAGGGTTGCCCCTAGGTGACATGCTTCATCATTGGGGCCATCCCAAACATCTACTGATTGGGGCGTGCTGCGACTTGCGGATTTACGTAGGAGCACTTACCTTGTGAGGCTATGTGTCGTGCAGTGTAGGGGAAGTGGTGTAAGTGATGTTTTAAAAAATTACCTAACTAGTGAGCTATTGTTTTATTCCTGCTCCTAGTTGGTAGGGATAAAAAGGGGGTTAATAAAAGGGAAATGTAACTGTTATGTAATTATAATCCCTTGTATTATGTCAACATGTTTCAAGGTATCCCCTAAACCTTTTCTTCAGGACAACAAAGGGACCAGCCCTTTGTGTACCACTCCGTGCCGGACCTATAATAAAGTGAAGTGAAAAATTATTAATGCACACCTATTGTGTGAGCATTGGGAAACATATATACATACGGTTGCTTCTGAACACGTAGTAACTGTCATTGGGAAGAAAAAGCAAAATGCAAATTAATACATACTGCCTGCCCACCGTTCTTGTGGGCAGGTAAAGGCGTTACGCTGCGCGTAAAAGAAGGTACTTCATACTATGGTGTAAGTGCCCTTGAAAGCAAACTTAGTTAGTGCTCAGATCTTGTGTGGGTAATACTACACATGATACCTTAATTGTGAGCAGGCAAGGTTGAAAAGACATAATTTAAAAACACTTGTAGTCAAGGACAAAAAAACAGGACACACACAACATGTAACATAAAATCAATTTCTTTTTGAAACATACTTATTTTTTGGCAAAAGTGCGCCTCATGGTCTGTCTGGGTGGAGGGGCCTGTAGAAACCCTATATTATAATAATAGACAAAGGAATGAGATAATGAGGATTTGTTATAAGCCACTCATTGCTTGTGCCTTCCTATGACTGGTTTAGAAAGAGCAAATGGAATTTAGTGAAAAAGGCAAGTAAAGTTATGTAAATTCCTGTAGAGAGAAAAAAATTGATGATGTCCTGTAGGGAGAAAAAAGTCTTACTGTGCTCAGCAACCCTCCGTCAATACGACCTATTCAGTCCCAAGGCAGACCGCATCTTAGCGTGTCTTTGCCTTAGTGCCGGTATAAGTAGTCTGAAAAACAGCCGAGTCATTCCCTCGTGCTGTTAGAGACTAGAGCGTGTAAAGCGTAGTCTCGTATTGTGGTGTAAACGGTCCACCATGTTGTTGGTATTTTATGAAATGGGGGTGTGATTTTTGAAAGTCTAAATTACTAATTAGAGTGCAGGAGTACCTTATACGAAAAAAGAAGGACGCCCGGTATTTTGTCAAAATAGGTTGGGGTCAGTATCGAACCCTGGTCACAGGGAGACTGTGAGTTTCTTAAATGGCGGCCATATTGGAATGGTCAAAAAAACAATAAACAGAAAAAGAAAAGGAAAAAGGCTAGGGATGTTTGGTCATACTGCCTTCAATTTTATCAAAAAATGAGGTAGAGGATTTCATTGCCTTTGTTCTTGATTTAGATTTTCATAAAATGCCGTTAAGAAACATGCCAGGCGGGTTTTTTTAATTTATTTATTCTCAGATATCGGGGTTAATTTATCTAGTGAAATGGCCCGATGGTATATTCTCGTTCGAACCTCTAATTTGATGAAAAAGGGGTTGTGATTTTAGAAAGTCTAAATTAATAATTTGAGTGCAAGAGTACCTCGTACTAGAATAAGAGGACGCCCGGTATTTTGTCAAAAATAGGTTGGGTCAGTATCGAACCCTGTTCAAAGGGACACCATGAGTTTCTTAAATGGCGGCCATATTGGAATGGTCAAAAAAACCAATAAACAGAAAAGGAAAAAGGAAAAAGTGAAAAGGCTAGGGATGTTTCTTGTCATACTGCCTTCAATTTTATCAAAAAACACGGGGTAGAGGATTTCAGTGCCTTTGTTCTTGATTTTGATTTTCATAACATGCCGTTAAAAAACATGCCAGGTGGGGTTTCCAGATATCAGGGTTAATTTATCTAGTGAATTGGCCCCATGGTATATTCTCGTTCAAACCTCTAATATCCGTGCGTAATTTGAAAACCCATCTTTGCTCTTTCTCTAGTAGTATCTGTTCTAAATTTTCACAGGGTTTTATATGTTCCAACACTACCCACCGCATGTCATTTGGGGTGTGTTGTTTCTCGTTGAAGTGTGCCGTCATTCTGGTACTTGCTCTGTGGCATCGGATGTTGCTCCGATGTTCGCAGATTCTTGTGCTCACCTTCCTGGTGGTCATACCCACATAATGTAGGTCACAGTGGCACGTAATTAGATACACAACTCCTATAGTGTTGCAAGTGGTGAATTTTCGCAAATCCCATGATTTTCCTGTATTGAAAATGACCCTTTTGGTGGTTGTTGTGAGATGGCACACACTGCAGTTACCACACGGGTGGTGGCCCGTTGGTAAAGTACTGAGAATTTGTTGGCTACTTTTGTCTTGGGGCTTCGGGCGGGTGTGTACCAGTATATCCTTCAAATTTTTACCCCTCTTATGTGAGAACATCGGTGTTGGTATGTTCAAGGTACCACTGTTTAAAATCCGCCAATGTTTCTTCACTACCTTTGCGACTTTGTCTGATGCTACACTGAAAGTTGTAATACAGATGGGTCTTTTCTCTTTCTCATTCTCCTGTCTTTCATACGTTTCTAGAAGGGCATCTCTATGATTATTTTGTGCTCTTTTCTTTGCCTTTGCAATGATTTTAGAAGGGTATTTCCGTTTTTTCAGTTTCTCTGCTAGGTCTTTTGCCTGCTTGTCATAATCCGATGTTTCCGTGCAGTTTCTCCTAAGTCTAAGAAACTGTCCAAATGGTAAATTTTCTTTCAGATGTCGTGGGTGGAAACTATCGTACAGTAAGAGGCAGTTTTTTGCAGTTGGTTTAAAATGTGTTGTGGTTTTGAGTGTGCCATCTACTGCATAGATGTTGAGGTCAAGGAAGACTAACTCAGACCTGCTCATTGTGTGGGTGAATTTAAGGAAAGGGTCCTGTAGGTTGAGCCATTCCAGGAAGATGTTAGCCTCTGTTTCGTCACCTTTCCATATCACCAAGATATCATCGATGTATCTCTTCCATATCACAATCTTTTGGCGATGTGGGTTTTGGTCTGATAGGATCTTTTGTTCCTCTAAATGATGAACGTACAAACCTGCCACACTCGGCGCGAAAGTACTGCCCATGCTGGTACCGTGTTGTTGTTGGAAAAGGGATTCTTCAAAACGGAAGTAGTTCTCTGTTAGAGCCCATTTACAACATTCTAGGACCACATGTTGTGGTGTGTGGTAGGGCCATGCTGATCCATATAGAACTTCCTCTAGAATGTCCATAGTTGCTTTGTGTGGTAAGCTTGTATAAAGGCTTTCCACATCTAGGCCAATCAGGATGTTGCATGTAGGATCAAAATGAAGATCTCTCAGTAGGCAGAGTACTGCCTTGGTGTCCTTCAGGTAGGTGTTAGTGTTCTGTATCAGTGGACGTAGGAAGGCATCTGCAAATTTAGAAAGTGGTTCCAGGATGGATCCGATCCCGGAAACAATGGGTCGTCCTGGTGGTTTTACTACTGACTTATGAATCTTCGGGATTGTGTAGAAGTAGGGTACTGTCGGGATGGGTGTTGATCATAAATTCCCCTTCCTTCTTGGTTACCCAATCATGGGCGAGTGCTTCCTCTATCATGCTTGTAATTCCAATCCTGATCCGTTCTGTAGGATCCTCTCTGATGCGTCTGTAGTTTCTTTCATCCGACAGGAGTCTGAGGCATTCTTGGCGGTATGCTCCTGTGCTCTGTAAGACAATCCCTCCGCCCTTGTCTGCCGGTTTTATGGTTATGTCCTTATTGTTGGCCAGAATTTTAATGGCTTCCTGTTCCTCTTTCGTCGTATTATGGAATGTTCTCATGGTGGTTGGGTCCATCTCTCCAACTTCCCTCAAGACCGCCTTCTCAAAAGCCAGTAATTCCACTGGTAGGGTGGCCGAAGGTGATGTGAATGTTGACTTTCGGTATAGGCCAGTGTCTCCTTTTTGTATATCACTTGTTTCTTTATTTTTGAAAAAAACCTGCAATTTTATTTTCCTGATGAATTCGTTCAGCTCACAGTTTAGTAGGAATTTGTCCAATGTTGGGGTAGGCACGAAACCCAATCCTTTCTCCAAAACAGCTAGTTGTATTGTAGATAGAGTGGTTCCTGATAAGTTTACAACTATACTCGGTTGTTGCTGGTGCTCGGTAGAGTCGGTGGGCCCATACTCCTCGTGTGACTCCGTGCTGACTCCAAAGGTTGTGCCCATTGTACCTGCTGCCCTCTTTTCGTCTTGCTTCTTTGAGCCCCTCTGCCTCGTCCTAAAAAAGGAACCGGTGAATATTCTGCTTGGGGGCTGTCTCCCAGTAGGAATACGGTTGTGGTTGGTATTGTGGAGGGCCGTAGAAGTAAGGTGGTGCTGGGAAAGTTGGTGGTTGGTAGGGGGCCAACCGTAGCCTCCTTGTCCTCCTCTATTTCTCAACCTCCCTCTGAAATTTCGGCGGCCTCTTGTGTTGTTTCTATGCCCATAACTACTGTCAGAGTCATTTGAGCTAGTGTCCGACCCATCCATGTCTGTGTTATATCCAGGGTTCCTCCCTGACAGGTGATAGTCATCCCTGATGTAAGGGTAGGCCTTCTCGTGGCTGAAGTTTTTACCATCTTTCTTAAACTTTTCATATTTGGTCTCTTTCAGTGTCATCTCAAATTCTGTCATGGTCTTGTTAAGCTCATCTAATCGTTTTTTTAATTCTGCTGGTGTCTGGAAAGTTTTAAGTTTGACCTCTAAGGTGTGTATTTCTTCCTTCATGTCTTGTGCCAGGCGTGTTGCGGTTTTTATAATAAGAACCAGCCAATCTCTTGTGCAATGCCAAGAGATCAGCGACCAATCTTTTTGAAAGCCTTATCCGTTTGAAAAATAAATGGCTCATTACGCACGATCAATCCCCTTGGCGCTGCATTTATCCTTAGGTACTCGGTCATCATGACTCCATGGATGATCGATTTTACCTGATTTCTTTTGAGTTCTGTTAACTCATCCCAACATTGGGCTGCTTCATTACTGTCTCTGTTTGGTATATCAACAATAGGGGTCATAGAGGCTATAATCCTTTCCACTTCCTCCTCCGTGAATGTCAGGCCAGTTACTTCTGCCATGGTGTTATATGTATGTGTTGTCCAGTTGTACAAGTATAAACGCGTTTTTGAGAGAAACTCCCACAGCTTGCGCTGTTAGATATCAATCAAAAAAAGGGGGAGGAGGAGGATTGGGCTAGGTTCACCCTCCTGTGTGATCAGAATACATCAAAAAGAATCCGTAGGTGACGGATCAAAAGAACCTAGCCAAGAAACAAGGGCGGGTTCACCAATTGGGGTGAAGGCCACCTCTACTGGTAGAAAAGAAAAATGTATTTTCTTGTGTCCCCTCACTCACCCAGGGTTGCCCCTAGGTGACATGCTTCATCATTGGGGCCATCCCAAACATCTACTGATTGGGGCGTGCTGCGACTTGCGGATTTACGTAGGAGCACTTACCTTGTGAGGCTATGTGTCGTGCAGTGTAGGGGAAGTGGTGTAAGTGATGTTTTAAAAAAATTACCTAACTAGTGAGCTATTGTTTTATTCCTGCTCCTAGTTGGTAGGGATAAAAAGGGGTTAATAAAAGGGAAATGTAACTGTTATGTAATTATAATCCCTTGTATTATGTCAACATGTTTCAAGGTATCCCCTAAACCTTTTCTTCAGGACAACAAAGGGACCAGCCCTTTGTGTACCACTCCGTGCCGGACTTATAATAAAGTGAAGTGAAAAATTATTAATGCACACCTATTGTGTGAGCATTGGGAAACATATATACATACGGTTGCTTCTGAACACGTAGTAACTGTCATTGGGAAGAAAAAGCAAAATGCAAATTAATACATACTGCCTGCCCACCGTTCTTGTGGGCAGGTAAAGGCGTTACGCTGCGCGTAAAAGAAGGTACTTCATACTATGGTGTAAGTGCCCTTGAAAGCAAACTTAGTTAGTGCTCAGTGGGTAATACTACACATGATACCTTAATTGTGAGCAGGCAAGGTTGAAAAGACATAATTTAAAAACACTTGTAGTCAAGGACAAAAAAACAGGACACACACAACATGTAACATAAAATCAATTTCTTTTGAAACATACTTATTTTTTGGCAAAAGTGCGCCTCATGGTCTGTCTGGGTGGAGGGGCCTGTAGAAACCCTATATTATAATAATAGACAAAGGAATGAGATAATGAGGATTTGTTATAAGCCACTCATTGCTTGTGCCTTCCTATGACTGGTTTAGAAAGAGCAAATGGAATTTAGTGAAAAAGGCAAGTAAAGTTATGTAAATTCCTGTAGAGAGAAAAAAATTGATGATGTCCTGTAGGGAGAAAAAAGTCTTACTGTGCTCAGCAACATCACACCTCACACCTCCCTGTGTGCCTACCACATCCAGTGCAACAACATCTGCACCAGCCACAGGGAGGGATGTGGACTCTGGCAGAGAGCACCCTGCACCATCGTTACCTGCACCTGAGGTCCCATTGAAAAATGTGGAGTCGGTCGGCCAAAGAAGAAACGGTGAGAGACAGATGGCTATGCATCATCCCCAGGAAGTGACTACCTGCTCCTGATATCCTCCATTGTGTGCCAAGCATTCACTTTGTTGACTGTCACTGAACTCTCCCACAATGGCTGGAGGGTCTAAGTTGGACTATGACTAAAATAACTGTGGATCTACTTTGGAATACCTCATCTACATACACTAATAACTCCTATCTGCACTTATATTAATGTTTGTTTGTTTAGTACACCACCATGATGTGGACTGATATCATCACATTATGCTCAAAAATAAATCACTCTGCACCAAAAATGTGGTCATGTTGTTACTTAGAATAACAAATGTAATAACTGTAATGATGTTGAAAAAGTCAAAGAAGAAAGTGTCCACAGCATTGGTAACACATCACTTTGAAAAAGTACATTACTGGCTTGTGAGTATATGAACATTGTCACAGCATGATAGATAGACACAATCACGTCATGGCACAACCCGTGAGGACATGTAACAGATGCAATGCAAGTGTATTGCTCAAAATACTAGCACCATTTAAAGCACAATAAACAAACATTTTTAGCAAATCAGTGTATCATGGAGCATGATTAGTTTTAAAATAACCTTTGGATGTGTGAAAACAGACAAGGCACAAGTCATTGTATAGCCTAGGTTTATTTTCCTGATACAACCTTGTGCCTTAACCCAATTTCAAAGGACATCACACAGTGAGAAAATTCTCTAAAGTGAAGAAAAATGTCCATCAGTCCAAAAGGAAGTGCATGCCATGGATTTACAAACAAGTCCAATGTTGGACTAGGTCACAGAATCAGGTCCTGGTGAGGTCACAACTTGCATGGTTGACACGGCAAAGTACCCTGGTAAGGAGAAACAGAACAGAGTTAGGCACTGTCAATTTAGCAAACAATGTCATCTAAAGCACAAGATTTTCAGTGTGGACACTAGCTATGATTCACCGTAACACTCTACATCTCAACTTTTCCATCTCACAAAAACGGATCATACGACTAACATCATGGCAATTTTCATACACTCACAAACATACATACACTTTGTGCACCAGCAACACAACAACAAACACTTGGTGCTAGTCCCCTACTTACATTACATACCAACACTCATGTGAAGAAGTTGTTGATGAGCTGTTGTCTCAAATTCATCCCATCATCATCATCCCCACTGTCGTCATGTCCCAGTCCAGGATCCTCTGTCACTGGTGGCTGCTGGTCTCCATCGTCCTGCATATGTGGAATTTACCTCCGTATAGCCAGGTTGTGGAGCATGCAGAAAGCAGTTATAATGTTGCACACCTTCAATGGTGCATATTGTAGGGCTCCTCCCGTCCGATCAAGACAGTGGAATTTTGTCTTCAGGAGGCCAAAAGTCCACTCAATGACTCGCCGGCTCCTACAAAGTGCCTCATTATACTGCATTTCGGCAGGGGTGACTGGGTTACGGAGTGGTGTCAGTAACAAAGGTTGGTTGGGATACCCAGAGTCTCCTACATTGAAAACAGAAAATAGATTCAGTTGTTGGTTGACAGAGCATTATCTGACATACAATCTACACACAACACAGCACACACTTATTTATTTTTATTTATTTAAGGAGTTTTATATAGCGCTAGCTGGACCCGAGGGTATCAGAGCGCTTCACAGCAAGTAGCTTATGTGCAAATATGCAATACAGAGAATATAGAAGAACATAGGGGTTCATGCCGGATAAGGATCAAACAAGGGAGTGATCGAACAGAAGGAGCATGGAGGGTGCAGGTCAAACTAGCATTGCATGCACATATAAACCACAGATGTTACATGAATATATAAGCAACAAATACAATACATATATCAGTAAAAAAGCTTCTATAACGTCAGAGCATATTACAGTTCTGTCACATTACACAGGAAAATATATGCAGAGTGTCCTGGAAAGTGACTTGGTTATGGAAATAATAATCCACATTCCTTAAGTCGAGTATCCAAAAGGTTTTCTTGATCAAGCAATGCGAGTATCCAAAAAGTTTTCTTGATCAGAGTCAGTGTCACCGGTCACATAGTTGAAGATAGGTGGAATGCCGGCTAAGGTACTTCCTTGGCTTCTAACGGTTTGCTCGAAAGCGGTCAAGGAGGAGGACTTTGAGCAGGTTTTTGAATTTTGGAAACGAGGGGATCGTTCTGATGTGGGGGATGGAATTCCAGATTTTGGGGGCGTTTCCAGCAAACGATTTGGCCGCAGTTTTTTGTTTGCGAGTTTTCAGCGGGATGAGTAGCAGAGTGTTGGAGCTCCTGAGGTTCCTGGACTGGCCGGCCCTTTTGAGTTTGGCGGCTAGGTATTCCGGTTTGCCTGTGTGCAGGGCTTTGTGCGTGAGGCAGGCTGTTCTGAAGCTGGCTCGCAGCTCAATTGGGAGCCATTTAAATTCTCTGAGTGCAGGGGAGATGTGTTTGAATTTCTTAGTCCCGGTGACCATTCTGGCTGCTGCATTAAAGTTTGTTTTCAGGGGGGCGAGGTGGGATTTTGCTGAACCGGTCAGGGCTGCAATCCCATAATCGATTCTGGAGAGCACCAGTGCTTGGGTGGCTTGTTGCAGGTCCTTGGGCGGGAGGAAGGGTTTTATTTTGTACAGTAATTTCAAGTTGAGAAAGGAACTTCTAGCGGATCTTGTAATGTGTTTTTTCATGTCCAGTTTCGGGTCTAGGGTGATGCCTAGAGATTTTACCGAATCCGCCAGGATGAGGTTACCCTTGAGGGCGTCAATGGCTTTGAGCCATTCTGCAATTTGGGGGTTTTCGTCTTTGTTGGAAATGAGGAGTATTTCCGTTTTCTCTTGATTGAGTTTCAGGTGATTACTTGAGAGCCAATGTTGAACCTCTCTAAGCGTGGCGTTGAGTCTCTGGATGTCATCAATGGAGGAGGTTTCCAGATATAGCTGCGTGTCATCAGCATATAGGTGGAAAGGGATGTTCGATTTCCTGAGTAGAGTGGTTCTATGTAAATGTTGAAAAGCTGAGGGGAGAGCACTGACCCTTCTGGAACACCCCTGTTGACGGGGTGGATGTCGGACTCGAAATTTTTAATTTTTATTCTTTGTGAGCGGTTGTGGAGAAAGGAAGAGAACCATTGGAGGACCGTCTCTTCAAGACCAGCCCTTTCTTGTAGAACCTTGATGAGAAGCTTGTGATCGACTGTATCGAATGCAGCCGATAGGTCCAGGAGGATGAGAAGGCATCATTGGTCTGAGTCGAGTGACTTGTGTAGGTCGTCTATGACATTGAGGATTGCGGTTTCAGTGCTGCAGCCTTTTCTGAAGCCCGATTGATGGGGATCTAGAAAGTTGATGTTGTCCAAGTGTTGGGTCACTTGAGGAAGTACACATATTTCCAGGATTTTGGACAGAAGCGGTAAGTTCGAGACAGGTCTAAAGTTGTTCAGATCCTCAGTGTCTAGTCCTGGCTTTTTCAGCAGTGGTGTGACTTGACCAACTTTGAGGCAGTCTGGTACGACTCCTGATCTCAGTGAGCTGTGAGGTGATGTGACACACATGCCACATCACCTACCAACAAGCCAGGCCCAGTCAGGTTGTAGCTGGGACATCAAACGGGGGATGGCACTGTTCCTTATGATGTACTCATCATGTGCTGATCCAGGGAAATGTGCACAGACGTGGGAGATGGTCATGTCGGCTAAACATACCACCTGGGCATTAATGAAGTGGTAATGTTTGCGGTTGCGATACACAACCTCATTAGCCTGTGGTGGCACCAATCCAAACTTGGGTGCCATCAATGGAGCCAATTATATTGGGTATCATTCCCAATACATAAAATCCCCCCTTGATGTCTGCCACTTCTCCAGGTGGTCGGAACTTAATGTATTGGCACAGGTAATGCAGCAATGCCCCCAAAACATCTTGCAGAACATGGCTGAACATGGTTTGTGACATCCCACCAGATGTTGCCACTGTGTATTGAAATGTACCAGTGGCAAAGAAATGTAAAGCTGCCATAACCTTCACTTTGGGCGTCAGTGCAGTTGGATATGGCCGACCAGATTGCAGATGCGGTGACAACTGCGCAGTCAACTGTTCAATGATTGGCCTTGTGAAGCGGTGCTTCCTGATGGTGTGACGTTCTTCGATGGTTGCCAGGTCTGAAAAGGGCCTGTGGACTGCAGGTCATCTGTGGTACCTATGTGTAGAGTGTAAACACAGTTGGTGTCAGGTCACAATGTACAATGCAACATGCTTAGAGACAAACAGAACATGAAAAGTAAACACAACTGAAGCTACAGATCATTTAAAAACAGATTTCAATTTACAAGTATGCCCTTGGATACATCTCACTGCTTCAGTACCCTACACAGACATGTGAACAAGGTATGGTGACACGGCAATTATAGTGGTGTAGTGTACAAATCACTAGTGTCTGACATCATAAATGTCAGCGAACATCACATAATCAAAGGATCCACAGAAAAAGTATTGTAATGTTTCTGAGAACAATGCAAAAGGTTGATGGTATAGGAACATGTAATGCAAGAGATGTGTTACACCTGATATATACATCATCTCACATACTCAGTCATGCCCACCACTGTCACAGGTTGGACACTGTCATGTAGTTAAGTCTATATTACACAAGCAATCACATACACAGACCTTTTTCAATGTTGAGGATGCTAAAATATGTAATAACACCATACACTGCAGTTTTGGGCACACAGGTAGACTAGTAATTCACATTTCACAAACAAGCTGAAAATGCAGAATGATTTCACTGTCCACTCATCCAATGGTAAAAGCCTTAGCCATTACTTACACAACAGACATCTACAGTCTTAATTGACAACAATTGTACAATGGATCATACAGTACACAAATGCAGTGACAATGCAAGAATGCACATGTACATCCACACCAAAAAGAATGGGCACTATGAGCAATACAATGTGGATAACTGGATTTCTCTCCTGACATGCTTGTATATGCCAATAAAACAGTGTGTTATGTGCCCCTTAAGGTTAGCTCCTCATGGGAGTGTATCTTATCCATGTAAAGGTCACTTTTCTCATTTAAAAATTGCATCCACACTTGTCATGTACAGAAATACATCAATCGCAGCAGTGTGTGCTCTGATGACCAATTATTCAAAGGACGTGTTAGCCGCATCTGAAACGATTCGGTCACAGCCATTGGTTGTCATGGTGAAAGATGCGGGTGAGTATTCAAAGGGCGCATTAGCCGCATCCGAAACTATTCGGTCACAGTCATAGGTTGTCATGGTGAGAGACGCGGGTGAGTATTCAAAGGATGCGTTATCCGCATCTGAAATGATTCGATCACAGCTAATGGTTGTCATGGTGAAAGACGCGGGTGAGTATTTAAAGGACACGTTAGCCACATCCGAAACGATTCGGTCACAGCCATTGGCTGTTGGTTGTTATAGTGAGCGGGGCACGTTTGGGCTCATGTCTTCAGCGCGTGGAAACAGACTCGGTTACCTCCCATCACCAATGTATCAAAGTCAATCGCGGTCAGATGAAGTGTGTTTGAATGTCGCAGTAGGCGTGTCGTTTGCAAGCAATGTCATGCATTGGACCGATTCGTACAAAACGACCGACGCAAACCTATCACTTTTGATGCATGGATTTGATACTGCCTCTGCTGTAGAGATATAAGTCTATCTGATCCCTAGAGACTGCCCTTGCCTGCACTACCTGCTTTATTCCTGCACCTCTCCATCTCTCTGCTGCTGTGACAACATCCTCTGGTAGCCACAATGGCAAGGACACAGCCCAGGGCCCCAGCTTTCACTGAGGATGAGAAGCAGGCCCTGCTGGACACACTCCTGCCACTACACAGCCATATGTATGGCAAGCCAGAGGAGCAGGTGAGTGAGTATAACAGTGCATTGCCCTTGGACATGTGCAATAACTGCCCATCACTGGCAGTAGGAATCTCAATCATAGATATTCCTTTAGGCTCTTTGCAAGTTTCACTGGGTGTAGGGAACTTATTTGGGCAGGCACACTGCTGTAGAAGTGTGTGTACTGTGGCAACCATGTCATCACTGTTCTCATGGAACAGAGATATCATTGAACACAGGACTGATGCACATGATGATACATGCATTCACCGTAGTTATTTTTGCAAAACTGAGCATGACCTATGTATAGTAGTGTATGACTCAGAAACATGACGCATGTAAACTAAGGGACTATCACCATGTCATCCTTACAGGTCAACTCCCATGAGAAGTCAAGGATGTGGCTGACCATCTCCAAGAAGGTGCGTGCCGTGGGGGTCGCATATCGTCATGTCCGTCATTGCCGCAAGAGGTGGCAGGACATTCGTGGCTGGGCCAAGGGGATTGCTGAGGTCCAGCTGGGCTTGTCACAACCGGGAAAGCAAAGCGGCCAGCGAACCGTGACCCCCCACATGCTCCGCATCATAGCGGTGGTCTTCCATGACCTGGATAGGCAGTTGAAGTCCAAACAGCAGCAAGGAGGGGTTGAGTCAGTTACTTGTTGCACTTCTATCTTTATTCATGAATGTTTTTGAGATCTGAGCCTGATGGCACTTTTACAGGTCATAAGTCTGCCAAACGTGGACTTATTTTCACAAGATGAAAATGCAGAAGGATCAATAGATGACAGATAATGCCCCATTCATAAGGCAGATGTGAGCGAGTCATGCACATGTGTGCATCCAAAGTTTCACAAGACGTTTGTATGAGTTTCAGCATGAATCCCATACCTTGACATGTGTCTGCACATTCACTGATGTGTGATTCTGTTCTCAGAGTGGTTTGAACAAATCAGTGAAGTATGTTGTGATTGGAGCCTTCAATTGTGGAAATCACATGCTAAACAGTTTTGGAGAATGATTTGTTAATGTCCAGGCCTAGATTGGTTTGGCTTGGCCCGTGTGCAAATGTTTTTCCCAGACGTGCTGCTAATTGTGATCACATGTATCCCATGGGACAGTCACAGCTAGGCTAACTCCGGACACATGTCACAGTGACCTTACCCATGATGTTTTTGAAAATTCCATAACCAGCATTCGGAAGAGTGAGTCCATGTGTAGGAGTTTGTGATGGTGAAAGCACAAGCCTTTCAGTGTCAAACACATGTTGTTACTGATCGCAACATGGCAGCATTTGTGAGGTATGATGTGAAGTAAACAGTCACAACTGTTGACATGTGTGGTAATGGTTTAGAGTACTCCAACTTGATGACTGCTAAACAATGTTTTTTTGGCATCACTCTCTGATTCTGAGATGTCAAATATGCACCAAATTTAAGTTTGTTACCCACATGAGATGTTAGACATGAGCAATATCAGCAGTACAAAGTGTGCATACAGTGTAATCAAAGTGAGGGACATCCAGACTTTGTCCATGCAAATGTGGACTTGTTCAGTGTAGCCAAGATTGTTCCACAGTGTTGACTGTACTCATGCTGGAAATGGGTTCAGTTACTAGAGTCCCTACAGTCATTGCACCCAGATGTGCCAGTGGAATGGTGTTCCTCCTGACGCATTGTGAAGATGCAGTTATCAGACTTGGAAGTTTGTAGACCATTTATTACATCTATGAAACTTGATTTGTTTTTTATATTAAAATCTTTAGGATTCTGCTACATGACACAGTGCATAGATGACACAGGACCGCATGCCACATGCCTGTCAGCACAGCTATGCATACTGCCTTTGTGTCTCCAGGATGACACTCATATGTGTGAACTGACATTATAGAAGCAAAGCTACTGAACATGTTAGCAATCACTGTGAACTGTGTAACATGACTCATGCAATGAGTATGCATTGTGGATGTTTGACAAGGTAGACATGTGAGCCGTGACATATGAGCCAATGGTTCCACATTTGAGGACTAAGGATTGCAGAATGTGTACCATGTCTCAATGAAATCTGAGATTCCTATTCCCATTTTGATGGTTATACTCACCTGCAGGAGAGGAGACAGAAATGCCAGTACACAAGACCGTCATGAGCTCAAGACAAAAAATTACCTGCCACAAACTCCATTAGTCAACCTTGTGGTTCTGTACTTTGATGTTGATACATGCAATGTTTCTGATCACATCATGGTTGATTAAGCAATGTTAAAGTGGCAGACTAACAAGTGCCATTTATGTTAATGCAGCATGCGCTAATAACACAACTTAATGTGATGTCTGCTATCTGTGAACATCGGTGATGTTAACTATGTCTCAAGTATATATGGATGACTCATGAAAATCTTTGTCTTTCTTGGTCACAGCATCATCAGCGGACACAGGAGGAGACAACGCCATGGATGTGGTGGGAGCAGAATGTCATACTGGGTCTAGTGAAGTGTCATTGCAGGGGGGACCCAGTGATGGAGAGGGTGAGGGGAGTTTCATTGGGAGTGGATCTACAACACCATCTGCAGGGTCTGAATCTGATCACAGGTCTGGTGACGACTCCCATGTGGTGGTGGGGGACACAGTGACTGTATCAACAACATCAGAGTCTACCATCACCACCACTACCATCTCCACCCTCTGAGCTGTTCCCAGTTCCAGTGTCCATGGCTGCTCCTGTGGCAGGGAAAACTCTCCTTTGGGCCAGGCACCTCACCCCCTGCAGCTGGCTCCCCTGCTGTGCTCAGTGTTGATACCAACGACCTCCTGAGGCAGATCTCTGTGGCGCAGATATCCATGTTGAGTGTCCTCCATGCACACACAACTCTTTTGATAGATATTTAATCATACATGAAGGGCATTTACTCAAACATGTCTGACCTACAGAGATCAAATCAGTCTATGGCCTCAAGACTGACGGCAGCACTGTCTCTCAACCAGCAGTAGCTCCCCCCTCCTACCTCTTCCTCATCCACTGTCCCAACTACCCTCCCTGACCGAAGCACATGCAAACACACACATTTACACACTGCAACATCCACACCCAGCACACAAACATACAGACAGAAGTCGCAAACCACACACATGCACACTCATGCTACAGACAGCACACTCTCCCCCAAGGAAGTAACAGCACATGACACACATGTATCCAGGGACACTCTGCATACCTCACAACCCTGTCCCTTTACAACCCCTACCCTTTCCTATCCTGTCCCCCCCTCAGCCTAGGCACCCCACCTTGTTTCCATTGAATTCTTCCCTTTCGAAACATACACTCCCCTCCTAAGAAGAGGAAGTACCTCCAAGCTGACCCACCAGTGGGATCTGCAACCCCACACCCCCTGAGAAGAAACAGAAGGCAACAACTCCCTACAGAAAATCCCCCCGGTCCAAAGCTAAAACATCCACTCCTACAACCCATAGCTCCCCATACAATCCCAATACCTCTAAATCCACCAAACCCCCTACAAAAAAGACCTCTCCCATCACCATTTTCAACACACCCCTCAAAAAATGTATAATCCCAAAATTAGTTCTGGTCACCCCAGCCCCAGCTCCAACTGACCATCCCACTATAGCTGCCCCCCTCACAATTAGAGCCAACCACTGCAGTGGAGTCCCACCTCTGCCATCAGACCCTACCACTACAGTGGACCCTGACACCCATCCTGATCCCATCACTCCCAAAACACAACCCAGTCCCCATTAGTTTGTCCCCTTTAGTGCCTGGCATGCCCCCAAGATGCCTCTTCCAGGGGAGGTGTCCCCTAGCAGAACCAGTGCAGGTAAGAATATTTGGGCAATATTTGTTTCTTGCTCATCATGAGACAGGACAATGATGGACTGGCCAATGGCCTTTTTCAAATCCTTTGATTTTTAAGTTGAAGCTGAATAAAGCATTTTATAGTTTTTTTAATACAATTTTAAGTGTCCAAGAACTTGTTTATGGTTAACTGTATGACATGTACAATCTGTAGTTTACATACCCAATGATGTTATTATGTCATGTATTCCATCTGTGCCATGGAGTCAAAGCACTTTGAGAGTATGTATACAGGAATGTTGTGTCTACATATCCTGGGTGGCATTGTCAACATCAATTTTGACTAAGAGTGTGACATGAAGTCACAAGGTTTTTAAATCTCTACACAGACACACACATACATCATGCTTTTATTTGTCAACATAGTGCAAGTCTCTCAAAGTGCAACAGTTTAGGCGTAGCATTATGCATATGTTTGGGATGTGCAGAAAGGCACCTGTCTCATTAATTCACCTGGATACATGTAAATGTTGACTACATGGCAGTGACTTTATACACACCCATGTACACAAAGTGATGTTACAATACTTGTATGTGACTTGATAGTGGTGGACCCATGTCCGTGTCTTCTTCTGATCTTGTGAAATAGTAGAAATGTCAACCTTGCAACAGGTGCAATGCCCTGTGGGCAAAAACCCTTCATGGCTGTGAACACATCTGATGCATTTCCTGAGCCCATGGTGAGTGTAAGCTGAGCAGTATTCTCACGGTCTTCCAACCTTCTGCTTCTACTTGACTCCAATTACTGCATGGATTTTTGTTAGGCAAGGTGTGTATTTTCTTAATAGTCTATTGCTTACTCATTTAGCAGTTGTTCATGCCATCCTGCTTTTGGTTGATGACATTGCAAGTATGTTGTTTATGGATTGTCCCAGATTGGATTGCATTTTGCAACCACACACAAGTCGTGGTTAAGCATATGAATTGTGTGTCATATGTATTTTGTGAATGACTGACAAGGGTGTTGATTTGAGCTTAGATTGATGCTGTTCCATGTCACACCAAGCTGTATTATGAGTGCTGTGATGTCTGTGGAATTGCAAGGTGGTACATGTGGTGAGGTAAGTGAACAGGACAGTGAGTGCATAGAAAGGATGTCTATCTGTCTACTGTGCAGATGCTCCCAGATCTGGAGTCTCCACCATGCTCTTAGTTGCCACACATGGGAGGATGTGTTGATGGAAATATGCATCCTGGCTGCAGATATATAGTCAATGGTTTATGTTGCATGTGCTGAGCTTGCTTGAACAAGGGTGAAGGTGAGAGTCACTAGTATTTAAAGTATTGGTTTGAGTTGAGATACATAAGTCATGGTGGCAGGACAAATTTAGTGGTTGTTAGAGAGTGTGAGGTATAAGTTGAGTGCATAGGCAGATCTTTTGTAGTAGACATGAGGTATCCACATTCCCCCTATGTGAGTGTTTACAGATAGAATTATGTGATTCTGAGTATGCAACTGTTTGAATCTTGTGCAAGGTATGAGATGAATGAGTAGATGAGATAGGTGTTGAAGCACTTAGACAAGGTTGTATTCTGGCAGGTGGTGAGCTGTAATCTGTGTGTCTACAGTGAGGGATGACTGTAACCAGGCATTTTCAAATGAGTGAGGATAGTTGTTGATGTGCAATAGTCAATGGTGTCATTGAGCATGTAAGTAATATGTGGATGTGACAGTGCCACAGTGAGTCAAGGTTCAACTTGTCCTTTGTGGCAAAGTGGATAAGTGTATGTGAAGGGTATATGCCAGTTGTGTACTTTAGTTTGCAGAAAGGTGAAATGTTTAGTGTCATATAGTTGATGTATGTTGTTATTGCATCTGTGTATGCATGTGTTGTAGATATGACAATCTGTGTAACTTAAGCAGAGTAGGGTGGGGGGTGTGATGATATGTGACTGACTGAGGACATATCCATTGAGCAATGTAAGTGTCTTGTTGTCAGATGTGGTGATGTATTATGTTTGCATGTTAGAGTGGGCAGTGATGCTGCACATTGTGATATGCATTCCAAATATATTGCTGAGGGTGCTAATGGTGATGAGAGCGGTCATTTTTACATGAAAGGTTTTTCGTCTGCTGAGGAGGTGATCAGTACAGTACATAGTATGCATGTCATGTATGTGCAAGATGTTGTGTACATAGTGATGAAGAGTCGTGCTGTGCATGTAGCTGTGTATGTGAGAAGGGCAGCGCATGAGTGAGCTTGTGACAATTGTGTTTCAATATTTTGAGTACAAGGCCGTAGCTTGCAGGGTGAACATGTTTTTCCTACTAGCTGCAGCAGAGGTGGCTTATGACATGCTTGTGTGTTTGCTAGTTTTGAAATTTGAGCATGTATTTTGGGGTGGATGAGAGAGGGGTCATACCTGCACAAGTATAGTTCATGCAGGCCATGAGGTAATGTTGGTTTGTACATATGTGTAGAGTTTGTTTCTGTAAGTAGTCAAATACAGTTGCCAGAGTAGATATGAAGATGTGGAATGTGTTGTCTGTAGCTTGCTGTCTGCCAATGAATGTTCATGACTGATTATGTGAATGTCCACTTTGAGTACACTGTCATATGCAAGACCTATTGGCATCACTGGAAACGTTGCCTCAACCTAGCCTTGCCTTGTCTGAGTTGTGTGTTGGCATATGTGACATTTCACCCTTTGTAGGTATTTGTACTCATTCATTTGTAATTATTGGCCTTGGAAAGTGCACAGGGATGGATGTGGTGATTGCTACATTTGCAATGTCATTATTCTTGAGCAATGGATGGCAGTCCATTCCTTTGAGGGGTATAGCCCCATCAATGTCCAAGTAATGAATGTGTGTTGTTGTTCTACCTGGGGTAAGACTACCCCGGGTACGCAGGCCCACACTTGCCAGTACACTACACATGCATGGTCATTGCTGGCATTCTGATTTTGAATGTCTGAGGTACGGTGACACCAAGGGAGATGATGTCATTGTGATGAAGTCTCTAGTTGTGCTGAGGAAAACACATTGCACTGTGAACAAACACCCATTTGACACTGGAACTGTACACCCAGTTCCATGAGTTTTTGCATTCTCACAACTTTTGCTACCTCTTATCTGGTTTAGAAAGGGTTGCCCTTGTGTGTGTCAATGAGGGCTCCCATTTTGCACATTAAATACTGACTTATGTCCTGATGGAAATATGTGCTGGTTGAAAGTCTCCTTGATGTTTCAATAGATTGTCGACATTGTTACAGTGTCAAATGTGGACAAAGCAGACATAATTCTGCACGCCTTTCATCCTCACAAGATGTACCCATATTTCCTTGTTTCAGGATGACTATGTCACTTGTGTTTTTGAGCCACAGATTGAGCCACCACCCCAGCATCCTCATCTGTGCTGGCAGCTTATCTTACACAATGAGTTGTGCACTAGACAAACCAACACTGCTTGTGTATCCTACATGCTGTGACTCATGCGTACTCCTACTACTATGCAGGACACAATCTGCGCATTCAAAATGGGAATATTTTTTTCCAGCATAAACTACAGATCGAGGTGCTAGATGAAGATTGCCTGCGAATGACATTCTCAAAAGATGTCCTTATACATATGCAGATTGGTATTTGTGTACAGAGGCACCAGTCAAACACATGGGGACTGTATCCTACATTGTTGTTGGCCCATGCTCCTTTCAAAACCAATATTGTTTTTGACTAGAAATATTTCCATGACAACTGTGACACAACCACTTCTGTGTTGTAGTTGGAGACACTGAATGCAGTACTGAGTGACTGTGTCTGTGGACATGTGTGTTGTCTGTGCTGATATCCTCTGTGCTTTATTGTACACAGATGCATCCCAATGTCATACTTTTGTTAGTACATTTGAGTTGTATTGTCCTGCGATGTTTCTGTGTGTGTTGTGGTCGACTTATGCATTCACTTTGTGATACACACATATGCGTGTTTATTGCAATTCCTGGTCCTGCGCCAAATGCGTGATTCCCCTAGTATTTAGCGTGCTAACTGTACCTACCTGATGATGACATTCCCTCATTATCCATACACGACATGCTATTGACCCATGTTTGTATTGTGATCACAATGATGCTCAGGGCCTCAGAAAGTAATTTGCACATAATCTGTGATCAGCTCTTGAACCTAGCATCTGTGCTTTTATCAGTAAAGGGTTTTGCATTGAAATGAACACCGCTGCTGAAAAAGGGTGTGGTATGTAGGGCAGACTGTCCAGTTGTGACTTGCCTCCTTTCAAGGACCCTACATTCAGTGCAAACTCCCTTCACCTGCGATGACCTGAAAGTGATGTTCGTGTGGTCGAGATGACACTACCTCTGTCAAGGCATGTAAGGTTATTCCCCAAAGGCTGTCCCCCTGCCTATATTTACAGAACAGCTGGTGATCCATGGAAATCGTGGTCTAATGTTGCAGTGGACTGTGTAAGTGGGTAAGTCTATTGGTGTGGTATAGGAAGGCCCACCAAACCATGGCCCACAGATGACCCTGGTGCACCTGCCCATCGACCAATGCGCAAATGCCATCTTGGCAATTCCAAGGGTATGCTGAACACTTTCTGATTCGATGTCAACACCCATGGGGGTCTATGGTCTTCAGCCCCCCATCATGTGTGTCATCCCAGGCTAAGACAGCTTCCCCACACACATATACAGTCCCTGATCTGCAGAAGCTGGTTTGTCTGTCTTGTTTGCATATCAGTCCCCAGTGTTTCACAGGTTTGTAAGAGAACATTTAGTAAATGATGAATCTTTGTTTGTTTGTTTCGGGTCCCTGGAGCACTTGCATCACCACTCTACCCATTTCTCAACATTTCCAGTTACTTTTGCTGAAACAGTGTGTGAATGCCTTTCATTGAAAATGACCTTCGTGATTGTTTATGTAGACATTCCTGCATCATGTACTCCACATGTAGTGATTTAGGGATTGGGTTTGATCATAAGTTGCATTGTTTATGTACACATTTCTGGAGTTCATTCCCCCACCCCAGATATGCATCTGCACATATGGGGTTATTTCCCCCAACCTCAGATTTGCATCTACATGTATGGGTGTATTTCCCCCCAACCCCAACCCCGATCAGGCGTGCCATCAGACTTCCGGCAGAAGTTGTTGAAGATCGCGATCCCGAATGCGCAGAATTTGCCATCTGGAGAAGAATATCTCTCAAGCAGCATCAAAACCTTCTCGAAACGATGATTTGGATTAAAAAAACTCCTCCGATTGACATTTGGCTGTACTTTTTTGTGCAAGCAGTCCTTTTTCTTTTTTTACTTTTTTTTTAAGAGGAAGGAAGTGCCCCAGTGTCTTCAACTTCCTGTTCCAGTTCTTTGTCCATCTCCTGTTCACTTTTCATTTGGATTTGGAGATGGAAGGATCCCTTTCTTTGTCTGCTGCATCATATATCATTAGATTTGAGGACTTTTGGATTTGAGATTTCACAAGTAAGTTGGAAAATTGGTGTTGTTTGTTCAATTGGGGGCATTGCACCTACATTTATGTGTACTTTTCATTGTTTTTTTTAAATGTATTGTGGTGGGTGGCCTGTAGTTTCAGTAGGGACCTAGTTGTTTCTTTGTATGTAATTTTTTCTTCTAGTTTTCTTTTATAAAGGAAACATGTTGAAAGGTTCACTACATTTTCTCCAACTTTTGAAATCAATTTGCAATATTCATTTAATTCACCAGCCCAGTAGTCTGCCAATAGGCCTTTCTGCCAGTAGGCCCAGAGCTACTCTTGGGTTCATGAAACAAATGTTTCTGTGGTGTCTGTTGAATTTAAACATCATTTAGGGCATGGATGGCATTGGATTGAAATGCAAAATGTGTTTTTTGGGGGTTTTTCACTTTTGTTCATGTGTGTTAAATAAATGCGTTTGCTGGATATGTGTGGTTGTTGTGTAACTTGCATTGCAATTTACAAACCTTTTTTAGCCCTGTGGATTTTCGTTTTTGGCATTGTTGTCAAGCTGTGTTGTTTAGCATGCCTCCTTTGTCTGGCCAGTGTGTGAGTGTGTTTGTTTATAATAGTGGGCCAGCATTTGCCTTGGCTGAGAATCTCCTTGTGGCCAGAGGCCATTTTGTCAAAGTCTGTGTCCATAATAGGCCTGCTTGAGTTCATTGTTTTCCAGGCCTCCTGCTTGTTGTTGTGAGTGACCATGTGGCTGGTGGCCATTTTGCGGTGGTGGTAGTAATGCTTTTGCCATAGACCTGCATGTCTTCTTTCCTTTGTTCCTCTTGGCTTATTGTTTCTTGTTGTGCCCTGCCTGGCCATGTGGCTGGCAGCCATTTTGTGAAGGGGCAGCCAGTGTGCTTCTGCATTAGGCCTGCAAGCCTTCTTTGTGGTGGCCATGCCTTCTTGCTGGTTGTTGTTTTGCAAAATTTGCATGCAATTTTTTCTTCTTTTATGTTTTATCCAGCAAAAAATGTAGCACAGTTCACTACATTTTCTAATAAATTTGCAATGATATTGATTTGATTTGATTCGCTGTGTGGCCTAGTCTGCCAATAGGTTTTCCAACCAATAGGCCCAGGCCAGAGCTAATCATGGGTGCATGACACAACTGTTTCTGTGCCGTCTGTTGAATTTAAACATCATTTAGGGCAGGGATGGCATTGGATTGAAATGCAAAATGTGTTTTTTGGGGGGTTTTCACTTTTTTTCATGTGTGTTAAATAAATGCCTTTTTTGGATGTGTGTGGTTGCTGTGTAACTTGCATTGCAATTTGCAAACCTTTTTTAGCCCTGTGGATTTTCGTTTTTTGGCATTGTTGTCAAGCTGAGTTTTTTAACATGCCTCCTTTGTCTGGCCAGTGTCTGAGTGTGTTTGTTTGTAATAGTGGGCCAGCATTTGCCTTGGTTGAGCCTCTCTGTGTGGCCAGAGGCCATTTTGTAAAGTCTGTGTCCATAATAGGCCTGCTTGAGTTCATTGTTGTTGTGGCCATTTTGTGGTGGTGGTAGTAGTGCTTTTGCCATAGACCTGCATGTCTTCTTTCCTTTGTTCCTCTTATCTTATTGCTTCTTGTTGTGGCCTGCCTGGCCATGTGGCTGGCGGCCATTTTGTGAAGGCAGCCAGTGTGCTTTTGCCATAGGCCTGCATTGTCTGTCTTCCCTTTCTTTTTGTCTAATCACGACAACGCCGACGAGCAGTGATGTTGAAATTGACTTATCATTATCGCAAAGTAGTACCCAATCAATGCAGGGAACTGAGATAAGTGGGCAACAAGAGCCGCAACCGCCCCCAATAGTAGTTGTTCCTCCTGAAGTACGGGCAGTTCAGGAGATAGAGCTTCCTGCAGAGGAAGAAGAGCAAGCCACTCTTTTAGAAGATCCATTGTCTTCCAGATCCCCAGCAAGGAAAAGGAGGTTTAGTCCATTAACTTCTTCTGCAAGCCCCCCTTCTGGTGATCTAGATGCCACTTTGATCCCACCACCTCAGTCTGAGAGTGAGACACCCCACAAGACAAGGCTAAGGAAAAGGAACGTTCCAGAAAGCTTTAGAGTTATGGAGGTAGATGTAGAAGAGGAGGATGATGATGAGCCATTCATCATCATCGACATTAGACCCGCCCCAGTAAAGACCGACATTACCCCATCCCAAATTGCTGTGAGGGTTGTGGCACAGACACCACCAACACAGATCATACCACCAACACCACCTCCAGCTTCCATATTTCACCGGCAGCCACGTACATCCACCACAAGTACCACCTCAGTAGAAGTAGGTACTGCAGAGAGTCAAACTTCACGCCCACCTACCAGTTCATCCGGTATTGCAAGTGGCAGCAGCAGCAGTGCCAGAAAGTTGACTTCCCCAGTTTGGGACTTCTTTTCTGTTAGCACAAAGGAGGTGAACATTGCTCTCTGCTCCATTTGTGGACAAGGTGTTAGTTGGGATAAGCTTGGTACAAACTATGGTACCAGAGGCCAAACAACCCATCTGAAAAAACACCACGTGATCCAGTAGGATGCGCACCGTAGCGGCCAAAAAACTGCACCCATTGCTGTTGGTGGGGATGAAGAAGTAGAAGATACGATAGCAGTGGACGGTAAACAAGAGGGAGATATTTTCTCTGGTACACAATGTAGCCCTGTCCCCAGCAGTGCAGTGGTACCGCCCCCATTCTCATCAGCAACATCGTAGTGGCACAAGAGTAAGAGTCAGGCTGAGACACCAAGGGGTCCCAGGCAAGAGAGTACCGCAACAAAAAAAACATGCATTGAGCCTAACAACATCTGGCATCAAGTAGTCACCTGCATCAGTGGCACCAGTAAAGAAATAAATCCAGCCTACCATTCTCAGCATGTTTAGGTCGGAGGGGCAGTACGAACGCAACCACCCAAAGGCACGTTTGTACAATGTGAAGCTGGCTAAAATGTTAGTGCTGAACCTCCTCCCTTTTTCTTTTGTGGAAGGGGTAGATTTTCTTGAATTTGTGACAGCCATTGGCACAAAATAGAAGGTTCCCAGCCAGCCCTATTTCGCCAGAGTTGCTGTTCCAGCACTACATCACGACGTGCAGGAATTGCTTGGAAAAGCTTTGCAGCAGAGTGCTGTTCACACTATCTACCTGACATCAGACATGTGGACCAGTTGCCAAGCCACTGATTACATGTGCATCACTGCACACCGGATCTCTGTTGTGGGTGTTAGAGAAAAGATATCTGCAGCAGGTGTTGTTGACACTGCTAAGATTTTTAATGCCACTCGGAAACATGCAACTGTAGCCATGTTCACCATGGAGACATCTCATACTGATACAAAAATTTTGGAAGACTTTGACAGCAAGGTCTTTGATTGGCTGCACCCAAGAGGGCTCAACATTGGTTTTGTCGCCACGGACAGTGGCAGTAATATAGTTAAGGCCATGTTCGATGGTGGCTATTTCAGGAACCTGTGTTTGGCGCACTGCATTAACATCATTGCTCAAGACTTTCTGAAAAAAGAAGACCGAGTCAGCACCTGCAGAAGAATCTGCACACATTTCAGCCATTCTTTTAAAGCCTGGAAGCAGCTGAGGATCATTCAACATGAGCATAGAATGCCAGTTAAAGCACTCATCCAGGAGGTGCCAACACATTGGAACTCAACTTATTACATGCTTGAACATCTGTTTGAGCAGTACAGACCAATCAATGAATATGTCATGCAAAAAGGGGATGCTACTGTGAAAGGCATGATCATTGAGATGGACCAATGGGGCCTAGTTAAATGCCTGACAGAGATGCTACTTCCTTTTGAGCTCTTCACATGTGAAGTCAGCAAGGAGGACTGTTCTATGGGCCAAGCTAGCCCATTGTTGCACATGCTACAGGAACAGCTTAAGGGAATGTCTGCAATGTACAAAGGTGTGGAGGAAAAAAAAGAAGCATATGAGTTGGTGGACAGCTTAACCCTTCTCTTATCTGAACATACAAGGGTGCAAAGAGGCATTGTGTCATCCAACCATTATATTTGTGCCACAATTCTAGATCCACGGTACAAACAAGTACTGAACACATTGATTCCTTTTTTAGAAGGGGATGTTGCCAAGTACAAAACTTGGATATCTGCAGAAGTCAGTCGCTTAGAAACAGAATGGCTGGGAATTAGAGGCCTGCCTCTCCAGGCCACAACAAGTACTGCAGGGCAGCCGATGTCAAGTTCAACTTCAGAGCCTGGGGGCAATGCGGTTGGCTCACAGCAGTCAAAAATGTCAACAACTACAAGAACAGGATCATCAGCCCCACCAAAATTGGCACAGGAATGGTTTCTACAGCAAGGGTTTGTTAGGTCCAGTGTTGAGGTAAAGGCAAAAGAGGCAGAGCAAAGGGGAGCACCCCTGAGCATTGAACAGATGGTCCAGGCCTATCTGGATGACCCAACAGAGGTCTTCATTGATCAAAACCCATTGCCGTATTGGTATGGGAAAAGGCACCAATGGCCAGTGCTCAGCATGCTGGCGATAAACTATCTGGCTTGCCCTGTCACAAGTGTCTCTTCTGAGCGTGTTTTCAGTGCTGCTGGTACCGTTCTGACAGTGAGAAGGACCAGTCTCTCACCCCAAAATGTGGAGAGGTTAACCATGATCAAAATGAATCAGCACTGTATACCACTGGATCACACCATACCTGAAGTAGCACAGCAGGAAGATGATGACAGCAACTTAGGTCATGGAAGTAGTGTGTGGTAGATGACCTGCTTCTGGGTGAACCACCAGAGTTTGAAGACAAGCTCTACTTCCATGACAACAACTAGGCTTTTGACTTGTTACTTTCTTTCTTGCTTATTTACTTTTATTATTTGTATGTGTCTCTGTCTTTCTGGTTCGAATCACAGCAAATCCATCACCACCGCCTTACTCTTTTATTGCCGGATTGGAGTTGCAACTGTGTGCAGTCAGTGAAGAAGTAAGTACACTCCTCTGAGTCCTGCTCCAGTCCACTTCTGACTCGCCCTAAATCCATTTCCCTCAAGCCAGACATTGGATGGAGACTAGTACAAGAAATGTGTGCCTGCCTCGTCGAGTCCCTCCAAAGAACCTGACTATAGCTATCCTCCTTTCCGAGCCAAGACGGACTGCCCCGTAAGAACAGGTAAATGATGGCATGCATTGGATGCTGACTCTTAGTGATTGGTGTTTGTATTGTTGTGCATGATGTCTACTAGTATTTACACACAAAAAAAGTTACTCAAGTCAATGTTTCCCTTCTTGTTGTTTAATAACAAAATTGTACTATTGCAGGCCGATCCATTGCATTTTTGATTCTGGACTCACTCGGTACACGACAGAGTTGGACACCATGATGAACATACCATACTCGTAGTCAGTCAGTAGGATCGGAGATGATTGATGGAATAACTCGGGGCGTTTCATGAAGTGGCCTAAAAGGTAAACAAGTCAACAACAACCACACCAGACCTACATGTCTGTGTAGTGATGGAGGCGAGTGTAGTGTTATGACCGACAGCGGTGCATTGATTTAGTTACTTAATTTGGAAAATGCTATGTTGCTGGGTATGTGTGCTCAGTGCTGTCTGGCTCAAAACCTAAGCTCAGTAGAGGTTGGGTGGGCGCCGTGGGCCTGCTCTGTCCTGTTGTTGTTGTAGGTTAATACTGGAAACAGAGTAAACATGATTTAGCCACGCCGCCTCTGAAAGTGTTCTTGTTGCACTCCTCCTTAACTTATGCATTTTTCCTTTTCTCCTTGATTTTTCAATATCCCTTTTGATTTTCCATCTACACTTATAGGCCAGCCTTTAGCCTGTGCTATACTGGGAAAAACAACTCACACTTACCTTACCAATCCGCATTCACCAGGCAGGCAGTGGCACCCAACATTGACGAACGGAGCAACCATGGAAAGAAGGGCCAAGAGGAATGCTGAGATGCTACTCCCAATTTGACCATAACATATAGTATCATCTTTTATTTTTCATTTGATTCATTTTTTCTCTACAATCATTAGGACTGTGTGTGTTGTTGTTTATTATGTGTGCTTATATATTTGACCCCTACAGCTATTTTTTTATTTTCTTTGCTAGCTTTAAAAGGAAGCCGGGTACAACAGAACATAACATTTATGTAATTTGGGTCTCTCGACTCTCTCTGGGGGCAGACAGGCAAGGCAATTGCATAAATAATAATAATTAATAATATACTGCTGCCCTGTACCTCTAGTCTAGTACTACTCATCATCATCAAGTCATCACCATGCATGCATTTCCCTTTTCTCCCCTAACAGATTTATGATGGTCATCTGCCAAGATTGTGTTTTGTCCATGTGCACTGTTTGTCTTTGTCAAACCTTTCCCTCAAATACACCTTCCCAACCATTCATCAAACCCTAACCCTCTTCCCACGGGCTGTGTGATTTATAATATTGAGGTGTGACTAAATTAAATTTACACCAATAATTGATCACACACTTGCTGGGGCGGATGTGGTGAAAGCAACACTAACTCAAGGCAGGGCGAGGATCTTCTTCTGCTCTAAGTTATATATATATATATATATATATATATATATATATATATATATATATATATATATATATATATATATATATATATATATATATATATATATATATATATATATATATATATATATATATATATATATATATATATATCGGCCACACTGGCAACAAATAGATTAGATTGCCCTCCCATGCTCAGTATTCGCTATTCAATTTGTTTTCCAGAGGAACATAATTAACCCATCATAATTATTAATTGCCGGCATCGATTTATCATCTTTCCAGCACTAAAGGTTACGCTTGTCCACTTCATAGGTCGAGTCAACTTCAGTTTGTAACTTGTACAAGGGTATCCCTGCCACCATACTTTAGCATTGCTTATCATTTATCATCATGGTTTCTTGTTTGACAGTCTTCTTCTTGTGTACTGTACTTCTACTACTCGTTCCCTAGTCTCCCTCAGGTGACTGACTGTCTCATTTTCTTTTTTTGCAAATGCAACTGTCTCCTACTGCTACCTCCACCCACCATGGCACCTTAGGAAACCAACCCATCACCATGCAGCCATTGCTTTGCCTAAACATCAATCACAGGTAAGAGAAGAAGTATGGGGGAGGCAATAATGCATATACTATGGAAATTAATTAATTTACACACCCACATCCTTCCCAGTACATACTACAAAGGGGTTTTAGTTGCAAAATGCATAGAGTAGGAGGAGAGACTGATAGTAGGAGGACAAGTGAGGGTACTGCATCTATCTGTTGGTGTGTTACAATTGACAGATTTCAAAAACAGGCTGCGGCCCTCCAGCAAAAGGAGGAAACAACAAGGCGATGTAAAAGAGTAACCCCCCAGAAAAGATGTACATCATATGTATTGTAAAACTATAAATAATGTATTACTCTAACACATATAAACTAGAAGAAGAAACCCACAACACCTGACCCACCCCTCTCCCTAACCCCAACCAATGTCCAGTAAATTAAATAAATGTCCATGATTTTCCAAGGCAAGAAGTTCAAGAAAACCCCAACTTTCCCCAACTCCCAGCATCCCACCCACCAAAAACAGATTAAAAAAGGGGCAAGGCGGGAGGGGTGCTGGCTAGTACGCTCCAAGACCTCCTACAGCCTGGCCTCTAGGCGTGCCATCCGGAGGAGCATGCGGCTCAGAAAGTTCCTGCAGGAACAATAGGGCTACGCAGCAGTGGATGATGATGAATGTGATGTTGATGGGCGGAGTGTGGCTACCAGAGCATGGCGCTGTACCACCAGAGGCACGTGGGGGGCCTGGCTGGGGCTTGGGGCATTGGAGGAAGCTGCAGCTGCTGCCTCCTCCGCCTCCTCCGCCAGGACAACCAGCCGGCGGTATTAATAATACATACACCACACACATCACTATCTACAAGTCAGATACTAGAGTAGAGTAGACAATATGTCCTATCAAAAATAACAAACTAATATCCGGTTGGACATTTTGTTGGTGGCAATTTTGGGAAAGCCTCCCAAGAAGAGGACAACCCAAAGGACTGGACTCAGTGGCTAGAACTATTGGTGCATCACATTTTTTTAAGAGAAGAAAGAGTGGCCAACTGGGCGGACATGAGGTCTCTCTTAGTTGGAAAATAATGGTGCCGTCCTCCTCCTCCTCATGCTTCAGTTACTTCCTGCCATGGTGCACGGTAATCAATTGTTCAGTGTTCACTATCAACTGCTGCTAATAAAAAAATTACTAGGCCTGGATTAGAAAAAGTAAGACACTTTGGGGTGTCCAACGTGAGTGACCAATATTTACTGATTGAGCATGAGACAGTAAAAGAAAGCCTTCTCATCTCACAAACATGCATAGAATACCTTACTTGGGCATGCAATCTGCACAGCAGATTAGTGCTACTAGTACTAGTAGTAGTAAGGAGTCCGTACTACTACTAGTAGTAGCTTAGGACCAATGGGTTCTTTGAGTCTTACAGTACCACTACTAGGCAATCCACATATAAGGGGAGAGGGAAAACTGAGTGGAAATCCAGAAGACGCCTGAAACAATGTTAGTAGTAGTAGGTAATGGAGCAAAAACAAAAAGATAGATTGAAGAGGATTTTGGAAAAATTAAAATTAGGAAATGGAAATAATAAAGCGGTAAAAGTTAGGGAAATATTAATATAACAACACCAGGAGGACTTACTGGGGCCGGCAGCAAAGCCATCTGTGCCTGAGGCCGCTTCCTGCTGCTCCTGGGAGGCCCCTCCGGCTCCCGCACCCGCCTCAGCATTGCCAGCAGACTAAGCCTTCTTCTTGCCCCTGGATGCTGATCATGTAAGACATAATTAAAGAGACAAAAAATGATTTGTGTTAAATAAATAAATATAATCGCTCTAATAATATTTTTAGACAGGAAACTGCAATTACAATAACATTGACCTATCCTAAATCAGATTGACTAGTAGTAGACTAGTATCGCAGTCCAGCACCATCCTATCTTTATTATTCTACAGTTCAATTCTGATTCCTGAATCCTAAACATACCTAGCCTGCCTATTCCAGACTTTGGAATGAATTGCATAAAAATTATATTTGCTTCTGAGTTCCGATCTCATTCCCAATCATCTCTCAGTCTCAACTCCTAACCCCCTTTGACGGTCAATTACTAAGTCTGCATTTATTCTTCTTAATGCATAGATGGATGCATACATATTGCATTTGCATACACCAAATTGGTTGGTTGCTATTCACTCACTATACGAACTACAAAAGGTTCTACTATGACTGAAGTCATATGAGAGGACGCATCACGCAGGCCGCTAAATTAGGTTACATAATACTAACTAACTAACTACTACCACTATCTTAGTGACAGGATAGGACAGCCTGACAGGACGAAAGAAAGGACTGGAGTCTTTCCTATCTGCATTACCTAACTTAAATTCTCTAACCTCTCTTACATAACCAGCCCAAGAGAGCGCAAAGTTGTAAACAAGAACAACTAGTTAGTAGCACCGAGCACCTGTCTGGAAGTAACAATCACATAAAATATATTTTTAACATAAGTTACCTGCATGCAGCAGCAGCAGCATGTTAGCTATTTAGGAAAAAAATAAATATTCGCAATGACACAGAACAGAAGAACACAATAGTAATATAATTAGCTACTCACCAAGCCCCGGGACCTCAACACCTAGCAGGTCCAGTAGGTCCTGCTCCCGGTCCAGGATGTCGGATCACCAGTGCGTCAATTGGTTATGGGTGCGCCGGACCCCAGAGCAGCGAAACACTGCCCGGTGCACATTCTCCCACCATCAGTGATGCTCCCGGAGCCCGTACCCGGACCCAGGCCTGCTGCCTGCTGCCAGGGTTAAGGTGAGGTGGAGCTGGACAAAAAAAAACAGTGCGGCCACCTCCACCTCAGAGAATAAGGCCCGTGGCTGCACCCCTTATGGGCACCAAGGAAGGCGGTCGCGGCTCTCGCTCCTGGACGTGGACCTCTTCCCCTGGCCCTTAGCCTTTTAAGACTCTTCACCATGGTTCTGGGTAGCCGGGGGTGGAAAAGAAAATGTAGGAAGTAAGAAAGTAAGTAAAAAAAAAAAAAAAATGCTATTAATAGAAAAAGAGAGAAAACACACTAAAAACACACAAAAAGTAGGAACAAACACAAAATATACAATCAGGAATAGAGAGGGATAGATAATAAATAAAAAAAGATCAGAAAAAAGATTTTAGAAACAAAGGATTAAAAAGATATATGGAGGATAGATAAACAGGCCCAGAACCATAGCAAAAAGTGAAAAACAAGATGGCCGCACCATTGGCGACCGCATGGTGAAGTTCGTGCAATATTTTTCCCCGAGCACGCAATAGGCGTCCCCGAACACGCAATACGCATTCCAGAATGTCAAAAACGCATTGCGAACAGGTGGAACAAGCAACTCCGTGCACTCAGGAACTTTGCGTAGCTCGCTGAGTTTTTCTGCAACTTCACGGGATTCCGCGTAGCACGGATACGCGAACTCTGCCCAGGGTTAATCATAAGATAGTAGTAACTGGCCAGCTGAATGATGGACTCATTCTCTGGCCTTCTAGAGAAATGCAGGCAGCCTATGAGTCTGCTAATCCTGCAGTTAGTACCTTGCATTCAGAGGTCAAGAAGAGTATATTATATTGGGGAGACAACATGAGTCTGACAGGAGAAGAGACAAGATGAAATCTTACTCTGCACACAGAACCCGGCAATGGGCAGGACTGAGAACTTATCACTATTTGCAAGAGCAAACTCGATGGGGAAACTCCAGGGTAAATGCTACTCGAGTTCAATTTATTCCGCCAATATACCACATAGGGCAGTACTGAAGGGGACACACAGTAGGTTACCATAGTTTTGCCACTTATGCCTGTGGGTGACTTTTATGACTCCAGAAGACTTGACAAATTTGCTGAGTTGATAGAAGCACATAGGCCACTACAAGCCTATTCCTCTCCTATGGAAATACTGTCTGTAAAATTCATGTGACTTGGGGTTAAAAAGCTACAGCACAACTGGTTCAAAATCTAAACATAGAAGATACTAACACTAGGAGGAGGTCAGAAGGCTATAAAATAAAATTTCTCTACAGAGTACTGCATGCTGATCTAGATGGAGATCTCTTCACCTTGAAAGCTAGGCCTAGAGATTTCTGACAAACACTGGGGAAATGCAATGAAGTATCCAGCTCAGGTATCAGGAGTCACTAGGTTCAGGCTTCATCAGTTTTATTTTTTACATCAAGCATTCCTTACCCCATAAGAAAGGGACTCATATCCCTTAATGCGTGTGGAAGAGGGGAGGCTAACTTCTACCAAAAGATCTGTTCCTGGCAGGAAGTGGCTTCCTTTTTCGGGGGAAGTAACAGATAAATTAGAACAAGAAAAACAGTACTTGAGGCTGTTTGACTCAAAATGCGGCCTATCGGGGTTATAAAAAAATTGCAAATAAATTCTTAGATTTATTTTTAGTACTAGTTAAAAGAGGCATTGCCACCCCTCGGAAGTCCCAGAGCGTCACAAGCCCTCAGAGATGGACATAACTAATGGTACATTGGGCTGAGATTGATCTGGGAGCCTTCTGCATGGATAACTGTAAAGGACTGTGTAAAGCAGAACACACACGAAATGTCTACCCTCTTTCCAGGATTTCAACATGCATCAGTGGCCTCCCCTCCTGGCACAAAAGAGAAAGCAGTTCACCTCTACCTATAACATTAGTCTGACACAACATTGATGGACAGGATTGAACATTATAAGCTTGACACTCCAGCAGGGCCGACAGCCAACACATGTTTCGTGGTGATTATCACATCTTTAGGGATGTCAAGAAAGGTTCAAATTGATCCAATTATAGAAGGTCAGGGTAAATAAGAAAAGTAAGACAAAAAAAAATAATGAGAACATGTCATAATATTTTTTTAAATCAGACTTTTGACATATTGTGAAAAAGCACATTAAATCATAATTTTAACAATTTCACCACTATCTTCTCCTGTGTGTTTCAAGTTTTTAATTATCAAAATCTTGAATATGAAACACAAATCATTTGTTTAATATCATATTTTTTTTAAAACAACAAGTCCAACAGTCCCATCCACATTAAAATAATAATATTTACAGGATGTGAAAGCAATACAAATTAGAACGATTTTTATAAGGGTGAGTTGAAAAATCAAGCACTGGATTATTGCATTATTATGCAAAGAAGCAAGATAGAGATGTATATACTTTTTTATTGGGATTAAAGTCAGGAAAACATAGCAATGAATTATCAAAGAACATCAAATAGAGAGTGTTTGATTTTTCTGGACCTGGTTACCACTATGCAATATGATCTCACAACATGATGGGATTGCATCCAAGAGAAACATATGTGAAAAAAATAAGGAATAATAGAAGAGTAGAGCAAGGAATCAGACTCCTGTAGCTAATATCCAATTTGACTAGATAAGGTGCATCAGTCAGAAAGGTTGAGGAAGAAAATGAAAAGAAGACTATAGCATGTCAATCTTATCTCTAAAACATTATAAAGCAAATAGTATTGAAAGGAGTGTCCCAGCAATTTAGTCAATTATGGTCATCCACAAAACAAATATAACAGATCAAAGTAAACAGTAACTTCACATCTGTCCCCATTTGTCTTCAGATACCTAAAGCAGATCACTCATTTTATATACCTTATGTTCTTAAGCGGATATCTCAGTCATTGCGTTGGACCATTCTGCTGGATCCGGCAGTGCAGGTGATTTCCAGTGTCTCAGTATGCATAATTTGTCAGCTGCTAACTCTGGATCCAGATACCTGCTCAAACGGTTAGTAGTACCAAGAACCTCCTGTGAATCATGGCGGAGGACCAGTTCGAATATAGGCTGAAGATGCAGATTGGTTATCCAATGCAGTTGTTGAAAGGTGGAATCTCAATAAGATCTGTAACCTATTTGGTGATCAGACCTCCAACATTTGGCATTTTAAGAGGTTTTGCCATGCTGAGTTGAGAAGGAGAGCAGTGCCATTAATGGAGAATTTTAAAGAAGCTGAATTTCAGGCGTGCTGCTCAAGGGCTTCCATCATGATCAGTGGTTAAGACCTTCCAGTATGCTTCATCATATATTCTTGTCAGGCGTGGTTGCCATTTATTTTGCTAGTATTTCATAATGGGCTGAGTGTACACCTGGTTCAGTAGCGTCTTGTAGAGACCTGGGGTCGATTTTTGTAGGTGCCCGATTGTCGCAGATATTCATGTATGGTAGAGTCGGTCTTAGAAGGAGTCAAATTCTTTTTCAATATTTTTAGGGTTACTAATTAGAGTTTTAGTGTGCTTCACGTGAAAAGCTAAACATCTGCCTGGCTTTTATCCATGTCCATAATGTTCTCCTCCAGTGGTAGACCGTTGCGGTATGGTCGCTGGAAAGCACCACTACAGTGCCCATTGGATGGATGCAAAAGCTACACAGCTGATGGCCATAGGCCAAGTGGACACACCTACAAATCACGCTATAAAACACACCCCATTCCAGACCATGATCCTGTGCCTCTACACTGCTCCACAGCAAGACAAAGCAGAAATTTTCATCACACAAGGCTACCTTTTTCCACTATCCCATTCAACACTCCCACACACTTTTTGTGAATTTTCCCAAATATCCCTTGCTGTTTTTGTTAGTCATTGTCACCTACTAGTTTTGTTACGCACAAATAATCCACGTTTTTCAGAGGCTGAGCTGTCAGTCATGGTGGATGAAATCATAAGTGTATAGTCACAGTTGTTTGGAGCCAAAGTCCAACATACTCCTCTCAGTAGGAAAACGGAAATGTGGACCAGGATAGTTGACAAAGTGAATGCTGTAGGTACAACTCTGCGCATACAGCTGGAAATTAGGAAGAGGTGGCACTACCAGAGGGCAAAGGTCCATACCCTGACCTCCAAGCATTACCTGGAGGCCCAGAAGACTGGCGGTGGTCCTCCCAGCACCTCATTATAAATCTTTCCCTGGAAGGAGAAGGTGTATACCATCCTGCATTCTGAGGGCTTGATAGGGGTCCCCAGGGGAGTGGAGTCTGCAAGTTACCACTCACTGTCACAAAACTTCAATGTCCTATATGCTCTCATCTCAGCTTTTGCTAATGTGTTCTCTATCTACTTGCCTCACATGAAGTGCGCAAAGTAGCACAGATGTTTGACTGTCAGTTTCAATGTATATTGTTGCATACCAGATCACATGTATCAATCATCTGTACATGCAACATGTTTCAATGCAGTCTGTAAGTGTATTACTATTAAATTATCATCTCAGGACCCATGACATGTGTCAAAATGTAAATGTATGGTCCAGCCCAACTGCATTATGGCAACAGGTATGTTATACTAACTATTTGCCATGTGTTGGGAAGTAAGGACAGAAATGACTACAACTACCATGAGGCCCTGTTTCTGTAAATCTAAACTAGATGCAATAGTGTTGTTTGTCCATGCTCACTCTTCAGACATGTTACAACTGATGTTTTCTTCTCATGGAGTTACCCATTTGTTTATTGTGGGGAAGGAGAGATTGAAATGACTACAACTACTTTGAGGCCCTGTTTCTGTAACTCTAAACAAGATGCAATAGTGTTGTTTCCCCATACTCACTTGTCAGCCATGTTACAACTGACGTTCACTTCTCATGGAGTTACACATTTGTCAGGTGTGGGGATGTAGACATAGAAATGACTACAACTACTATGAGGTCCTGTTTCTACACTGTGTTAGCTTAAATGATTGGGAGATGTCATGTTCAGTCCTTAATTCAAAATGCAACATATCAGTACATCTAATGAGCTGCTCAATTCTGCTACATATATTGAATGTCTCCAAATGTCTTGTAAACAAGTTCAATAACACAGAAATTAATCACAATAATAAACCCTGGAGATGTAGATGTGGATGACCTTCCTGGCACATCTGCTCAGCCTGGGCAGATGGCAACAGTGGGTCTCACTGTGACCCACAACAACACCTCCCACCACAGATGCAACATCTCAACCAACCCCTACCCCCCAACCTGTGTGACTAGCAGAGTCGCTAACATCTTGTGCTCTCAGTCCTGGATTCTGTGGTGACAATCACCAACCCAGTCAATGAGGAACCAGATCCCAGTGGGAGGGTACAGACTGGGCCAGGGCCACAGGCCTGCGGGGGAAGGGTTCATGGGAGGGTAACTGGTGGTGGGCTGAGTGAGCCCACTGGGACCACTGATACCCAGGCCACCATCTAAAAAGTCTTTGATGCCCATCAGGACTCCCAAGTTGTGATGGGCCAGGTACTAATGAAAATCGAGGAGATGAAGCCACTTCAGAAGGACATACACCAGGAGGTGGCCGGCATCAACATCAAAATGGGCACCTTCGTTGGGGTGCTGCAGGACATTAACCCAATCCTATGTAGGGCTTTTCCACCACTATCTGCCACTTTCTGTGGTCCAACTACATCCAGCCCATTGACATCTGCAGCAACTACAGGAAGTACACAAAGAAAGAGGAAATAGGAAAGAGGAAACAGCCTCCATTGATTGTTCTTGCGCAGAAAGGTGTCCCTATTCATCCCGATAACGCAGATACCCCTGCACCATGTTGCAAGGGTGCCTGCGTTGGTGCATGCAAAAACAACAATTGATGGACAGAATGCAGAACAATGTCATACATTCACCCCAGTACAGAGATCTGGGCCTAAATCCATCGTTTTTTTGCTCACCATGCCATTCCAGTTTGAACCCAGCCATATGCAAATCAGTCTTGACCCTGTGCCCTATGGGAACAGTCCAGCCCGAACTGCAAGGCCAGGTCCTCCCTGGACTGGAAACAAGCATCCTAGGACCGGTTTCGGGGTTTCACCCCTCTTCAGCCAGGATAGCTTGACTCCAGCGGCAATCGAGAGCACGGGACCCACGTCTGGGCATACCCGTCCCACTCGGGGTGACAAATGCAAAAACAACAATTGATGGACAGAATGCAGAACAATGTCATACATTCACCCCAGTACAGAGATCTGGGCCTAAATCCATCGTTTTTTTGCTCACCATGCCATTCCAGTTTGAACCCAGCCATATGCAAATCAGTCTTGACCCTGTGCCCTATGGGAACAGTCCAGCCCGAACTGCAAGGCCAGGTCCTCCCTGGACTGGAAACAAGCATCCTAGGACCGGTTTCGGGGTTTCACCCCTCTTCAGCCAGGATAGCTTGACTCCAGCGGCATGGAGAGCACGGGACCCACGTCTGGGCATACCCGTCCCACTCGGGGTGACAAATGCAAAAACAACAATTGATGGACAGAATGCAGAACAATGACATACATTCACCCCAGTACAGAGATCTGGGCCTAAATCCATCGTTTTTTTGCTCACCATGCCATTCCAGTTTGAACCCAGCCATATGCAAATCAGTCTTGACCCTGTGCCCTATGGGAACAGTCCAGCCCGAACTGCAAGGCCAGGTCCTCCCTGGACTGGAAACAAGCATCCTAGGACCGGTTTCGGGGTTTCACCCCTCTTCAGCCAGGATAGCTTGACTCCAGCGGCATGGAGAGCACGGGACCCACGTCTGGGCATACCCGTCCCACTCGGGTGACAAATGCAAAAACAACAATTGATGGACAGAATGCAGAACAATGTCATACATTCACCCCAGTACAGAGATCTGGGCCTAAATCCATCGTTTTTTGCTCACCATGCCATTCCAGTTTGAACCCAGCCATATGCAAATCAGTCTTGACCCTGTGCCCTATGGGAACAGTCCAGCCCGAACTGCAAGGCCAGGTCCTCCCTGGACTGGAAACAAGCATCCTAGGACCGGTTTCGGGGTTTCACCCCTCTTCAGCCAGGATAGCTTGACTCCAGCGGCATGGAGAGCACGGGACCCACGTCTGGGCATACCCGTCCCACTCGGGGTGACAAATGCAAAAACAACAATTGATGGACAGAATGCAGAACAATGTCATACATTCACCCCAGTACAGAGATCTGGGCCTAAATCCATCGTTTTTTGCTCACCATGCCATTCCAGTTTGAACCCAGCCATATGCAAATCAGTCTTGACCCTGTGCCCTATGGGAACAGTCCAGCCCGAACTGCAAGGCCAGGTCCTCCCTGGACTGGAAACAAGCATCCTAGGACCAGTTTCGGGGTTTCACACCTCTTCAGCCAGGATAGTTTGACTCCAGCGGCATGGAGAGCACGGGACCCATGTCTGGGCATACCCGTCCCACTCGGGGTGACAAAAGCAAAAACAACAATTGATGGACAGAATGTAGAACAATGTCATACATTCACCCCAGTACAGAGAACTGGGCCTAAATCCATCGTTTTTTTGCTCACCATGCCATTCCAGTTTGAACCCAGCCATATGCAAATCAGTCTTGACCCTGTGCCCTATGGGAACAGTCCAGCCCGAACTGCAAGGCCAGGTCCTCCCTGGACTGGAAACAAGCATCCTAGGACCGGTTTCGGGGTTTCACCCCTCTTCAGCCAGGATAGCTTGACTCCAGCGGCATGGAGAGCACGGGACCCACGTCTGGGCATACCCGTCCCACTCGGGGTGACAAATGCAAAAACAACAATTGATGGACAGAATGCAGAACAATGTCATACATTCACCCCAGTACAGAGATCTGGGCCTAAATCCATCGTTTTTTTGCTCACCATGCCATTCCAGTTTGAACCCAGCCATATGCAAATCAGTCTTGACCCTGTGCCCTATGGGAACAGTCCAGCCCGAACTGCAAGGCCAGGTCCTCCCTGGACTGGAAACAAGCATCCTAGGACCGTTGACAGCCAATTGACCACCAGCGCAGGGAAAGAGGAATAGATTGCACCGTATTTGATAGATATGGAGCATTCCTGCCCTTTTCTTTTGACATAGGGCAGCGCAGCAGGAAGGCTTGCGGTGCTGCCCTACGGCACAATATTGTAAAGAAGCCTAATGGATTTACCCTCTCAATGGCTGATTTTAAACTGTGTGATTCATCCTCATACTCACACAGCCATGGACGTCCTTGCCCATGATTGTTGCTTGGAGAAGACAATAAAACAGCTCTAGGTCACAAAAGCAGATTTTTTGAGGCCACAGCTCCTCCACTGGCCTAGATTGAATGAGCTGAGCACCTTGCTGACCCTTTTCTGGACCTGAAACTGGCTGACAGTGGGACTAAAGGTCAACCTGTTCAATAGCTAAAAGTGTTACATTAACAAGGTTTTTGGGCACAAACCTTTGATCATAGGCAAGGTCAGGGTGCTAAATATCAAGGCTGTGTTAGTCCTGATTAGGGGTGGGCAAGCCAACAAATAAACAGTGAGAGCTGAACTGGAGGCCAGCCAAAGGTCGGCTCTGGCTCTAAGAGCCCATGCACAAGCTCAGCCATGAACATATTTAGCATGTTAGTCATGTGACAAACATCATGTTAGACTAGGATAAGACCTCTTAAAAGTTCAAAATTTCTTTAACACATCAAAGTGCTTCACCTTGGTACATCACAGTATGGAGAGGTGTGGTGCAGTGGCCAGTGCAGCTGACTTTGGAGCACAGGGCTCACAGTTCAATCCCTGGCTCCGGCGGCAGCTCAGCTCAGCACCATGTGACTCTGGGCAATAGCTCACTTAATTTCCACGACGGCCCCCAGCGCCTTGAGACCCATAAGGGTGAGTAGTTCGCACTTTACAAATACGGATTTATGCTATTTATTTATTTATTACAGTATATATATATGCAGTGAGAAGTATTTATTAAAATTGTAAGTTTTTAAACATGAACTGAGAAGGATTCCTGCCCTGATGGTGATGCTATTAGTGAACTAAGAGGCAAGTCTTTTGTCATGTGTACCCTTTATGTGGATTAGAGCACTTTAAATAAAACACAAAAGAGGTTTTCATACCGCACAGATTCTGATCTGATTTTTTGAAGGTTCTCTCATATGTGGTAATGAAGAAAAAGGATGTTCAGTGAAATGAAGCATTTGTCTAATATCACACAGTTTATTAAAGCATTGAAGGTTAATACTGTGTCATTAATTCCTGCAGGATAAGATTAGAGCATGGCTGACAGGCAGAATCCACATCTTTTCTTTGGCTGCTTTACATAGTGCCAATCTTGTTCAAGGACACAAGAGCACAATACCAGATAAGGACTAAATTACATGGTTTTTCTTTTCAGCACAGTGTGATTTGCCAGCATTCACAAGATGGTCAGTTCGGGCCAAGATTCAAAGCTGGTTTCCCATGATACATAGTAGGCAACTGTAGCCTTTAGGATGTATCATCTCCTGTTAAATCTTGCCTTGTTTTGAGCTTGAAGTTCCAAGGGGACCTCAAGCTGAGCTAGAACCAGGCATCTGGGTTGTGCATTTAGCTGGTCATAACTCTTACTGGTCCCTGCAACTTCCCTTCTGACTTCGAAACATGTCTGGAGAAAGTGGCCTCTTGGCTAGAGCACTCCTGTCTCAAATTTAACAGAGGCAAAACAGAACTCATGCTCCTGGGCAACCACTCCAACATGGATCTTAATCAGATATGGCACAAGTGTCTAGCCCCCCCCTACTCCCAAAACCAGGATAAAAAGTTTGGATGTCTGGTTAGACAATTCTTTCAAGTTTGACCACCAAGCAGTGAAGGTGACAGGGGCCTGCTTTGGTAAACTCAGGCTACTCCGAAAGGTCCTCCCTCTCCTTCCAATGGCTGCAAAAAGAATCCTGATTCAGGCCTTGGTCCTATCACGTCTGGACTATGGCAACTCCCTCTACTCAGGGGCTGCTAAAGCAACATTAAGGAAGCTCCAAGCTGCTCAGAACTGTGCCGCCAGGATGCTACTCGGGATTCCAAAAACCCAGTCAGCCAAGCCAGCCCTAATAACCCTACACTGGCTGCCAATCCCCGAAAGAGTAAAATTCAAGGCCCTCTGCATTGCTCATAAGACTATGTGGGGAACGGGCCCGGCTATCAACAAATCCCTCATCACCCTCTATCGCCCTAAGAATGACCTGCGATCGGCTAATCTCAATCTTGTAGTTGTTCCCAAAATCAGGAGGACAAGAAGTGGAGGAAGATCCTTTTCCTATAATGTGGCGAAACTTTGGAACACACTACCCCCACACCTTCGCTCTGAACCCCATCTCCTTCCATTTCGTAAACTTCCAAAAACCTGGCTATTCCGACAATCGGCCCTATAACCTTAACCGTTCTCTGTTCAGTCGCTAGCACTGGGATGCCCGAGGGTAGCCATGCGCTCTACAAATGTTTATTAATAATAATAATAATAATAATATCAAGGTTTTAGTGGCTTGGCCACCTCCAGTCCTGATTTCAACTCATGCCTCTTTATTCCACCACCAGTCTCCTTGTGACTCTTTTCCTCACTCTTGCATGTACCTTTCTATCCAAGTTTACTTTCTTTGCCACAGAGTTTCCTTATTTTTCTTCCTTCTTCTTTCCCCCTTGAACATTTTTTAGGTCGAGCATTCAAGACCTATTGTAATTTCTTATGTTGGGTTAAAGCCATCCCCCAGCTTTTGATTTGTTTGTGTCAGTGTCCTTCAAAAATCCTTGCTTGCCAGTGGTTAGTCCTGCCTCTTTGTCCGTCCTTTCTCTCTTCCGTTCCTCCCATGCAGCAGGGACTAAGTACTGTCTCATTCCACTATGGTTCTTTATCTGTTCTCTGGGGGACTCTTTTCTTTCTTGGTTTCCTGCTCTGTTGGTGTTTGTCTGTGTTCAACTTCAGCGCCTGACCTACTTACATTTAAATATAGCATTCTTCCTCCCACCTCCCCTTAACACCACCGTTGTTTTACTGCTACCTCCCCTGCCATGCCTCCCACTTGGTTGCTTGTTAATAATTGTCGACATTATCTATCAGAATTATCTATCAGCACTGCTAGCATTTCACAAGCACTGTGCTGGTTTTGTTTTTATTGTGTATTTCCTGGCTTGACTTTCTCTGCTCTCCCTGCCCCCTACCAATCAGTCACGGGGCTCCAGCCGCCTCACAGCAGAGCCAGGCCTCAGAGCAGGGGGCACTGCTGTCTGTGCCTGCCCTGCTCCTCGCAGCTGTCGTGGCCGTGGACTGGCTCAGGTTTCTAAAGAGAATGGCAAGTTCTTTGTGTTATAACTGTCTTCCGGCAGGCAGGCTCTTTTTATCAGCGTGGTGCCCTTTCAGGAGGGCATCGCTGGTTTTGCTTTCCTTGCCGTCTCTCTCCCCTAGCTCCTCTACCCCACTCTCTCTGCTGTCCCTCTCCCCTCCCTTCCAAACATTCATGAGGCTCTCTCAGGAAGTTCCACATAATTGATTCCCAAAGCTTGTTAATTATTTCCTGCCTCGGCTCAGGATGAATTGCTGTTTCGTTTTGTAAGTACAAATGAAAAAGCTTCGTAAAAATGCATTCCATGTACCGACATGAAATGCATTTTTACAAAGCATTTTAATTTGTACTTAAAAAGAAAAACAGCAGAACGTAAACCGCCATTTGACAAATACGCATGAAAGGCTCATAACAAGCAGGCCTGGTGCAATCTTTCACTCCTGACCAGCTGAATCCACGCCATTAAACCCGCCGAGCAAGCAGCCCTCCCAGACTCTGAGAAAGAGCAGTCTCGTATTTTTTTCCCCATCAAGCGCACACCACTTGTTCACTTTCTTGTGTTTTGGCAGCTACGGACTATTTATTAAAACCCCTCTTAAAACGAGCCTGCCAGAGAATCTGGTGTTTCTATGTCACATCAAAAGGGGAAATGAATTATTTATTGGGAGGTTGGGCTCCTGAGGTGTAGCATTGCGGCCGATCAGTCAAGACGGGTTCTTTCCCGTTTTAGTCGTGTAAGACAAAGGTATCCTTTGATGTGCATGATTTTGAAAGTTTTGACATTGAGTTTGAGAGAGCAATGTCATTGTGGTGACAATGATGTAAAAAAAAAATTCTGTTTTAGTTTCAGACGATTTCAGGTGTGGTAACGATGATTGGCAGTCAGTGCTTGCAGAATTTAATAGGCGTGAGTCAACTTCCAGTAGGATGTTGTGCTTCGTGTGGCAGGTTCCGGCAATAATTTGTAACCTTGCAACTGCCGGGGCTTTTATTAAGCATTGAGAGTGCGACTGGAGCCAGAAGATTTGTTAATATAAAGCACGGTAACCTACATTCAATATTTGTTTCACTATTAAAACACAGCGCACAACCCGTGTATATATGAAGGGAATGTTATTGTAAAGGACAAAACTTCTTGCTCCAGTCGCACTCCCAATGCTTAATTTGTAACCATGCAACTGCCGGGGCTTTTATTAGGCAGCAGCTTCAGACAACATACTTCTTTTTTTAGCCTGCCTAACAGACAGCGCACAACCCGTGTAAATATGAATGTAATGTGCTTTCAAGGACAAAACTTCTGGCTCCAGTCGCACTCCCAATGCTTAATTTGTAACCTTGCAACTGCCGGGGCTTTTATTAGGCAGCAGCTTCAGACAACATACTTCTTTTTTTAGCCTGCCTAACAGGCAGCACACAACCTGTGTAAATATAAAGGGAATGTGCTTTAAAGGACAAAACTTCTGGTTCCAGTCGCACTCCCAATGCTTAATTTGTAACCTTACAACTGCCGGGGCTTTTATTAGGCAGCAGCTTCAGACAACATACTTCTTTTTTTAGCCTGCTTAACAGGCAGTACATAACTTGTGTTAATGAGAAGTGAATGTGCTTTCTAGGACAAAACTTCTAACTGTACGAGCTCGGAAACCAGGTTCCATTCTCAAATGTTGCTCAATAGGGTGTGATTTTGGACAAAGCGTTTAATTTCCCAACACACAGTAAAAATACAGGTGTCTTGGACTGCAGATAAAGTATTTCTGTTGATTATTAGGTGCTTCTGTTGAGCACCAGAAACCACCAGCTCATGTTTAGTACTGCACTTTCCCTATGTTTAAAACACCACTACATAATATAAAGCACGGTAACCTACATTCAATATTGGTTTCACTATTAAAACATGGCGCACAACCCATGTAAATATGAAGGGAATGTGCTTTAAATGACGAAACGTCTGGCTCCAGTCGCACTCCCAATGCTTAATTTGTAACCTTGCAACTGCCGGGGCTTTTATTAGGCAGCAGCTTCAGACAACATACTTCTTTTTTTAGCCTGCCTAACAGGCAGCGCACAACTTGTGTAAATATGAAGGGAATGTGCTTTAAAGGACAACACTTCTGGTTCCAGTCGCACTCCCAATGCTTAATTTGTAACCTTATAACTGCCAGGGCTTTTATTAGGCAGCAGGCTCAGACAATATACTTCTTTTTTTAGCCTGCCTAACAGGCAGCGCACAACTTGTGTTAATGGGAAGTGAATGTGCTTTCAAGGACAAACCTTCTATCTGTACGAGCTCGGAAACCAGGTTCTATTCTCAAATGTTGCTAAATAGGGTGTGATTTTGGAGAAAACATTTAATTTCCCGACACGCATTTAACAATACAGGTGTGCTGGACTGCAGATAAAGTATTTCTGTTGATTTTTAGGTGCTGCTGTTGAGCACCAGAAACCACCAGCTCATATTTAGCACTGCACTTTCCCTATGTTTAAAATACCACTACATATATAAAGCACGGTTTTAGTGTCATATTTTGCGCAATAGTGTGTGATTTTGGACAAAGCACTTAATCTCCCTAGATATTTTCAAGTGGAACATAACAATGGTGTGTAGAAGGCTGAATTAGGTGGTCTGTGTTTATTTGGGTGCATTGAGTGAACAGCACATATTGCATCTTTAATGGGCTACATAACTTACTTTTTAAATTAAAGTCCTGCTTTAACTTTATGGTAGGTTCATGGTTTTTATTTGACTAAGTTAAATGCATTGTTGTGGCTTAACGTAATATATTTTTTGTAAGCTTGTGACAAACACCAAAACATATGTAAATATATTTAAAGAAAAAAAAGCTGGTGCTGTATTTAGGCAGCAGCTTTAGCCGCGTACTTTTTTTCCCCTGAGTTTATCATCCTGTTGTTTTCTGTAGGTTACTGATCTGCATCCCACAGATGCTGTAGACGAAAAGATTACGATCTTTACAACAAGGCTTCTTTTCACTTCATTAGCTCCTCCTGTTTTCCTTTCGCAACTGTTGGACACATGCTAAGTTTTCACACAACAGCAGACTTTTAGGCTCCTTTTTTTTCCAGAACAAATGCCAATGCACTAGGATTTATTCACACCGCTACACAAGGCAGCGTCAAAACAACATTTTTGAGCTGCACCTATGTAACTTTAAACTTATACTCCAGCTTTACAGTACATTTATAGCTTTTATTTAAATTAGGAAGATACATTGATTTGGCTCAACTCAACATATATTAATGTCCTTCGGTAAAATAAACAAGCATATGCAATGCAATAGGTCTCGCATTTACGTGAGTCTGAGCTATTGACATTGCAAACAACAATGCCTTTTATTTTTGTTTTCGTTTTTAAAATATAAATAAAGGCATTGTCATTTGCAATGCCAATAGCTTAAACTTGCGTAAACGCGAGACCTATTGCATTGCAAATGCTTGTTTGGCAGAGTTGTTTGTGTGTGCTGCAAGATGTGCTGTCTTCATCAGCCCTGCAGCCTGTGGCTAAACTTACAGCCTGAGGTAATCCTCGGCTGCCCCCAACTCCAGTCCACTCCCCTCCCAGCCCCTGGAGCCCCCTGCGCGGTAATTAATGGCTGCAGGGACAGCTTTGCAGAAGAATTCAAGCACCGGCTGGGGCAGCTGCTCACAGGCAGCAGAGAGGGAAAGGCAAAGAGGAGGTTAAAACAATCATTTGCAATGTAATAGGTCTCGCATTTGCAAGAGTTTGAGCTATTGGCATTGTAAATGACTATGCCTTTTATTTATGTGTTTTGAAAACCTGCAAGCGGTGCGTAAACACACACTTTGTACAGATAGTCCTTGCTTACGAGAAGCAATGCTGGCAGTAAAAGAGGCGCAGTTATTGCCAGCCTTGCTTCTCGTAAGCAAGGGCTATAAGTACAGAGTACATGTTTACGCACCTCTTGCAAGTTTTCAAAACACATAAATAAAAGGAATTGTCATTTACAATGCGAATAGCTCAAACTCTCGCAAAAGCGAGACCTATTGCATTGCAAATGCTTGTCTGTCTCTTGCTATGGTTCCTAAAATGAAACTTAAGTGCCAGTCCTCATATATGCATGCTGGTGGGTCCCTCCTACAACCATTGCTTAAAATTAAACACTGATAATCTTGTTCCACATTAAAAACATAATGATTAATGATTCCCTTCTTTAAATATTGTCTCTTACCACCCACAGCGAATTCCCTACTTTCAGCTCAGCCATAAGTCCAGGTGAGAATAGCCACTGCTACATGGTGCAGAGAAATGTACACCATCTAAGTAGGAATCACCGCACACCTTCTACAGGGACTTCAGGCCATACAGAACTTCGCAGCCAGAGCTTCCCAGCAGCTCTACACTGTCAGGGTTCTCCGTTATATAAATGATTTCAGAGTTGGTTCTCCCCTGTTGATACCCAGGGCTGCAACTGATGTCTATTTCAGAGAGCTTGTCCCAAAGGAGCTGTGAAGTCTCAGAAGGTTCATTTATTTCAGAATGTTAAGTAAACACATGCAGTAACTAATGAAAAGATACAAATATAAACAGATTGCATTGACCGCATACAACCTGTGCACACCATGTGTATACAGGAAACACTGATTGTGTTAACTTGTGCAAACCCTGTGGATACAGATATAAACAGATTCCATTGACTATGTACATCCTGTGCACACCATGTAGACACAGATTATACAAAAAGGAGGGAACACATGCTTGGCACACTAGCACACAATTATCCCAGATGCATTGTAATAAATGCAGTGCAAGATAAGACTCACTTCAGATGAAAATCTTTAGTATTTACAAGTGTTGGTGTATCCAGTGCTGCGTATCTCTAGACACATATTTTCAGGATTGTTGCCCTTCTTCAGAAGGGAGTAACAATAGAAATTAGCCCAGCAGCATTGTGGTAAATGCATCCTGTGCACATCATATGGATTCAAACAAAATGCATTGACTGTGTACATCCTGTGCACACTGTGTGGATACAGGAACAAATAGGATGCCGCAACAAACACTGCCACCGTGCCAACCCACGCTGCATGCTTTCAACTCCACCCACTGCCACTTCACCTGCCCCCGCACACCCACCAGCCCACCGACCATCCCCATTCCAAACACACCACAGACACCACCTGAACAAAAACACCAACTCACCCTTCTCAACACACGCTCACTATGCAAACATTTCACTGAATTATAGGATCTCATCATCTCCCTCGCACCCAACATTGTCGTTCTCACTGAGACCTGGCTCAAGCCCACAACTGCCCCAGACATTGCCACAGCAATACCCGGCAGATATAAAATCACTCACCAGGACTGCACCAATAAGCTGGGAGGAGGAACAGCCATCATCCACAAAGAGACCATACAGTGTACCACCACCACCGACAAGACCACCAGCCCATGGAACATCTCAACTTCAAGCTACACACGGATGACAAGACAACCATCTTCTACAACACCATCGCAGACTTCATTGTGCCCGACCCTTAGACTCCACAGACTATATCTTCCTTGGTGATCTACAGTTCCACGATCACCCCAGTGACAAAAACACTGCACACATCCTTGACAGTATGAGCAGCCTTGGATTGACTCAGAACTTCCATGATCCCACACACACCACAGGACACATACTGGACCCAATTGTCACCTTCAGAAACTTCTTCAGAAACAGAACTCACATCAACTGATCACTCCAAAATCCACTTCAGCATCTCAAGGCCCTACACTGCCACCCCCAAGATGACCAATGCATCCCACCAGAGGTGGAACAAAATCTCAGAGACCAGCTGGGCAAATGCCCTCAAAAACTCCAACCATGCTGCTGCCACCAACCTCAAACAGGGAATGAAAAAGTCTATTCCTGGATCACCAATTATGCAGACAGCATCCTCCCCATCAAGAGCAACACCCAGAGAAAATCCTCCAAAAGGCCAGCTGGTACACCCAAGAACTCAGAAAACAAAAAATCGACAGCAAAGAGTTTGAGAGGAAATGGCATGCCAGCAGTGACACCTCCTATGGGTCAGCCTTCAATACCTCCCTCAACCTCTCCCACTGCCTTCTGAGGGCAATAAAGAAGACAGTCCTTGTCACATGCATCAAAACCAGCTCAAACAACACCAAGGAACTTGCCAACATCATAAAGCAATTCTCCAACCAGGCTGCCAGTGAAAACATCATGCCCTCACAGAAGCTGTGCGTCAAACTTGCCCACTTCTTCCACAACAAGATCTCAACCAATTACAGAAACTTCGATACCCATCCCACCCCTACGGACTTCCTTGACAGATGTGCCACCACTGTAACTGACACAAACCACACACTTACCACATGGAACATCCTCTCCAACCAGGGCACTACCTCCATCATGAAATCCATCTACTCAGGAGCTCCCACAGACCCATGCCCACACCACATCTTCAACCTTGGAAACCAAAGGATCGGCCAGGAACTCGCCACTCTGCTCAACATGCCAAAGTCAGACCACTACTCAAAAAACCCTCTGCCAACCCCAGCAAACTCAAAAACAGCCAGCCAATCTCCCAGCAAAGGTACTGGGAAAGATCTTCAACAATCAACTCATGACACACCTGGAGCAGAACCAGATACTCAACTCCTCCCAATCCGGCTTCTGCAACAATCACAGCAGCAAAACTACCAAAACTGCCCTGATCACAGCCACTGACGACATCCAAACCCTCCTCAACCGGGGAGAAACAGCAGCTTTGATCCTCCTAGATCTCTCAGCAGCCTTCAATACCGTAACCCACCACATGCTGAACAAAAGACTCCACCACATCAGCGACGCGCTCAGATGGATCACCTCCTTTCTCACTGGAATAATCCAAAGAATCCACCTCCCACCTTTCACCTCTGAGCACAAGGAGATCACCTGCGGTGTCCTCCAAAGCTTATCCCTCAGCCCCACGCTCTTCAATGCATATATGACCCAGCTGGCCAACATCATTAGATCCCACAGTGTCAGCATAATTTCATATGCAGATGACACCCAACTAATTCTCTCACTAATGAAGATCCCACAACCACCAGAACCAACTTCCACAGATGCATGACAAATGTCACCAATTGGATGAAGAACAACTTCCTGCAGCTGAATATAGAAAGATGGAAGTATTGATCTCTGGCAACAACAGCAACACATGGAACAACCCCTGGTGACCAACAGACCTAGGGCCCGATCCACTCCCTCCGACCACACCAGAAAACTTGTGATCATCATTGACAATGACAACAAGCTCACCATGAAATCACAGAGCAACCCCACCTCTTCCACCTGCTTCCTCACTCTGCGCATGCTAAGTAAGCTCTTAAAAGGACTGCCCCTACACACGAGATGCACTGTGACACAGGCACTCATCACGAGCCGACTGGACTATGGCAACGCCCTCTAAGTAGGAATCACCGCACACCTTCTACAGGGACTTCAGACCATACAGAACTTCGCAGCCAGACTCATCGCGCCCTTCCCCAATGAACCCATATCACACCCTACCTCAGGCAACTACACTGGCTCCCTGTTCAGAAGAGATGCTAATTCAAGCTGCTGACCCACGCACACAAAGCTCTACACAACCAAGGAACCGCATACATTAACCACAGCCTGAAATTCCACCAACCATCTAGAAAACTATGCTTCGCCTCCCTTACACTTGCCCATTCTCCCCTCATCTACCAACGCAGAAGTGAAAGATGTTTTTTCTCCCACATCACAGCAAAGACCGGAAATAGCCTCCTGACTCTCCTCTGGACCATCACCTCACCTCTGGAATTCCGAATGGCACTCAAGACCTGACTGTTCGAATAAGCCTCTGGGACCTGCACGCACCTACATACCCTATCAGGGGATTAGCCACGCTTTATAAATCCTGATTGATTGATTGATTGATTGATTGAACAGATTGCATTGACTGTGTATGTCCTGTGCACACTGTGTGCATACAGTTACAAACAGATTGCATTGACTGTGTACATCCTGTGCTCACTGTGTGTACACAGGAACAAACTAGTTTTGTTGGCTGTATAAATCTTGTGCACGCTGTGTGGATAAAGATATAAAGAGAATCCTGTGCACACCATCTGGTTACAGATACAGCAAATTGCATTAACTGTGTACATCCTGTGCACACCATGTGACAACAGACACAAACAGATTGTGTTGACTGTGGACATCCTGTGCACACCCTGTGGATACATACCAAAACAATTGCATTGACGTTGTACATTCTGTGCACACTGCATGGATACAGGAACAATGAGATTGCATTGAATTTGTACATCCTGTACATAGTGTATAGATCAGATCAACCTGTTGAGTCCATCTCTCTTCACTAGTCCTGACTTGAACCCCTCCCATGACCTCTCCATCCCTGTTGACCTCTGTTATGAGGTGGAAGAGAAATTGGGCACAATACCTAATAGCTTCACAGGGTTGGCATATCTGAAAGTATTAATTTGGCAGACACAGGATGTTTGGGTTGTGCATCTGGCTTCATATTATATCAAATTATTAAGTGTAGCAAAATGAGAAACAAACCAGGCCTAGTGATGGTCGCTCCTTAAATGAGATCTGCCATCTGACACTCTTTCTCTATCATGGAGGGCTATTTGTAGGAAAGCGGTGTATTATGTGGTATGGGGGGGTTAGGACTCACCATGTAATACTCTCACAAAACTCCAAAGATGATCCTTAGCTCAGTCCTGGAAGATTGGCAAAGAACAGTCAAGCTTTACTAAAATGAACATGTGTTAAGCATTCCAGAGTACCAACATGGATGATGAGTAATTGACGCAACTCAAGAGAAATCTGACACCACTTTATCTGACACCACTTTCTAAAAACAGAGTGTAATTTATCTTAATTTAGACACCAAAACTAACGGAATAGCATACATAGAACCAGAGTTATAGATTTTTGAAGCAATATTAAATCAGTGGAAAATAATACACAAAAAATATAACATTGTAATCAATCGGTCACTTGCAGGTCGAGTTACATGGAATCCTTATGGGGATACGGTCAACTGGGTCCCTGGACCAGACCACAACAGTCAGTTCAGTTTTACCTAGCCTGTGGAGTCTGGGTGCAGAGTTGTCCTGGCTGTTCGTTGTGCTCAACAGGAGCCACAGGGATGCTGGCTTTACTGCTTACATGGAGCTGCAAGAAAAAAGTTGCAAAAACACAATGGATGCACAGCTGCTGAAGTTGGGTGCGGGTTGTATGGGGCTCCCTAGAATTGCAGCCTCGAGTGGGGGGGGTCAGTTGCTGGATTAGGGACCAACAATCCTTGGCGACCAACAAGCTGTGGAAACGATAAACACATCAAAATGGTATTGGAACTTCACATGGTCCTGCGGAGCAAGGTAGTGGTCTGAAACTCCGTGGCAGGTGATACTACAACTCCCACAATGCGCTGGATTACCTGCATTTGTTGATCCCTAGGAGGGCCTAATGGCCTGTGATTCTTGAGATCCGATGCTGGTTTTTGCCTGCAGTTTGCAGGGGACTAGTGCCACTAGTCTAAGGGAATCTGAGGGAGCTTCTGGCTTGCACATGGGTCCCTTACTTTGGGAGTCCTGAGTTTTAGCCAAGGACGAGGGTTTTTCACACAGTTCCTAGTCTGTTGCGTTACGGACACCGTATTGTTTTGCATACGTTTAGTGGCAAAGTTCTGTTATCGCAACACGGTTCTCCTCTGGGTCCTTCTTTGATGCAAATTGTTCAGATCTGAGGTTTTGGTGTCAAGGGGTCCCTTAAATACTAGGATTAGGGGAGTTAAGGATGTGGTAGCTAGTAGCCAATTGGCAGCTAGTCCCTTTAGCTAATCCGCCCCTGATGTGACCACATCTGGGGTGCAGTTCACCTTTTCTACCCAGAACCTTCTATTCTGCCACTCCTAAAGATGGCAGAAATAAAATTGTGGTGTACAGACCAGGTTGCTCAACCTGGAGGTGTGGTCAGCCGTCTCGGGCTTTACACCTCCCTGCATATCTATTTTCCTGCCTGCCTGGGTGCAATTGTGCCTGGGGCAGGGGGAGGCTATTTCCTCCACTGGGAGTCAGCCTTGATGCATATCAGAGGGGCTAGAGCCTTTGAAGCTCACCGCCTTGATGTGCCACTTCACTAGCCTACTTCGAAGCAGGGAGGTGTGACCTTCTTCTGCCCAATCCTTTGTTCCCAACTGCTGCGAGTGACCACAATGCCTGTTTTGGTGGCAGCAGACACAGTAAAGCGTGGGATGGTCAGCCAGAGTACGGTAAGCTGTGGCAACCAGGTGGGCAACCCCTAAGGTTGCTACCTGGATGCATGCCATGTCACCCAGGGCACGAGAGTTGTGTCAAGGGGAAGAAGGCATATTGTTTGATACAAAACGTGACATATATTAGTGGCTCCATAATGGAGCTGCCAATCTCGAGAGTATTCAGTTGGCAGCCCATGTTATCCTGTGGACCGCTAACACAACTATAGGGACATAAAAGCTTGCACTTATATGTCTCTGCCTTTAATATACTGCACTGTGCCTCCTGGGCTGATGAGGCCTACTAGGGGGGTGTCTCACATATGTTATTGGCAGTGCATTTGGCTGTGCCACACATAGTCAGGGCACAGCAGAGTTTGAGTAGTTTTCACTGCACCTGCAGTGTGCAATGGCAGGCCTGCTGTCAGTAGTTTGCTGGGGTCCCCGGTGGCACAAACCTGTGCTGCAGCCCGTTTACCACCTATGCCCTGGGAACCCCTGGTACCATATACTAGGGACTTATAAGGGGGTACAGTCTTATCCAATTTGGGTTTTTCAAGTCGAACATCATAGTTTTAGGAGAGAGCATAGACACTGGGTTCTGAGCAGAAGACCTACAGTACACTAACATAGTCATAACCATCAGCGTTTTGGAGGAAACATTGTGGGGTGACCATATACAAAAGGGCACTTTCCTACACTATTTATCTGCAGGATTATATGTGAGCTGTGTGAAGCAGTTGGGCACTGTGCTGTGGCTCCCCATATCCATTAGCATGCTCAATGGTACCTGCTGAGAAGAGTCTGGATGGTGTGGCTCAACAAGTGCCCTCCCTGGTGGAAAGGACATTCTATGGATTATATGGTAGAGTGGGAAAAAAACAGAGAAAGGCCCTGTGATTGGATTTAGACATTGAGTTTATACTTCAAATACTCATAGTCCAATTTCTGGAATTACTATTGACAAATCATGTCAACCTTGCATAATAATAGCCTGCTGTCTACATGACCCACAAACTAGAATGGTACTTCAGGCAGTGGAAGCCTAAGATCACTCCAGATGTGTGGTTTCTGCTTGCACCTCTGACAGTACTGCTAGCTGGGTAAAATTCCGGGCTCTTTAACAGTGCTCACACCAAAGTGATATTGGGTATGACCTGTTGCAACTGGTGATCATGACTTTAACAAAGGATTGGAACAGTATAGACAAATCTGAGGCAGATGATGTGAAAAGGTTCCTGGGCTCTCTTTACTCAACCTTGATGGATGTGGCCTTGGATAGAACCCCAAGACCAGAACACAGACTCATAGGTCAAAGCTGAGGAGACTGCATTGTAAGTAAAATCAACATTTCATGTGCCTGCCACCCAAGGACAGACTGGCTCCCTCCAAAGTGTTGAAGCACAGACGGGAGACAGTGACATGTCCAAATTAGCCCCGAAAATATGATGCTATGTTAGGGAATTCTCATAGTGCATTTTAAAGATTGATCTTGTTGAATTGCATTGATGACCTGACTCCTGTGCCATTGTTCTTCTATTTTAGCAATTTTTTCTTTTCACAGCCATAGCTATGTTGAATAGGTGGATATTCTGTTTCCTCTGCTGTATTGCAGGGTCTTTCAGGTTTCTATTCGATTGTAGTCACTATTCACCAATGCTTTACTGTTTTTCTTTGTGAGTAAGTGTAGAGAAAACAGTGACACAAGCCACCCAATTATGACATGGGTTTCTAATAAATTAAAAATAGGTAAAGCCTATTAATAAATCAATATATTAAACTTTCTATTTGCAGTGTGTTTTACATATTTTTAGGGTAGCCTCCTTCCCTAACTTTTTACTCAAAGATTTTCAGTATTTATCAAAATTACAAAAGTCAAAGCAATTTTTTTCTATGCTTTTTTGTAAAATAATTCTTTATTGTGCTTTCAATTCAAAAATATAATACAATCAAGGATAAGTATAAAAATTGAAAGATCAAATCCTACTGCAGTTAACAAAATGCATGGTACGTGAGGAAAGCAGTCAAGAATATCCAATTAAAGACATAGGGGGATATTCACAAGAACGTGCGCTAAACATCTCCAGAAAATGTTAACGCAACTTTACACATCGCAGTCTATCGTGGGAAAAAACCCTGTGTTAACCCGGAATTCAAAACACAACGGTACCATGCGATAGTCCTCAGAAAACGCGGCCAATGTCCGCGAAACAACCACCACAACGGTGATAAAAACACAAACCCCAATGCGTAAAAAGACGCGATGGGCCCAAACGCGACAAGAAAACAGTGATAACCGGCAAGAGTCCAGCAATACCCACGCGTAATGCGGGAAAAAGCACAAGAACAGCCCTCGGAAAATGCCACCAAAAAGGAAATGAACTGCGGAGTACCACGGATGCACCCTGACCGACTGCAGAGGACAACATGAACCCCTCAATCCCCACGGAGGAACACACAGGAATCCAGGGCCGTGGAAGGGCAATGAGAAGAGGAAGAGGAAGATGGGGTACAGTCTGCAGGAAAACACGTCCATGTTCACGGATGAGATAGAACACCACCACCAATTGCACGTCACCTTCGACGTGTCATTGGCAACAAAGAGGCAAAGATGGCACACCATCTCAGACAATGTGAATGCCGTCGCAGCGCCGAGGAGGACAATGAAAAAGGACAAGAGGCGCTGGATTGATGTGAATGCCAAAACCAAGCAGAAACACGCTGCCAACACGAAAGCAGCAACGCACTTCGGAGGAGGGGGGCCAGCAGAACACCAGGAGCTGAATTACATGGAGAAGATGGTGGCCACAGTCATCAGTCAGGAGACGGTGACAGGAGTTGGGGATCCGGACACTGCCCAACATGACACGACACCACATCAACAGGGCGCGTACCGACCAGGGAGTGGGGGGAAGGGGGAAACTGGGCCCAATGGCACACATGCACAATTAAGCAGAGTACACTGCACACCCACAATGACTCTGGATCATGTCCCTGATCCCACGGGAACACTTCAGCACACACACACACACCAAGTAGTCCCACGTACACCATGTGTCCAAAGGGGTCCCCACCCAACACATCACCAATCACACAACCAACACATGCACATGTGCGAAACACAGCAAACATGCATATACGTCAGCCACACTGACAATGCAAGAGACACCACATGACGAGTAGCATGGCTGCAGTCCAATCATCATGACAATGTACCCGGCACGACATTGAGGTGGCTGAGTGCGGACCACAACCGGAAAGGATCAGGTCACACTCGGACACAACCACCTGCACAAACAACCCCTGACGTCAATGACACATCTGCGGACAAGCCATGCCCAAGAGTCACAACTCGACAAAGTGCGCAAGTTACCCAAGCCTGCAACATCTCAGCACTGTGGAATCACAGAACTGAAAGGCACACCGCATGAAAGGGAGAAGTGGCAGCCATATCAGAGCCGCCAGAGCGCCTCACCCACCGTGCAGCATACGCACATAAGAATAAGTGCACCTCGAGATTGACAACATCCTGGTACAAACTGCAACACCACCACAACAGAACACAGGACACAACTGGTGCCGCATATGTGCAAAACATGGCCAATCACATCTGGCACAGAAGGAAACTGTGACATTTCAATGTATGAGTACAACCTGTAACATGCAAATTTTTATTATTCACACATGCTGTGCTTGTGGACATTCAATCAATCAATCAATCAATCAATCAATCAAGCATTTGTATAGCGCGCTACTCACCCGGAGGGTCTCAAGGCGCTAGGGGGAGGGGGGTCCGCTACTGTTCGAGCAGCCAGGTCTTGAGTTGCTTCCTGAAGGAGAGGTGGTCTTGGGTCAGGCGGAGGTGGATGGGTAGGGAGTTCCACGTCTTGGCAGCCAGGTAGGAGAAGGATCTTCCTCCCGTTGTGGCTCTTCGGATGCGGGGGACGGCGGCGAGGGCGTGGTTGGTCGATCGTAGCTGGCGGGTGGGAGTGTAGAAGGTCAGACGGTCATTGAGGTATCTGGGGCCTTGGTTGTGGAGAGCTTTGTGTGCATGGGTGAGGAGTCGGAACGTGATTCTCTTGCTGACGGGGAGCCAGTGCAGGTCTCTCAGGTGTCCGGCGATGTGGCTGTGTCGGGGGATGTCCAGGATGAGTCGAGCTGAGGCGTTCTGGATGCGTTGGAGTCTTTTCTGAAGTTTGGCTGTGGTTCCGGCGTAGAGGGAGTTGCCGTAGTCCAGTCGGCTGGTGACGAGGGCCTGGGTGACCGTCTTCCTGGTTTCGGTGGGGATCCACCGGAAGATCTTCCGCAGCATGCGTAGGATGTTGAAGCAAGACGAGGAGACGGCATTGACTTGTCTGGTCATTGAGAGGGAGGAGTCCAGGATGAAGCCCAGGTTGCGTGCGTGGTCCGTTGGTTTGGGTGCGTTGCCCAGGGCAGGGGGCCACCAGGAGTCGTCCCAGGCGGAGGGTGATGATCCTAGGATGAGGACTTCCGTCTTATCTGAGTTCAGTTTCAGGCGGCTGTTCCTCATCCACTCGGCTACGTCCTTCATCCCTTCATGTAGGTTGGTTTTGGCGGTTGTGGGGTCGTTTGTACTGTCCCATGATTGCCAAGGACGGCCACAATGTGACATGCTCATGAGAAGAAATTGGCAATGAGGGTGTTCCTACGGGCAATTCCTGCTGCAGCTGCAGTGGCATGTGGGCCACCTGCCCCATCGTCCTCATCATCGCCCGGTACCTCTGGAACTGGGATACATGGTGCATTGGTGCGTACACAGATGTTGTGCAACACACAACATGCAACGATCATCTTGTACACGATGTCTGGGCTGTACAGGAGCCTTCCACCTGTGATGTCCGAGCACCTGAAATGTGACTTCACCACGCCAAATGTGCGTTCCACGATACCCCTGGTGCATATGTTTGCCGCATTGTACTGCCTCTGGGCGGGTGTGTTCGGGTCTCGGAGGGGTGTCATCATCCAAGGGCAAAGTGCATATCCTTGATCACCTGTGACAGTGCAGAGAGATAAGAGTCAATACTTGGTTCGGCATGATGTGTTGGCAGGCCCACTAGTCCAGTGACTCCTGTGCTGGCTGTGTGTGGGGTGTGTGTAGGCCATCCCTCAGGGAGTAGCTGGTGCTGGCAACAACTTCAACAGTCATCAGGCACTCAGGCATGCAATGTATGAACAGCAAGGGAGCATGACTTGAGTTGCATAGAGTTAGTGGCCCCAGATGCACAGCGGCCGACACGGGCCTACCGCCATGGGACGCTGACTTGTGGGAGACTGGGGTAGGGTCATGAGGGCAGAGCAGGGTCTCGTATGTATCAAGGGTGGTTTTTGCGGAGTGTCACAGGGGATAGTGGGAGGTGTACCCCAGGGCATGGTGCAGAGGGCACATACCAGCTGTGTCAGGCAACATGGTGGATATGAATGCCACAGACTCATGCCAAACACCAAGTCCGTACCTGCCAGTTGCTGATGACAACCCCCAGGCCACAGTCTCAGACACCAACGATGTTCGGCCGGAGGCTGACGGTGTCTCACGGCGCACAGGGTAAGTGGCACCAGGTCAGTCCTTGCGAGTGGTTGACCTCCTCCATAACAGTGATCTGTGTTTACACCGGACTGGGACGCATCTGTCTCTCACTCCTCTCCCTGCATCCACTGGCTTGAACTCTGCCATTGATTGATGGGGACTCACTCCTAGATGTGGGACATACTGGACTGCAGTGTAGGCCGGCTGCAGCGGTGGGGTATGTCAACGAATGTGGACTCCTGGGGGCCTGTGCCACGGAGGACAGCGATGGTCTGAGGAGGCTGCCAAGCTTGCGGGCATGGGTCCTGGGGCTAGCACCGGCACGTGGTGGGCCCTCTTTGACACACGACGGTGTCGGCAGCTGAGCAGTGCGGCCCTGGAGCGCTGGGGCAGGCAAGCCGGGTCTGGGTATCAGCGGCCTGGGGTGCAGCAGGCACACAGGCTCGCAGGCCCCACTGCTCACGGCGTTGGCCTTGTGGCGGGCTGAGAGGTGCCGCCCTGGCAGTGACGTTGGCCATTCCGGGAGTGCACCATGCTCAGTGCCACAGTGTTTTTATCCACACCCCTACGGAGGCCTGGCGTAACCCACAACTCTCACGCACACAGGGGGGGACGCAGCGAGCGACATTTCCGCGATCCACCCCACAGCCTTAGGTGACATGGTTGTGTCCACTGTTCACTACTCCCCAGACACCAGCAGTTAATGTCTGCATGGATATATCTGTGGTTTGCATACCCCGGTCTGTCCAGCACATACACGCCACACTTGTCATTGTGTACATTCCCAGTCATGGGTCACTTGCCTCTTTTGCCATGCCTGCTTTCCGCCTCTCCACACGTTCAGCTGTTGTGTGGCTGTGGTGCCCTGATATAGCTGGCTTGTGTACATGGGAAGCTCAGTATCCCCATGGAGTTGTGTTGACGTGTCTGGTAGGTGGGCATGTTGACTGACATGTTGTATGTGGTTTGGTCACGTGTGCATTCCCAGAGTTGGGCGTTGTGTGATGGTGGGTTTGAGGTGTTTGGTGTGTTGATTTGGTACTTACCAACGAGCAGTCCAGTTCCATAGGTGCCACCCTGGAAGCGCTGGTTGATGATGGACTGTCGAAAGATGTAGGAATCGTGCACACTGCCTGGGTAGTTTGCGACGACATTGGTGAACATTCCCCGGTGGTCCACTATTGCCAGTGCTTTCTGTTGCGGTAGATGTGTGCACTGTCCGCAGGGGGCACAAGTGGGACATGTGTGCAGTCAATGGCCCCTGACACGTGTGGGAAGCTTGCAATGGCGTAGAAGCCTTGCTTGGTCTCCAGCTGTTCCTGCGCAGTGCTGGGGAAGTGAAGGTACTGGGGTATGAAGCTGATGATGGCATCCAGGACAGGTGTGAGGAACTTTGATAGGGCTGGCTGTGAGACTCCTCCGACTCTGGCCGTTGTTGGTTGGAAGGTACCAGAGGCCAACGTGTGCAGCACAGCCAGCAGCTTTGTCTGCGGAGGGATGTTGGTTGTCCGCTGTGTTGGGACCGTCAGCCTGGGGCCAATGTGGGTCATTATGCGGAGGATGGTTGTCCTTTTGAGCCTGTAGTGGGCAATGACTTCCTCGGGCGTCAGGTCTGTGAGACTAGTGCATTTTCAGGAGGTCTGCTGTCTTACTCTGCGCTGCCTCTGTGGTGGTCCGAGGGTGCCAGTGCCGGTACTGGTCCCGGTCCTGGGGGTGGTGGTGGTCCTGGGGGTGGTGGCGGTCCTGGGGGTGGTGGCGGTGGGTGTTGTGTCCCTGTTGGGGCCCCAAGCTGCATGATGAGTAGCTCCATGGCGTTGGTTGTTCTTTGGGTGTGGCTGTGTGCGGGGCTCCGTTGCCTACTGCAGGTAGTCATCCTGCTTATCACCAGCAAGAGGCAGGTGTTAAATAACTGCTACCGTGGCTTATTGCCTGTTTATGGTTCGCATTGCAGATCTGGCAGTTCATTGTGAAAGTGGTGTAGTGGTGTTTTCGTGTGTTTTTGCACTGGAACTCCTACTCTGCATCTCATTAGGGTTAGTTGGTGGTGTCACCCGTGGAGATAAGTTTTGCAGCAGTTATCGCAGGAATACTGGCGATGTCTGCAGTTTGCACCCTCTTGTGAATGGGGCGTTAAATCTTTCTCCACTATTGATGCGTTAGGGTGGCGATAACTCGGCGATAAGTCCTTGTGAATATGCCCCATAGGCTCCAAAGGGGCAGAAAGAGCATGTGAAGAGAGTAAAGAATTCTCTGGTGTGATAAGTCCTGACTGGGTACATGCTGGCTGTACATTCAACAAGTGCAAAAAAAAGAACCAGTATTATACAATCAAATCCATGAAACAATCTTACCTGGCCCATCGTAGAGGGGTACAGGGATGGTGCTATAGCAGGTCGGAACAGTGCTTCTGGTAGAGAAGGCAGAGGTGTAGAGGGAATGATGACAGCCAAATATTAAGTTTGGCCTTGGAGACAGGGGAACCATATGTTCCCAAAAATGTCCAGTTGGTCCTGTAGGCAGTAAATGATCTGTTCGTGGGAGACAGCAACGGCCATGTCACACATCCAATCTGTGTGTGTCTGTGGTAACTATTGTTTCAATCTTCTCAAAATGACCATTGTGCCATAGAAATTGCTTAGCCTATCTAAAATTTGGTGTGTTGGGTGGTCTCTGGTAGGTCCTGTGTATCATGGAGGAAGACCATTTCTGGAGAGAGGTACAGTTTCAAAGCATTGGAAGTGTTCATGGTATCTATTATTTGGGTCCAGTACCCCTGATGAGAGTTACAAGAGTAAATGAGGTGTTTTATGTCCTCCTGTGGGTATGTACATCACCAACCAGCAGAGTTGGGGCAAGGTTATCTCATTGCAGTAACTGTGGTGACAAATGCCAGTCCTTATTGAGTTTAAAAAAAAACCTCTGTTTTAGCCTTGCCTCACGGAGCTTTCAGTTGTGGGTATCTAGGAGTTCGTCCTCTGGGTATTCTTTGGCCAGCTTGTCACAACATTTCTCTCTCAGAAGTGACCTAAGTGGTCCTGAGTGGTGTTCCCTGAGTACTATTTGTATAATTCCAAGATAACCCCTGTGTGGGTGCTCTAAAGATGTAAGTAGTTATAGATAACAGAACCGGGGAGGGAGTCTGGCATTGGAAGAGGGCACTAGATACACCAGGACAGTTGCAATTATGGCCATTGTTACCAGCCTTGGGGTGGAATTCTTCTTGTAAGGAAGGAAACAATTTGAAAACCTACTTCTGGAGCAAATGGTCCACTTTGAGAATGTCTTTATTAGACCAGATCTCCCAGTGGACTGGTTCACTACCTATTTGTAGTGCTTTGTTGCCCCAGATGGTGGCGGTTATCTATGTAAGCATATACATGAATGTGCTTATGCATTAGCTACCAGATCTTTATCGAAGTTGTTTCTTGTCGGGGCACTCACTGGTTTTATTAAGAGGTTTGGAGTGACAGGACCCTCTAGTATCCATTCTATCAGGACCCAGTGCAGTCTTTTCAAATTTCTCAAGAAGAAATATACTAGGTGGGCCAGCCAGTGAGCTTTACAGTACAGGTTCATATTTGGAGATAGGAGGCCCACTGATGTGGTATCAGCTTCTAGTTTAGAGAGCCGAAGGCAAAGTCTCTGTCCATCACAAACATTGTCTTGGTCAGTTTCAGTAGCAGATGTCTCGGGACACCCACAGGGATCATGCCAAGCAAGTATTTGAAGTGGTGACCGTGAATATTTTCATTGTCTGGATGTATCCCCAAAGAGACAGGCAGAGGTGTGTCCATTTCCTAAGATCCATAGCGGGTGTGGTCACCAATAGCTCCAAATGTTTTTGGGCTTCAGTGAAAAGGTTGCTTCCAATCTGAACCCCTAGGTAGGCCATCGTGCCATCTACCCACAGACAGTGGGAGTTGTCCAACAAACCCAGAGATGATTGTTAGTTAAGTGGGAATGCCTCACATTTTTTCCATTTACCTTTGTTCCCTAGAGAAATGGCCAAAGTCTCTAATCAGTGACTTCAGAGCCAGAAAAGAGATGTCTACCATTGACTGAAGCATGAGGATGTCATTGGAGTAGAGCAGGAATTTTATTTTGCCCAGCGCTGTAGAAACGCCAGTGACCTATGAGGTCATTTGTATCTTGTTCCCAAGGGTCCAAGAGCCAGAAGGAAGTGGAGTGGCGAAATGGGGGCATCCCTGCCTTGTTCCCTTGGAGATGGTGAACTGGTCCAATAGAAAGTCATTGCTGTTGATCCAGGCAGGTGTAAAGGTGTAAAGGTGTTTGATAAGTTGAAAGAAGCGGTTGCAGAAGCTGGCTTTCACCAGTATACAGAAGAGATAGAGGTATTTGATATGAGTCAAAAGCCCGTTGCCATCAAGGGAGAGAGTAATCGCATATTATTAATAGGGAATCTCAGAGGCACAAAGCCTACTTGCAATTTATGAATCAGCAGTGGGATAAACGTTTTGAGCTGCATGGTTAACACCATGGCTAGGATCTTCAAAACTGTATTATCAGTGAGATTGGCCTGTAATTGCTGCAGATCTGTGGGTTTGTATTTGGTTTAGGCAGTAAGATGATGGTTGCTGCATTAAATTCTGGATGAAGAGAGGAGGTGTCCCACATGTGGGTAAATATCCTTGTCAACAGATGAGCCAGAATTGCGACATTCATTTTGCAGAACTCAATAGGGAAGCCATCACCTTCCAGTGCTTTAAAGGTGGGCATTTGTTTTATGGCCTCCAGGAATTCTGCAGATGAGGCATCAGCTTCAAGCACACCTTGAGCTTCCGTGGTGAATTGGGGCAGGGTCATTCCATCAACGAAGGCATACTATATTGGGCAGGGGTCCTCCCCCATTTGGGTTATGTAAAGTTCCCTGTAAAATCTAGGCATTTCTCCTTGATTTGTTGAGGATGGGAAGGAGGCCCTTGTCCATCTTGGTGGCTGAGATAGTCCACTGGGAGTTTGTCTGCTTAAGTTTTTTGTGCCAATCGCCATCTGGCCTTTTCTCCAAATTTGTAATGGTGTTCAGTTTGAGCTAGCATTTTCTCCACCATGGAGGTATACATGGAGTTTAAGACCATCTTAGCCTGCGTAAATTAATGGACATTTTTGTGTGTTGGATTTGTGTGGTAGGACTTCAGTAAAGAGAGGATCAATTGTTCTAGCTGTGATCCAATGGTGGCAAGCCTACGTTTTTGTAGGGCATATTCCTACATGCTATGACCATACTTGCATGCCTTACAAGCTACCTTGAGCATTTGCAGGGAGTGCACAGAACCATTGTTAGAGTCCAAGTAGTCTTGTAGATGATCAACCTCCTAGATACTTTCCAATCAAGTTTCCACGAGGGCCACAATTCAGAAACTGTGGTCATCCAAGTAGTCAATGACTCCCTTAAAATCCTCGACTCCTGTAACTCCTGCCTCCTGGTCTGTCATTTGTAACTGTCAACCATTTCGACCTCCTTTGCACTCTAGATCAACCCATGGGATGTGGAGGCACAGTCCACAACTGGTTCTACTCATACCTTACCAAACCTTTCCAAACTGTTAAAATAGGAAACTTGTTCTGGAGACCAGTCAGCATACTTCAAGGAGTCCCTCAAGGCTCATTCCTCTCCCAACGCTCTTTAACCTCTACATAGAACCACTATGTGTAACTCTCAGAAACTCTGGAATTCTTTTCCAGGTCTATGCCGAAGAAACAAAAAAATGTATGAAAATCTCATCCCCAGATGAAGTTGCCCTGCTTTCAAATATGCTCTTAAAGATTCAAAACTGGATGTCTGACCACCATTTAAAACTCATCCCAACCAAAACAGAACTTCTTTTAATATCGCCTTGGAAGGAAAAACTGGAGTACAAGAATAAATGGCTAACTTTCCCGCTCTGGGTGGCTGCCTCGCCATTGCACAAAGTGCCAGATCACTTGGTTTCACCCTTGACAGTCATCTTAATCTTCACAGCCGCATCACAGCCATGGTAAAAATGGCTCGATACCAATTTAGGCAGCTTTGTAGGATCAGACAATTGATCCTAAAACAAGACCTCAAAACAGTGGTGCATTCTCTTGTTCTCTTGAGGCCGGATTATGGAATTGCCCTTCTCTCAGGTGTTTCCAAAGTTCATCTAAGTCCACTGACAGCAACACTGCATGCAGCAGTATGGTCTGTTTTAGGTCTCAAGAAATTTGACCATGTTTCCACTGCCCTACTAACCCTCCAATGGCTTCCCATTGAAGCGTGGGCCCAATTCAAAACCACCTGCATTACCCACAGGGCACTGTACTCCTCTTTACCCTCCCATCTAAACAAGAAACTGAATATTTCTGAAGCAAATAGGGGTTCCAGAAATGCCCAAACCCTGCTCCTGAACCTTCCCGACCTTCATTTGAGAATGATACATGATCCAATCATTCTCTGGTAGTGCCACAAGAATCTGAAACTCGCTATCTCCCTCCCTCCGCTTAACCACCTGACTAGTCACCTTAAAAACAGACCTCAAGTCCTCCTATTTAACAGATACCTTGGTTAAATTCCCTCGACCATACTTAAGTACTCTCTCTACCAGGATCTGAACTACCTTCGCTATGTGACCTCACTATCTAAATCAATACTTTAACTGTGTATGACCTTTGAACAACTGTTGTAATTGTCTCATGTGTTAACTCCTGTGCACATCTACCAATGTAAACGTCAACTGTTGTAAAGCGCTTTATGCCTCGGGCCACGTCTGCACTATATAAAATTGCAAAAATGAATTAAAAAAACATGCAGGGTATATTTTACCTTTGGATTCTTGAACTTCCATGTTGACATTTTCCAGAGACCGTAGGGCATGTGCACAATGTCAAGGGCCAGGAACAGTCAATTGAGAGCATGTTCAGAGACAGTACGAGTAATAATGTCAGAAGTCTATAATATAGGGACTAGCAAACGTGTTAGAAGGAAGAAGTCAAATATTGATTCTGTGGCATGTGGAGGAGAGTAATTAGTATAGTCCCTGTCCCTGGGGAGAAGTCTCCAGAGATCCAGGTAGGAGTTATTTCTGAGAAGACCCAGCAATTCAAGTTGATCTCTACTGAGTTTAATTTCTAAATGACCCATGCAATGAACAATGGGGTCCTGGTTAATGTTCCAGTCTCCTTCTAGCAGGACTGCTGTCCACCAAGGAGGCCATTAGCAGGTGCTTAGTTAAGGAGAAAAAAGTGAGTTTGGGGTTTAGGTGCACTAAGGTTCCCCACAATAAGATGAGATGATTGTACTGTCAGCTTGGCAACCGCATACCAGCCTTCTTTACCCGACCAAGTAGAAAAAACTCAGGTGGCCAGATATTTGTTGAGTAGAATAGAAATGGCTCTTCTCTTGGAAAGTGTCCCACAGGCATACAGCACTGTCCCCACCTAGTCCCTTTTGAGTCTCCGACAGATGAGTTTCCTCTGTTATCAGCCTCCAAGAAAGATAACACTTTTTTATGTTTGATATAGTTGTTTAGCCCCTGTGCATTGATGGAAAGCACTGTCAAGCCAAAGATTGACATGTCTAGCCAAAAGGCTGCCAGTTGCAAATGCATTCCATCCAAGAGAATCTGTAGATATCAACAGCCTGCAGTAGGTCAGAGGAGGGGAGAAAAAGAAGAAAAGGTAGCATTGTAGAACTTTGGCAGAGAGTAGAATAGAAATGGCTCTTCTCTTGGAAAGTGTCCCACAGGCATACAGCATTGTCCCCACCTAGTCCCTTTTGAGTCTCCGACAGATGAGTTTCCTCTGTTATCAGCCTCCAAGAAAGATAACACTTTTTTATGTTTGATATAGTTGTTTAGCCCCTGTGCATTGATGGAAAGCACTGTCAAGCCAAAGATTGACATGTCTAGCCAAAAGGCTGCCAGTTGCAAATGCATTCCATCCAAGAGAATCTGTAGATATCAACAGCCTGCAGTAGGTCAGAGGAGGGGAGAAAAAGAAGAAAAGGTAGCATTGTAGAACTTTGGCAGAGAGTACAGTCTAAAGCTGAAAGAATTTTAGTTGGGGAGTGGTAACTATGCCTTATCTGAAGAAATAAGAAATGAGGAGTCAAGAAGTATTGCCTGGGGTGTCTCTGTTTGGCTTTAGTGGAGATCGGGACTTGTCCCTATCTCCGGAGGACTGATACTCAGCCTGCAGGGTTTAGAGGGGGCTGACTGCTGGTGGTAGAGGGCCTCAAGCATTTGGTGGTGGTCCTGTGAATTGTCAAAGGGGGCATAAAAGCTTTTGTTGAGTGCTTCATGGAGGGCAGAGGGGGAAGTTCTAGCCGTGTCCATCACAGAGTCACCATCCAAGTCCAGGAACCATTCTAAGAGGGTGGGATCAAAGTACTCATGGATGATGACTGTGTTGGAAATGGCCCTTTCTGCAGGGTCTCCCACAACATGTTTGCCTTTTCCTCCTATTTTTTCAGACTTTGTTTCTTAGGCTTTAGGATTATGTGCATTTTACCACTGCTAACCAGTGCTAATGTGCTTGTGCTCTCTCCTTAAAACATGGTACTATTGGCTTATCCCCAATTGGCATATTTAATTTATGTATACACCCCTAGTAAAGCTCATTTCATGTGCCCAGGGCCTGTAAATTAAATGCTACTTGTGGGCCTGCAGCACTAATTGTGCCACCCACTTAAGTAGCCATTTACCTTCCATTGCAGACCCAATGTATGCAGTCTTAAACTGCCATTTTGACCTGGACAGATAAACCTTTTGCCAGGCCCAAACCTTCTGTCGGCGAAACGCGTCTGTCAGTGCTGAGGGGGGCTCTGCACGAATAAAGAAAAATACTTACGGACTCGAGTGTGCTCCTGTTTTTGTGTCGGCTGACACAATTCTGGTCTCTGACTGTGTGCGTTGTGAAACGCGGCTCACCACCGCGGCAGGAAGCACCCAGGGCATGTGGCTGCAATGACAGTGAACTCCAGTGTTGCATATATATATATATATATATATATATATATATATATATATATATTACCTACTGGCGGTCGCCAGTAGGTAGTTATAGTTAGAACCTAGTTTCCATAGGAAAAACATTTTTTCATTTGCTAATAACTTTAGCTTCGTTTGACGAATCTTCCTGAAATTCTCCAAAAAGAAAGTCTATCCAGGTCAGCTCCTATCCTAAAAGTGTGGGGGTGATTCATCAAGCGGGGGCTGAGAAAAAAGGGGGGTCCCAAAACTCGTTTTCTCCATGTTAATTTCGATAGGAAACTTTGCGATGAGCTACAGCCCGAACTGCTGAACAGAATTACCCCAAATTTGGCAATAAGGTAGAGCTTGGTTCAGAAAGCGACCTTTTTTTAAATGGTGTAAATCCGTTAAGTAGTTTTTGAGAAATTAAAAAAATAAGAGTCAAAAAATCAATTTCCCATAGGAAACTTTGTGCAAGGCTACAGCCGAAACTACTGAACGGAATTACTCCAAGTTTGGCAGAAAGGTAGTGTTTCGTTCAGAAAGCGACCTTTTTAAAAATGGTGTAAATCCATTAAGTAGTTGCTGAGAAATTAGAAAAATAAAAGTTTCGATAGCTGGGCGGAGCCTAAGTCGCGTGTGCGAGCTTCACTGTGATTGGCTGCTAGTAGTCCAAACCAGGAAGTGTTGGCAGCCATCTTGTGGCTCGGTAGAAGCGAGTCACCCGAAAACTGAGAAACAAAGGTATAAAACAAGAGAAGGGGGCAGGGTAGAAAAACCCTGACCCCCTATGCCTGCTCAGGGGGTCCCAGAAGGACCCCCAGGGCCCAAAAAATCATAAAAAAATATATATAAAATCGGCAAAAATTCACGCTGGGGTCGGGGGTTCTCGTGTTTCATTTGAATGAGACCCTTGGGTGGGCTAGGTTCCGGGGGTATTTCTTAAAAAATAATAGCAGGGGCTCACAGGGGTTGCGGGGGTGCGCTGGGGTCCGCGCAGCCCCAGGGGCTTCACTCATGTTGGGAGGGGGTTGTGCGACCCCCTTCTGGAGCCTTCTATGTGCTTGTAACTTTGGCGTTGTTTGACGAATCTTTATGAAATTATCCAAAAGTTTCTCTTTTTTGATTAGCTCTTATATTGAAAGTTTGGGGGTGAATGGTGTAGGAGGGGCTGAGAAAAAAGAGGGTCCTAAAACGTGTTTTCTGCATGCAATTTCCATCCAAAACTTTACAGAAGACTACAGGTGAAACTGCAGAACGGAATTACGCCAAATTTGGCAGGGAGAAAGGTGATGGTCCAGAAAGCACGCTTTTGTTTAAATGGTGTAAATCCGTTCAGTAGTTTTTGAGAAATATCAAATTTTACAGATATCGATATTTGAGAATTCTGACATGTGATTGGCTGAGGGGTTACAATCAACCAGCGTGCGGCTAATTGGCTGTGAATGGTTGAAACCAGGAAGTGTTGGCAGCCATTTTGTGATTTACTCAATCAGCTCGCATCTCTCCATGTAGAAGCCATCGGGTTCATAGTTTTACCTCTGCGAGGCAACACTAGCATCTGTGTCTGTGTGAGATATGCCTTTCACGCTGCCTCTCTTCATATCACCAGGTCGCGGCTATGCCTCTAGAAGCCCGTCCGTCGGCTCGGAGCTCTGTGAATCAGTCTGTCGGTACGATCCCCTACACTACCAAAAGACTACCCAAACACTAATGCACTGTCCAAAACCCTAAATCTACCCCCAGCACGACCCCCTACCCAAACACCACTGCACTACCCTAAACCCTAAAATACTACCCCCAGCACAACCCCCTACACGACCCAAACACCACTGTTCTACCCTGAAACCCTAAAAGACTACCCCGGCACGACCCCCTACACTACACAAACACCACTGCACTACCCTAAACCCTAAAACATTACCCCTAGCAGGACCCCCTACACTACGCAAACACCACTGCAGTACCCTAAAACCTAAAACACTATCCCCAGCATGACCCCCTACACTACCCAAACACCACTAGACTACCCTAAACCCTAAAACACCACTCCCAACATGACCCCCTACACTACACAAACACCACTGCACTACCCTAAACCCTAAAACAGTACCCCCAGCATAACCCCCTACACTACCCAAACACCACTGTTCTACCCTAAACCCTAAAAGACTACCCCGGCACGACCCCCTACACTACACAAACACCACTGCACTACCCTAAACCCTAAAACACTACTCCCAGCATGACCCCTTACACTACCCAAACACCACTGCATTTTCGTAAACTCTAAAAACACTACCTCCAGCACGATTCTTACACTACCCAAACACCACTGCACTACCTTAAACCATAAAACGCTACCCCCAGCATGAACCCCCAAACAGTACACAAACACCACTGCACTACTCTAAATCCTAAAACAATACTCACTGCATGACTTCCCACACTACACAAACACCACTGTGCTATCCTAAATCCTAAAACACTACTCTCAGCACGACCCCCTACACTACACAAACACCACTGCACTGCTGTAAACCCTAAAACACTACTCCCAGCATGACCCCCTACACTACCGAAACACCACTGCACTGCCGTAAACCCTAAAAAACTACTCCCAGCATGGCCCCCTATACTACACGAACACCACTGCACTACCCTAAACCCCAAAAAAGTACTCCCAGCATGACCCCTTACACTACCCAAACATTACTGCATTGTCGTAAACTCTAAAACACTACCTCCAGCACGATTCTTACACTACCCAAACACCCCTGCACTACCTTAAGCCCTAAAACAGCACCTCCAGCACAAACCCCCTACAGTACACAAACACCACTGTACTACCCTAAAGCATAAAACAGTACCAGTCCGTCAGTTCGCAGGTCTGCGTGTGCGAGCCGTCGTGTCCCTAGCTGTACATGTGCGAGCCAGTCCGTTAGGTGATAGGTGTGTCTCTGCTAGCAGGGCCGTTGGCCCGTTGGTGTCCCCTTGCGAGTTAGACCCGAGCTCTCCCTCTGCGAGCCAGCATGCTGGTGTGCGTTTGCGAGCCGATGGCCCGTAGCTCTCCCTTTGCGAGCCGACTGGCCGCAGCTCTCCCTCTGCGAGCCTGCCCAACGGCCCGCAGGTCTCCCAAATTGTGCCGCGCCTGCTTACGCTAATATCTTCATGCATTACTTTGAAGAACACAACATACTTAACACTACACAATGGCAGGAACATGCCATCTCCTTTCTCAGGTATATTGACGACATTCTTGTGATATGGAAAGGCTCTGAGTCTAGTCTTACAGAAGCCTTACACGGTCTTAACAACATCAATGAAAGGATACAGTTTACTTTTGATTTTGACCAACATTCAATTGCATTTCTGGATGTAATGATCCATAGAACAGGCAACTTTTTGGATACCAACTTGTACAGTAAACCCACCGACAGGAATAACATGTTGCACTATCAGAGTTTTCATCAGACATCACTGAAGAACACTTTACCTTTTCTCAGCTCCTTAGAGTGAAACGCATAGTGTCTAATCCAGAGAGTTTTGATCAACAGGCTAAATCCATGCTCAGGAAGTTTTCGAAACGAGGATATCCGCAAAGCATACTTGATCAAGCCAACAAACGTTGTACAGAGAAGAATCGCATCCAACTTCTGAAACCCATTGAAAAAACTCCATCTAAACGGATTGTAGTTGTTTCCAAATTTTCTACGCTTAGTGCACGGTACAAGCAATCTATTCTTAAACATTGGTCTATTCTGAACATGGAATCGGATTTCAAAGATATTTTCCAACTATCTCCCATCTTCGCTCATACTAGAGGCAAAAACATCAAAGAACTAATCACAAGAACACCCACACAACCCACTGAAACGATATATAAAGGAAACGTCCCTTGTTTTAACTGTAACAATTGTCACAACATCATTAAGGGACCAGTTATAACACACCCCATGAAAGGGACCAAGATCAAATTGAGAGTCAATGCCAATTGTGATTCCAATAACGTTATTTACATGCTCAAATGTCGTTGCTGATTGGTTTATGTGGGTAAGACAGAGAGAAAGATGAAAATTCGTTTGAATGAACATAAAAGCAACATTCGCACAAACAACACCAAATCAGTTTTAGCCATACACTTCACTGAACATCGGCACAACGTCAGTCAACTGCAGTTTGCCATCCTAGAAACAATCATCAGACGTGAAGGCATTAACAACAACGCTTATATTCTTCAAAGAGAGAATCATTGGATCAAGTTTCTGGACTCTATGAAACCGAACGGTCTCAATGACCGGATGGAATTTCTCTGTTATCTGTAATATCTCTATCTTTATGTTCGCTTTGCACATTTGGTTTATTCTACTGCCATGCACATTCACTTTATGTTTTTTTCTTCCTCACATCACTCTTTTCTCGATTTAGCATTGCAATTTGTCTTCTTGATATACATTATTCGTTTAAGATTGCATTTAAACCTCTTGGTTATCTGTCGTTTATTTTACCACTTTTTTCATCTCAGCTTACATTCACATAATTTTTTTATTGTCACATCAAAATTTCATTTTGTTTAACTTTATTGTCACTGCCATCACAGGCACGTTTTTTCTAAACTTTTGAACACGCACTCTTTCCTTATCTCAGCAATGCTTTTTCGTTTTTCATTATGTTCATTAACACGCTTTATTCATTAGCACATTCAGATTCACTTATTGTATTTATCACCGAGGTCATCACTCCAGCACACTATCTTCTTTCACGTATTTTGTTACTGGTCAGACTTCATAGTCTGACGCATTTAACCACTACAAGATGGCGCTCACAATTTGAGCCGACTGCACGTGAACTGTTTAGTCCTTTTTCACTTGTACACTGAGTTACCATATACTGCAGCTAGTCGGTCACATTCTGTTTCCCGCTATTCAAGTTTTGAACCACATCGGATGCTAGTAAGTTCACTCACTGGCACGTACCCACTCGGGTCTCGTTAAGCTTCCATCACCAAACCGTTTCTTAACTTTTCACAACTTGGCAAGGGTATTTATTCTTTCGGATTCGTCTTGTTTAATTGTTACGCGTGTTACGCGGCCAGTTCAGTTTAAGTAGCATTATTCACCTGAATGTTTTTGTCGAAAGTGTTTGTTGATTGGGGTATTTCACGGTCACTTAGAATTGACACTTTGAAGTGTTTTGATATCACAGTATATTAAGTTTTTCAGCACGTTTTTATTCACATCACACGCAGTAGTAACGGGTCTTTTAACCATTTTCCTCACATCTTTTGACACACGGGTACAAGCATGTTTCACTATAATACATTTTGTCGGAATTTCATATATATATTCTTTTAGAGAATCGTGACGCTCTGTTTTCTCCGCATTATTGTTTTTAGACTCTTTTCCCCTGACGAAGGGCTTGCATGCCCGAAATGCATCGGGAGAGTTTACATTTGATGGATAACATGACTTCCAATCCATGAGTTAATGGATATACTCATGCACGAATAAAGATTACAGTCATCATGTTGAAAACTACTCCATAACTTCGTTGTTCCTTTTCAACTTCTTGTTAAAATTGTAAATCTGATTTGTTCAGACACCGCTGTGCCCTGAGGGATACCACTCATTCGAGTGGCACTACTTCAAAATTGGTTTGACCATGTCCACTTCTGTCTTTGGCATATATTGGAATATACAAAGACAGTTTGAGGCAAAAGCAACATCAATTGTCGAAAGGTGTCTTTCATTAGCATTTCCAAACCTACACCAGTCAATGTGCCTAGGTCGTTTCCACCACAGTGCACAATCATGAGGTCAGGGTGTTGGAGATGCAAACAGGTTTTAACCAAAGGCAACAATTGGTGCCACTTCAATCCTCTCTGTCCAAACCATTTAATGTCCACATTTTGTAAACCTAGGTCTAAGTTAATACGTCTCTGTTCTGCATACCTCTTGCACCAGAAAACATAGCTATGTCCTACGATCCACACAAGCATTTTGAAGGTATGGCTGGGAAGCATGGATAGATGTCTGTAGCTCATACAGTCCGTTCGTAGAATAAGAGATATGTTTAAAGGCGGGGAACTACTTTTTTTCTCATTCAAAACGATAACTGATTGGGAGATGAAAAGCATTGTTTTTTAAAGTAGGGTGCACATTCGTTTTGTGGAAAAGCATCTTTGTGATTGGTTAAGAAAAGCAGTTTAAACGTGGAGTACATATGATAGGATAAAATTTGGTCAACTCAACCACACCTGCTACTTGCATTTGGACGGCACTGTTCGAACTTAAAACAATTGTGAACTTTTGACCTGCACGTGCCGTTAAATGTTTGAGAAAATGTTGCAAAAAGTATCGTTAGGTTTAAAAAATTGATGAACTTTTAACATGCACGTGTTGTAGAATGTTCTAGAAAGTGTGTTGATAGAATACGTTGCACTTCTGACTTCTATGTGTCCTTGAAAATTAAAAAAACTGTTTATATGGAAAATTCAAATATAACCAATAGAAAGAAGTTTTGCAATCTAAAAGAATCAAAGAACTATTCTTATTTGTTCTCTACATGTATTTATGTGTGGAGTAACAAAATTACAGACACAACAGCACCAGGAAGAGGAACAAGCAGGGAGTGGGGGGATGGGGGGAGATGGGCACAATGGCACACATGCACAATTAAGTACAGCACAACTACAGACAAACCATGGCTAAAATGAAACACACCAACAAGGAGCACAAGTCACACAACCCGCCAACATCACACCACTGAACAAGCACAGAAGTGAAAACCACACTGCCTGAAAGGGAGAAGGGTGAACAAAACCTCACATGAAGGGACATCTCACACAGAATGCAGCACACATAAATAGGAAGCAGAGCACACCAACATCCAACACAATGTTGTCCAAACACAAACATTCGCACAATCGAACACAGGACACAAATGCACTCACCTGTGGTGGATAAACGTCCAAAAGCATCAGTACGAAACAGGCACATGAGAACGCATAAGTACAAACCCACAGTCCGGATGGGGTAGCAATTCACATATGGCAGGCAGCCAGAGAGTCCGTGACACACACATTGGCATACAAATGAAGACACAACACATTTGGAGACAAGTGAAAATGTGGAAACTTTATAAAAAAAAATGTGTGTCAGTACGGCCAAGAGTAGTGCCACGATATGCAGACAAATGCAGCAGCATGCCTGAATAAGGAACGTAGGGAAACGTCCATGTTCACCTCGGGGCAGTCCATCACCAACACACGTCAGTGTCAAGCAGCGTTGGTTGTCTGCGCCTCGGATATGAGTCAACACCAATGCAGCCATGTCCACTGTCGTCTTGAACATGTGACCAGATGCACAACGTGCAATGATGCGGCGGGACACGTGCAACGTGGCACATCGAGTCGTAGTTGCAGGTACCTTGTCACTGAACGCGAGTGCAGCTGCGTAAGCCACTATCTCTAATGAGTGATGGTTGGCCACTATATTTGACATGTCGTCGACGTAATCCATCAGCTGACCGGGACAGATCTGCTGACTCCAACCACTGTACCCAATGTGCACCAAAGCAGAATCGGGAAGTAGGTAAATTTGCTCACTGCATACTACGACACGTGCAATCTCCCAGGCCCAGTTCCCAACATGCATGCCAAACATCCATGCATGCCATAAACGGGCATCACCATGACACTCCTCGTCGTGGGCCAACAGGGGGCGCACACACCCGTCGTAATCCATGTCAGCTACGCACACGTTGGCGAGGCACACTACCATGCACCACTCGGATAAACACGTGTGACATTGCAATACAGGTTGTACGCAGGTGACGTCCGCAATGCGGAAGCTCAGCCGGTAAGTGATCTGCAGCACTGCCAAAGGCAGTGAACCCAGGACATGCAGCAGACGTGCAAGGTATAGGTGGACGTGAATGGAGTCGACCATGTGTTCAGGATGCCCTGCCATTGCGTCAGTGGCTCTGCTTGTAGCTGCACTGGCTTGCTGTGTGCCAGTCTTGTGGATGAAATGGCACAGCTTGGTGCAATGAGCCGGGTCTGTGTGCAATGGGTGCAGGGCAGGGGTGTAGTGGGAGTACGTGTGAAGGCCATTTCACGCACGCTAACTATGACGAAGGACTTTTGAGTGTGGGATGTGTACTCGTTGTTCTCAAATCGGGCAGTGCGTAGTGTGGGAGTCAGATGCAAATATTATCATATCTGTCAGGGGGGCTGGCCACTTGCAAGTTCCTTCTCGGAGCAGCAGATCTGTTAGCGCAAGATAGCTCAGACAAAGAACCTTTCATCCCTACAGTAACTTCTCCAGGTGCATTCATACAGGATGTGTACAAAGGCCGGTCGTGGGTGTTGTGGGATGTCTGCGACCCTGGTCATCATGGATGAGATGCCCAGCACGTGGCACATGGGCGGGTTCACTGTGTGTTACGTTGCCAAACAGCTGCTCCTCCCTCCCACAAGCCCCCACACTTTTGTGCGATGCGCTGTTGTATCCCATGCACTCCTACGGCACACCATTGCAATGCCTATTCGCGCATGTCCTGCGGCATTCCAATCACACCGTGACACTGCAGTTTGGAGGTGGTGCATGCCACTTTACAACATCGACTGCTGCGGCCCTTGTGGCGGCCACACCAGAACACAGAGACACACTTACCGCACTTCTTGCACACGGACATGTCCAAGACACCCCATTCCCCTTGCCGGATAGGCACACCCCTGGGCTGACCTGTGTACGCCGGACCAGCAGAATGCCGCTTGTGCATGCAGGAGGATGCGTTCATAGCTACATGTCCAGGCTCACTGCCAACGCTGAGGTGACATGGTAACGTCCGCTGAAGACAGCACACTGTGATGTTGCAGGGCCCGTGCCCATCATGCTAACACAATGACCACACGGACACACTTGCTCAGATGCGGGTTTGGGGGGCGTTGGCGGTCCTGTGGTTGTTGCAATGAGTGTTGTGGCCCTCATGGGTATCCGTGTATCATGCTCATTGACTCTATGGCACCTGTGGGTGTTCCGGTGTGGCTCTTGGCTGTGTTCCCTTTCATGCTGCAGGTAGTCGTCCTGCTTAACACCAGCAGAAAGTAGGTGTAAAATCCCTGGTGCTAACGCGGCTTATCACCGGAATTTGTTTCGCATCGCAGTTTTTGCCTTTCGTTGTGAAAGCTGTGATGTGGCTTTTTCGTCTACAGAAAAATAAATGAACTGGGCAGTGTATCCCATCAAGATTCAGCACCTGACCCACTATTCCCAATCAATATAAATACAATGAGATTTCTTCATTGATTTTGTGTGTACACTGTAATAGCACCCACTACCACAGTGCAATTCAATACAGGATTTTAGTATTTAGAATAAATCGCAATGGTGCACCTCTAGTGTTTTTGCACGGGAACGCCTACTCTGCATCTCATTATCAGCACTTTAATGCAACTAAAGTTGAGATAAAATCTAACACACTATTCAGAAGCTGGTGCAAACTGCAGACATCACCAGTATTCCCGCGATAACTGCCCCAAAATTTAACACCATGGTGGACACCACCAAATAACAGTAATAAGAACGAGAAAGAGTCACACAGCACTTAAGTAACAACCAAAAACTTTATTGAATTTTTTTTTTTTTTTTCAAACTTTATTTTTCCGTTTACGTACATATAGAGGATAAACTAAATTTAACAAACTCAACACAAAACAACAAGGCGGAAGACTCCTGTCGGGTCCATCAATGTCGACGACACAGCCTGGAAAATAAAGCACAAAATAAGGACATGTGTAATGCGCATATCAAAGGAGTGAGACACAGAGAAAGAGAGAAGGAAAAAAAATCCAGAGAGGGAAGGAAAGAAAGGGAGTGAGTGAGAAAGGGAGAAGGGAGAGAGAGTGAGAGAGATAGAAGGAAAGGAAGGAAGAGAGTGAAGAGAGGGAAGTGAGAGAGAGAGAGAGAGAGACACTGCCGCCCCTGCGCATCCATGACCAAATAATTACCTGCTGCCACCGGAGTGTCTACCAGTAGGCACTCCACATGCCCGTGAAAGCTCCAGGGCCCGGTCCCGCAACCATGGCTTGGTGCACATTATGTGGACCCGCTCCGTGGCCCAGCAGATCCCACACATGTCGCTGAGTCCTGAGTCATCAATGGCGGAGACCACATCAGCTTTTGGTGCCACTAACCCTGTGCAATGCAAGTCAGCGCCACGTGGTGGTAGGCCGCTGACGGCCATACAACTTAGGATGCGACTAACCCTGTGCAACTCAAGTCCGCGCCACTTGGTGGTAGGCCCCTGACGGCCACATCATCTTCAGGTGGCACTAACCCTGTGCAACTCAAGTCCGCGCCACGTGGTGGTAGGCCCTTGACGGCCACATCAGCTTCGGGTGGCATTAACCCAGTGCAACTCAAGTCCGCGCCACGTGGTAGTAGGCCCCTGACGGCCATACAGCTCAGGGTGCGACTAACCCTCTGCGCAACTTTTCATGGACTCTTTATGATTGAGACCCGTGGAGCGTCCGCCATCCAGTCACCACCGGCAATAAAGGATGTGACGTTGTCGATCCATTATATTTGCGTGGTCACATGGCCTGTGACGCATGTGCCGGACTTGGTGTGGTGTGTGTGCAAACCTGCCCTCAGGTAGTGGCCGTGACATGTTAACAACTAGACCACTGACCTGCACACCAACAGCGACAGGTAGCTATGTGGGGGTGTGAAAACGTGTTTTCTCAATGGATTTTCCATAGGAAACTTTAGACAAGGCTACAGGTCAAACTGCTGAACGGAATTACGCCAAATTGGGTAGGGAGAAAGGTCTTGGTCCATAAACCGCGCTTTCTCGCATTGAGTGAAAATGTAAAAGAAAGGTCCCAGGGGCAATTTAATATACCGGAGCTTTGTCTGTGCGAGATAACCCTTTCATGCTCCCTCTGCCCAACATCACCACTTCGCAGCTATGCCGTTAGAAGCCAGTCCGTCGGCTCGCAGCTCTCTACATTTGTGAGCTAGTACGCTGTGTTATGATTTCCCTTGTGTTGAGGCCGCGCGCCTCTGTAGAATGCTTCTATGCGAACGTTCTGATTTTATGTGGTGTTCCTCGCGACCTCGGCAGTTGGTCAGTTACGGCTGGCTGAGGCATAAGGGACGCTGTGACTCTGTGCACTTGCCTCCATGTCATATTTGGATTACAGCACGCTGCTGTGCCTGTACCTCTGCGAGCTACTACGCTGCTGTTCCTTTGGGAGCGGACGGCTCATAGTACTGCGTCTGTGAGTCAAGCGGACGGGCCGCAGTTGTCCCTCTGCGAGCCTGGGTGCGAACTGTTCATAAGTCACACTACATAAGCATTGAAAAGCCATTTTGTGATTAAGTCCGTCAGCTGGCATCTGTCCGAGGCATTTCTGAAAACATACCGGAGTTCTTTCTGTGAGAGATACCCCTTTCACGCTGTCTCTCCCCACATCAGCAGGTAACGCACCCTCTTCCCACATTACCAACATACCCCCAACAACCTTCTTGGGCCCGGAATTGTCCCTGTGCAGTTGGACAAACAAGAATCTTAGTCATGTATAGATTTACATATAAAACATTTTATTTAAACAAAACAACAACAAATAAAACTGAAGGGAGTCTGGTGCTGTGGTCGCTGGCACGAAGTTGGGGTCACTGCCATTCAGGACTCAGGACACAGTTCCACATGTGGGATCGGCTTGTATTGAACAGGGTTAGTGGCACCACGTGTCGCGCCTTGTGTTGTACAGGGTTCAGTGGCACCACGTGTCGCCGGCCTTCCATATGCAAATACGCCTCACTAATAGAAGGAAGTCTGGTGCTGTGGTTGCTGCCACGAAGTTGGGGTCACTGCCATTCAGGAGTCAGGACACAGTTCCACATGTGGGATCGGCTTGTGTTGAACAGGGTTAGTGGCACCACGTGTTATGGCTTGTGTTGAACAGGGTTAGTGGCACCACGTGTCGCCGGCTTGTGTTGAACAGGGTTAGTGGCACGATGTGTCGCCGGTCTTCCACAGTGTAGGCCGTAGGCAGCGGCCAGCAAGGGCCCACAGCCACGTGACGTTGACTTGAGCTGCACAGATTGGGAGCATACAGTCTTCTGAACCGATTATACTCTCTTACACAATTTGCATCAGCACTAATCTTGAATTGTAGGCCGGAGGCAGAGGTCATCAAGGGCCCACAGCCACGTGGCGTTGACTTGAGCTGCACAGAGTTAGTGGTACTTGAAGCACTTAGCATGTGCGCAGTCAGCGATGATGCGTGGTCCGGGCTGGCCGCACTGGTAGCAATGTCTGTTGCCTACTGGACTGCGTCATCTGCAATCGCGAGTCGCTCTGAATTGTGAGCCCTACTCACAGCAGTGGAGGCAGGAGGCAGCAGTGAGGAAGGCCCCCAGGCACGTGTTGTTGACTTGAGCAATGTCTGTTGCCTACTGGACTGCGTCATCTGCAATCTCGACTCCATCTGAATTGTGAGCCCTACTGACCACAGTGTGGGCCGGAGGCAGTGGTCAGGAAGGGCCCACAGCCACGTGTTGTTGACTTGAGCAATGTCTCTTGCCTACTGGACTGCGTCATCTGTAATCGCGACTCGATCTGAATTTTGAGCCTTGCTGTCCGCAGTGTATATCAAAGGCAGTAGTTTGTACAGACATAAGCCCGCGGTGCTGTGCCGCTGGGGGCCTGTGTGGCGGAAGCCAGCGATCGGCTGAGGAGGCTGGTGGTCACGTCGGCGGCCTCATGGCAGGGTGAGGGGCACCACCCTGGCAGACGCTTTGGCCTTCCCTCAAGTGAAGAAATAAAGGGTTGTAAGATGGCACCCAGGGACAAATTATGAACAATGAGTTAGTTGATTGTACAAAATGGACACGGATTCATGTTTACGCACGCAGGGGCGGGGTTTCCGGTCACAAACGATTATTTTAAATTAATGAAGAAATTGCACATCAAATGCACATTTGACAAGTGGACATTGTATTATTCGTTTGTTATCTGTTAAGTGGGTTCTGGTGGGTTTAGGTTAAGGAGGTTCACAGATATGAACATCGAGTCAGCTTTCACAATTTCATTATCAGTCAGATTGAGAAGCAGAGAAAATCATTTTGTGAGTTTTAGGGTGAGGGATTCTGGGTAATGTAGTTGGCTTCGAGAGATGATGTTATTGAGGGTGGGCCCGGAACATCTGGTAGTTAGTCACCGAGCGCAGCGTTTTCTCGCACACCTGACAGAAATGAATCACTTGGAAAAAGTAGGGGCGGTGCAATATAAGGTTGAGTTGCACGCAGCAGTTCAGGTTGTTTCGATGGTTATGGAGGTGCGCGTAGAGGCAGTGTGCGAAACATGAACATGATGCGAAGAAGTTTCGTGCGAGTTTTTAATGAGAAGGGCAGACTGCCAAATTGGAAGGTACCATAAACAGATGTAATACTGGCTCATGTCACGGTAAGCTGTTCATACGTGCAGTTGGGTGAAAGAAATGGTAATAGCATTTTGCATGCTTTGATGAGGCTAATGAGTTCACCACAAAAGGATACAGCTTAGTGGATAATGATGTGGGTCCTCCAGTGATAAAAACAAGGGGATTATTGTCGGTAGTTTAATAAATGACGAATATTTATTGAAATGTAATTTCTCTGTTTTTTTGAATGAAATACAGATGGCAATCAATTCATTGTGTATTATGGGAAACAATTTAGTCTAAATTGCTTTTCAAAGCTAGTCATTTAATTAGACGTGTAACTACAAATGACGTTAGTTAAGCATATGAATTTGTTTGTTTTTTAGATGCCCCGACGAAGGGAGTATTCCTGAAATGCATTGGGCTTTTAAATAAAGATATCGTGACATGTGGCAACCACCTCTCCTGTGTTTTTAAGAAGATCTCGGTTTGTCAGTTGAGTGAATAAAATGGATTGAAGCAAGCAACAAAAAAAGGCGAATAATTATATTGAGTACAATAATGAAAAAAGAGAAGAAAAAAACATAGCGTTTGATTGATTGGATTCATTCAGGAAATTAGGCTGTGCTGCCAGTATGGGATCAAAACTTTGGTTCCTTTTCGTGTTTGGTTACTTCCCTCAAGTGAACCACGCCCAGAGCTCCGGCCTATTTATTCACACTCCTATGCTGAAGTGGCGTACGTCGGACCAGCCCACTACGGTTACGCTTATGCTTACAGGGGGGGGGACACTGCTACATGACTGCGATCTTCCCTAGTGTTTGACGTAACATGGTTGGGCCCACTATCCACAACACTACAAGCACCAGTATTATTTGTGCACATGGAGAGGTGTGTGTTCTGCATACTGAGATGTGCCCAGCACATCACCGCTACACTTTGCATTGTGTGCATTGTTAAACATGGGTGAATTACTTCCTTCACATATAGTTTGTTCACACCTGTCCAGTCCTTTAAATGGGAAAAAATAAGTGCAGGTACTCATTAAAGATAGAGGTGTGGCAAGTGGGCGGGGCTAGGGGCGGGCGAAGGGCAAGATATGATCATACCTAATGACTTCTGTACCAGTTGCAGCACATATCAAAACACAGAGAAATGCGTTTATGGCAATAAAACAGATTAACCCATTACACATTATTACATGCTCCTCGGAAGCAGAGCAGAATCTCCCCTGCACCGGAGGAGAAACCTAATCTGCATCTGCCGTGCTGTGGATCAGGGTACCGGTACTGTCCCTGGCTACAGAGAAGTGCCGGTACTGATGGCAAAAAAAATCGGAAGTGCCGGTACTCAGTACCGGTGCGTACCGGCCCATTTAAAGCACTGCACCTGTCCCAATATTCAGCTATTGTGTGGCTGAGGGGCCATGCCGTTTTCGGAAAATTCACTGTCTTGTTCTGCGCTGCCTCGGTGGCAGAGGGGGGGTCCTGGGGTGGTGGTGGGTGTTGTGGCGTTCTTGGATGTCGGAGATGCTTGATCAGTAGGTCTATGACATGTGTTGGTCTTCAGATGTGGCTCTGGGCTGGGCTCCCTTTCATACTGTATATATTTTATTTAATATTTAAAAAACAAGAAGACATTATATAGTTTAAATAACAAATAAAAAAAATTACAGTAGGGAGAGGGGAGGTACGGGGGGGAGGTCCAGAGGGTTGTGGCAGTGGGTGTTGTATCCTTCTTGGGTGTCGGAAAAAACTATAGGTTAAATGAACATTATAATTAGAAGTTAGAATTAAAAAAAACATTGAAATTCACTGAAAAAACCATAGTAATTTCAGGGACGTTATAGATAGACATTAGTATTTAAAAAACCTTTGAAATTCACTGAAAAAACCATAGGTTTCAGGCACGTTATAGTTAGAAATTGGCATTTAAAAAAACCTTTGAAATTCACTGAAAAAACCATAGGTTTCAGGGACGTTATAGTTAGTTGGACATTTCACTCATACAAAACCATAGAAATTCCACCGTTATAGTTAGTTCAGCTAACTATAACTTGCGCCCCGGCAATGCACTGCTGATGACATCACATATTACATCATTCATGACATGGTCAGTGACATCACTGATGACATCACTGATGACATCTCAAATGACATCACTGATGACATCACTGATGACATCATCCACGTGATAATCTGATGCACCTCCTCATACCCTAATATAAACTTTGATACACCCACTCTAAAATAAAGACTACCATTTTTGAAACCTTAGACACACCAATACCAGTTAGTACAAACCCACTCATTAATTCCTAGGTCTACACACACATCCACTCATTCAATCATACAGTCACTCATACATGCAGTCAACCATCAATATGGCACTATCATATGCACTCACACATCTATACCGACAGTCACACACCGCCACTCATCCATAGAGTTACTCATACACCTAGTCAGTCATGCAAAGAATCAATCACACTCCCATTTACTCAAATATACAGTTATACACACACCACCTCACTTTTTCAAACATATACTAACACATACTTACACTCTTATACAATAACTAATACAAGCACACACTCATCCATACGGCCACTCTCACAATCACTCACTCTCACATATAGTCATTTATATACTCCAACCCTCACATATACTGCCTTTCACATAAGCAGTTACTCACACATGTACCACTGAGGCATCCATTCACTCACCAACACACCCATACACACACTCACCCACCCATACAGCCCTTCACAGATGCACTCTTGAACCCATACACCCAGTGAATCACCCACTCACACATCTATGCACAGAGTCACACCCCCCACCCACCCACACAGACACTCAGGCACTCATACAGATACTCAGACAACCAATCAATAACACATATATACCCTCATTCAGCTACTCACCAACCCATGCAACCGCTTACACACCAACTGACAAACTAAACTGTGTGAATGTCCGTATCAGTCACTAACCCATGCATTCAGTAAGACACATTTAATCACTCACTTATACAGTCAGTCACGCACCTACTAAATCATCCATTCAGACACTTATCCACCCACTCTTTCTTCAAAACACCTTGGCCTATATATATATATATAAAACATATTTAAACTTTACAGAAACACACAGTCACTGGATGATGTCATCAGTGATGTCATTTGAGATGTCATCAGTGATGTCATCAGTGATGTCACTGACCATGTCATGAATGATGTAAAATGTGACGTCATCAGCAGTGCATTGCAGGGGCGCGAGTTATAGTTAGCTAAACTAACTAAAACGGTGGAATTTCTATGGTTTTGTATGAGTGAAATGTCCAACTAACTATAATGTCCCTGAAACCTATGACCGATGCAAATTGTGTAAGAGAGTATAATCGGTTAAGAAGACTGTATGCTCCCAATCTGTGCAGCTCAAGTCAACGTCACGTGGCTGTGGGCCTTTGCTGACCGCTGCCTCCGGCCTACACTGTGGAAGACCGGCGACATGTGGTGCCACTAACCCTGTTCAACACAAGCCGATCCCACATGTGGAACTGTGTCCTGAATGGCAGTGACCCCAAGTCCATGGCAGCAACCACAGCACCAGACTCCCTTCGATCAGTGAGGCATATTTCCATATGCAAGGCCGGCGACACGTGGTGCCACTAACCCTGTTCAACACAAGCCGATCCCACATGTGGAACTGTGTCCTGACTCCTAAATGGCAGTGACCCCAACTTCGTGGCAGCGACCACAGCACCAGACTCCCTTCGATTAGTGAGGCGTATTTGCATATGGAAGGCCGGCGACATGTGGTGCCACTGAACCTGAACTACACAGGCCGGTGGGGTCACCAACCTATGCACGTGGCTGTGGGCCCTTGCTCACCGCTACCTCTGGCCTACACTGCGGTCAGCAGGGCTCACAATTCAGATACAGTCGCGATTGTAGATGACGCAGTCCAGTAGGCAAAAGACATTGCTCGCAGTGCGGCCCGTCCGCACCAAGCAGCATCACAGGTTCATACATTCTCAATGCTTCTGGTGCCACTAACTGTACACCTCAACTCAACACCACGTGGCTATGGGTCCTTGCTGACCGCTACCTCTGGCCTACACTGTGGTCATCAGGGCTCACAATTAAAATTAAGTCTTGATTAATTAATTACAGAGTCCAGTAGGCAAGTAACCATCACAGGCCTAAAACCTACATAATATCCTTTTAGTATCCTTGCTTCAAGAACTTTTTTTATATCAGTTATAGCTTTAGTACAATCACCAAATTCATCTTCAAGTGCAAATGAACACTCATTAGCAGTCTACACTGCGGGGCAGCAGAGCTCGCAATTAGAATTTTGGACACGTGGTGCCACTAACCCTGTTCAACACAAGCCGCGACATGTGGTGCCACTAACCCTGTTCAACACAAGCCGGCGACACGTGGTGCCACTAACCCTGTTCAACACAAGCTGATCCCACATGTGGAACTGTGTCCTGAGTCCTGAATGGCAATGACCCCAACTTCGTGGCAGCGACCACAGCACCAGACTCCCTTCGATTAGTGAGGCGTATTTGCATATGGAAGGCCGGCGACACGTGGTGTCACTGAACCTGAACTACACAGGCCGGTGGGGCCACCAACCTATGCATGTGGCTGTGGTCCCTTGTTCACCGCTACCTCTAGCCTACACTGTGGTCAGCAGGGCTCACAATTCAGATACAGTCGCGATTGCAGATGACGCAGTCCAGTAGGCAAGAGACATTGCTCACAGTGCGGCCCGTCCGCACCAAGCAGCATCACAGGCTCATAAATTCTCAATGCTTCTGGTGCCACTAACTGTGCACCTCAACTCAACGCCACGTGGCTATGGGCCCTTGCTGACCGCTACCTCTGGCCTACACTGTGGTCATCAGGGCTCACAATTAAAATTAAGTCTTGATTCATTAATCACAGAGTCCAGTAGGCAAGTAACTATCACACGCCTAAAACCTACATAATATCCTTTTAGTATCCTTGCTTAAAGAACTTTTTTTATATCAGTTATATCTTTAGTACAATAACCAAATTCATCTTCAAGTGCAAACGAACACTCATTAGCAGTCTACACTGCGGGCAGCAGAGCTCGCAATTCGAATTTTGGACACGTGGTGCCACTAACTCTGTTCAACACAAGCCGCGACATGTGGTGCCACTAACCCTGTTCAACACAAGCCGGCGACACGTGGTGCCACTAACACTGTTCAACACAAGCCGATCCCAAATGTGGAACTGCATCCTGAGTCCTGAATGGCAGTGACCCCAAATCCGTGGCAGCAACCACAGCACCAGACTCCCTTCGATCAGTGAGGCATATTTCCATATGCAAGGCCGGCAACATGTGTTGCCACTAACCCTGTACAACACACGGCGCGACACGTGGTGCCACTAACCCTGTTCAATACAAGCTGATCCCACATTTGGAACTGTGTCCTGAATCCTGAATGGCAGTGACCCCAACTTCGTGGCAGCGACCACAGCACTAGACTCCCTTCAGTTTTATTTGTTGTTGTTTTGTTTAAATAAAATGTTTTATATGTAAATCTATACATGACTAAGATTTTTGTTTGTCCAACCGCACAGGAACAATTCCGGGCCCCAGAAGGTTGTTGGGGGTATGTTGGTAATGTGGGAAGAGGGTGTGTTACCTGCTGATGTGGGGAGAGGCAGCGTGAAAGCGGTATCTCTCACAGAAAGAACTCCGGTATGTTTTCAGAAATGCCTCGGACAGATGCCAGCTGACGGACTGAATCACAAAATGGCTTTTCAATGCTTATGTAGTGTGACTTATGAACAGTTCGCCCCCAGGCTCGCAGAGGGACAACTGCGGCCCGTCCGCTTGACTCACAGACGCAGTACTACGAGCCGTCCGCTCCCAAAGGAACAGCAGCATAGTATCTCGCAGAGGTACAGGCACAGCAGCGTACTAGCTCACAAAGGTAGACAGCTGCGAGCCGACGGTCTGGCTTCTAACGGCATAGCTGCGAAGTGGTGATGTTGGGCAGAGGGAGCGTGAAAGGGTTATCTTGCACAGACAAAGCTCCGGTATATTAAATTGCCCCCGGCACCTTTCTTTTATATTTTCACTCGATGTGAGAAAGCGCGCTTTCTGGACCAAGACCTTTCTCCCTACCAAATTTGGCGTAATTCCGTTCAGCAGTTTGACCTGTAGCCTTGTCTAAAGTTTCCTATGGAAAATCCATTGAGAAAACACGTTTTCAAACCCCCCACATAGCTACCTGTCGCAGGCGTACTCGCTGTTGGTGTGCAGGTCAGTGGTCTAGTTGTCTGTTGTATCAAAAACAACGGTTCCAGCGGAAAGTTAGGTTAATCTATAGTAATAATCAAATGCACAATCGCAATCAAAAAACGGGTTAGAAGTGATGTCAGATTGTTACCAGGCAGACGACCGGAGCAGTTCGAATTTATGGCTACATTTCAAAAAGAGTAATACCATTTCCGTGGCACGATTGGTCCCGCGGTCGGCACAATTAAGTTGAAGACTCTGCTCCTGCACCACTACACTAAGTGAAGGTCATGTACTTCTGCCCTTCATCGCGATTGAGCAACCCATGATTAAGACCGTTTGTCAGCCCTTCTCGTCTCTCATACGGGGCACCCGACCGGGTCCCTGTGTGAGTATCCCTTTCTTCTTTCTCACCTTACCGGTGTCTCACTTTTTTCACTGTCTCACGAGGCTGTACAATCGCCATCAGATTGTCCCCATATCCCTTGGTCCTGAGGAGACCCTACACTGTAAAAGGGTCGAAACGCCGTCGACAATATTTGAAAGCGAACCACTTTAACAGCTCTGACTATTGTACACAGAAGCTGGAATCATTAATAAGTTACTCTTTGGTCGCCTTTTTTCAAAAAAATTGTGGAAACCAAGCTGTACACATTACATGTTTTTTCACTGTTTGTTTTATGGTTCCATTTCACTTGGGGACACAAAAGCACTATTGTTTTCTCTTGGTCTGTGTTTTTATTGATTTGAATTGTACAAATTGGATAAAAGAATTATTGTGAACATAAAGTCTGCAAGGCCCTCTTTCTTTCTGACATCACTTCTAACCCGTTTTTGATTGCGATTGTGCATTTGATTATTACTATAGATTAACCTAACTTTCCGCTGGAACCGTTGTTTTTTATACATATGACATACCCTGGTTCCTAGTGAGAAGGGTCCCCCTTGTTCTTGGTTTCGCCTAGTGGTCTAGTTGTCAACATGTCACGGCCACTCCCTGAGGGCAGGTTTGCACACACACCACACCCATCCGGCACATGCGTCACAGGCCATGTGACCACACAAATATAATGGATCAACAACGTCACATCCTTTATTGCCGGTGGTGACTGGATGGCGGACGCTCCACGGGTCTCAATCATAAAGAGTCCATGAAAAGTTGCACAGAGGGTTAGTCGCACCCTGAGCTGTATGGCTGTCATGGGCCTACTACCACATGGCGTGGACTTGAGTTGCACAGGGTTAGTGCCACACGAAGCTGATGTGGCCGTCAGGGGCCTACCACCACGTGGCGCGGACTTGAGCTGCACAGGGTTAGTGCCACCCGAAGATCATGTGGCCGTCAGGGGCCTATTACCACGTGGCACGGACTTGAGTTGCACAGGGTTAGTGCCACCCGAAGCTGATGTGGTCGTCAGGGGCCTACCACCACGTGGCGTGGATTTTAGTTGCACAGGGTTAGTCGCACCCTAAGTTGTATGGCCATCAGCGGCCTACCACCACGTGGCGCTGACTTGCATTGCACAGTGTTAGCGGCACCAAAAGCTGATGTGGTCTCCGCCATTGATGACTCAGCGACATGTGTGGGATCTGCTGGGCCGCGGAGTGGGTCCACATAATGTGCACCAAGCCATGGTGGCGGGACCGGGCCCTGGAGCTTTCACAGGCACGTGGAGTGCCCACTGGTAGACACTTCAGTGGCAGCAGGTAATTATTTGGTCATGGATGCGCAGGGGCGGCAGTGTCTCTCTCTCTCTCTCTCTCTCGCACTTCCCTCTCTTTACTCTCTCTCTCACTCTCTTCCTTCCTTTCCTTCTATCTCTCTCACTCTCTCTCCCTTCTCCCTTTCTCACTCCCTTTCTTTCCTTCCCTCTCTTTTTCTCTCTGGCTTTTTTTCCTTCTCTCTTTCTCTGTGTCTCACTCCTTTGATATGCGCATTACACACGTCCTTATTTTGTGCTTTATTTTCCAGGCTGTGTCGTCGACATTCATGGACCCGACAGGAGTCTTCCGCCTTGTTGTTTTGTGTTAAGTTTGTTAAATTTAGTTTATCTTCTATATGTACGTAAACGGAAAAATAAAGTTTGAAAAAAAAAAATTCAATAAAGTTTTTGGTTGTTACTCTTTCTCGTTCTTATTACTGTTATTTGGTGGTGTCCACCATGGTGTTAAATTTTGGGGCAGTTATCGCGGGAATACTGGTGATGTCTGCAGTTTGCACCAGCTTCTGAATAGTGTGTTAGATTTATCTCAACTTTAGTTGCATTAAAGTGCTGATAATGAGATGCAGAGTAGGCGTTCCCGTGCAAAAACACACGAGGTGCACCTTTGCGATTTATTCTAAATACTAAAATCCTGTATTGAATTGCACTGTGGTAGTGGGTGCATTTACAGTGTACACACAAAATCAATGAAGAAATCTCATTGTATTTATATTGATTGAGAATAGTGGGTCAGGTGCTGAATCTTGATGGGATACACTGCCCAGTTAGTTTATTTTTCTGTACACGAAAAAACTACATCACAACTTTCACAACGAAAGGCAAAAACTGCGATGCAAAACAAATTCCGGCGATAAGCCGCGTTAGCACCAGGGATTTTACACCTGCTTTCTGCTGGTGTTAAGCAGGACGACTACCTGCAGCATGAAAGGGAACACAGCCAAGAGCCACACTGGAACACCCACAGGTGCCATAAAGTCAATGAGCATGATACACGGATACCCATGAGGGCCACAACACTCATCGCAACACCCCAGGACTGCCAACACCCCCCGAACCCGCATCTGAGCAAGTGTGTCCGTGTGGTCATCGTGTTAGCATGATGGGAATGGGCCCTGCAACATCACAGTGTGCTGTCTTCAGCGGATGTTACCATGTCACCACAGCGTTGGCAGTGAGCCTGGACATGTAGCTACGCACGCATCCTCCTGCATGCACAAGCGGCATGTGCTGGTCTGGCATACACAGGTCAGTGCAGAGGTGTGCCTATCCGGCAAGGGCAACGGGGTGTCTCGGACATGTCCGTGTGCAAGAAGTGCGGTAAGTGTGTCTCTGTGTTCTGGTGTGGCCACCACAAGGGCCGTACCAGTCGATGTTGTAAAGTGGCATGCACCACCTCCAAACGGCAGTGTCACGGTGTGATTGGAATGCCGCAGGACATGCGTGAATAGGCATTACAATGGTGTGCCGTAGGAGTGCACAGGATACAACAGCGCAGCGCACAAAAGTGTGGGGGCTCGTGGGAGGGAGGAGCAGCTGTTTGGCAACGTAACACACAGTGAACCCGCCCATGTGCCACATGCTGGGCATCTCATCCATGATGACCAGGGTCGCAGACATCCCACAACACCCACGACCGGCCTTTGTACACATCCTGTATGAATGCAGCTGGAGAAGTTACTGTAGGGATGAAAGGTTCTTTGTCTGAGCTATCTTGCACTAACACATCTGCTGCTCCGAGAAGGAACTTGCAAGTGGCCAGCCCCCCTGACAGATATGATAATATTTGCATCCATCTCCCACACTACGCACTGCCCGATTTGAGAACAACGAGTACACATCCCACACTCAAAAGTCCTTTGTCGTAGTTAGCGTGCGTGAAATGGCCTTCACACGTACTCCCACCACACCACACCCCTGCCCTGCACCCATTGCACACAGACCCGGCTCATTGCACCAAGCTGTGCCATTTCATCCACAAGACTGGCACACGGCAAGCCAGTGCAGCTACAAGCAGAGCCACTGACGCAATGGCAGGGCATCCCGAACACATGGTCGACTCCATTCACGTCCACCTATACCTTGCACGTCTGCTGCATGTCCTGGGTGCACTGCCTTTGACAGTGCTGCGGTTCACTTACTGGCTGAGCTTCCGCATTGCGGACATCACCTGCGTTCAAACTGTATTGGAATGTCGCACATGCCTATCCGAGTGGTGCATGGACGTGTTCCTATGTTCCTACGTTCCTTATTCAGGCATGCTGCTGCATTTGTCTGTATATCGTGGCACTACTCTTGGCCGTACTGACACGCACTTTTTTTTATAAAGTTTCCACATTTTCACTTGTCTCCAAATGTGTTGTGTCTTCATTTGTATGCCAATGTGTGTGTCACGGACTCTCTGGCTGCCTGCCATACGTGAATTGCTACCCCATGCGGACTGTGGGTTTGTACTTATGCGTTCTCATGTGCCTGTTTCGTACTGACGCTTTTGGACGTTTATCCACCACAGGCGAGTGCATTTGTGTCCTGTGTTCGATTGTGCGAAAGTTTGTGTTTGGACAACATTGTGTTGGATGTTGGTGTGCTCTGCTTCCTATGTGTGTGTGCTGTGTGAGATGTCCCTTCATGTGAGGTTTTGTTCACCCTTCTCCCTTTCAGGCAGTGTGGTTTTCACTTCTGTGCTTGTTCAGTGGTGTGATGTTGGCGGGTTGTCTGACTTGTGCTCCTTGTTGGTGTGTTTCATTTTAGCCATGGTTTGTCTGTAGTTGTGCTGTACTTAATTGTGCATGTGTGCCATTGTGCCCATCTCCCCCCGTCCCCCCACTCCCTGCTTGTTCCTCTTCCTGGTGCTGTTGTGTCTGTAATTTTGTTACTCCACACATAAATACATGTAAAGAACAAATTAGAATAGTTCCTTGATTCTTTTAGATTGCAAAACTTCTCTCTATTGGTTATTTTTGAATTTTCCATATAAACAGTTTTTAAAATTTTCAAGGACACATAGAAGTCAGAAGTGCAACGTATTCTATCAACACACTTTCTAGAACATTCTACAACACGTGCAGGTTAAAAGTTCATCAATTTTTTTAAACCTAACGATATTTTTTTGCAACATTTTCTCGAACATTTAACGGCACGTGCAGGTTAAAAGTTCACGATTGTTTTATGTTCGAACAGTGCCTTCCAAATGCAAGTAGCAGGTGTGGTTGAGTTGACCAAATTTTATCCTATCATATATACTCCACGTTTAAACTGCTTTTTCTTAACCAATCACAAAGATGCTTTTCCACAAAACGAATGTGCACCCTACTTTTAAAAAACAATGCTTTTCATCTCCCAATCAGTTATCGTTTTGAATGAGAAAAAAGTAGTTCCCCACCTTTAAACATATCTCTTATTCTACGAACGGACTGCATGAGCTACAGACATCTATCCATACTTCCCAGCCATACCTTCAAAATGCTAGTGTGGATCGTAGGACATAGCTATGTTTTCTGGTGCAAGAGGTATGCAGAACAGAGACGTATTGACTTAGACCTAGGTTTACAAAATGTGGACATTAAATGGTTTGGACAGAGAGGATTGAAGTGGCACCAATTGTTGCCTTTGGTTAAAACCTGTTTGCATCTCCAACACCCTGACCTCATGATTGTGCACTGTGGTGGAAACGACCTAGGCACATTGACTGGTGTAGGTTTGGAAATGCTAATGAAAGACACCTTTCGACAATTGATGTTGCTTTTGCCTCAAACTGTCTTTGTATATTCCAATATATGCCAAAGACAGAAGTGGAAATGGTCAAACCAATTTTGTCCTCAGATTGAAAAATCTAGGAAGAATGTCAACAAAGCTGTGTCTGCATACCTCAGAGACCATAGAATGGGGTCGATCTACAACAACAACATACGTTTTGATATGGCTGATATCTACAGAAGTGATGGAGTACACTTCACAGATCAGGGAAATCGAGTTTTTCTGAATAACCTGAAGCTGTGCATCCGCACTTATATGTAGCTCCAACTAATAAACACAAGGGCTCTTTTTAGAGCCGCCTTATATTCCCAATATCGGTTCGCAGAGTGACAGCTGCGATCCGGCTAGCACAGGGAGACCTGCGGGCCGTCGGGCAGGCTCGCAGAGGGAGAGCTGCGGCCCGTCGGCTCGCACAGGGAGAGCTACGGGCCGTCGGCTCGCAAACGCACACCAGCGTGCTGGCTCACAGAGGAGAGCTCGGGTCTAACTCGCAAGGGGACACCAACGGGCCAACGGCCCTGCTAGCAGAGACACACCTATCACCTAATGGACTGGCTCGCACATGTACAGCTAGGGACACGACGGCTTCCAGACACAGACCTGCGAACCGACGGACTGGTACTGTTTTATGCTTTAGGGTAGTACAGTGGTGTTTGTGTACTGTAGGGGGTTCGTGCTGGAGGTAGCGTTTTAGGGTTTAAGGTAGTGCAGTGGTGTTTGGGTAGTGTAAGAATCGTGCTGGAGGTAGTGTTTTAGAGTTTACGACAATGCAGTAATGTTTGGGTAGTGTAAGGGGTCATGCTGGGAGTACTGTTTTGGGGTTTAGGGTAGTGCAGTGGTGTTTGTGTAGTGTAGAGGGTCATGCTGGGAGTAGTGTTTTAGGGTTTACGGCAGTGCAGTGGTGTTTGGGTAGTGTAGGGGTCATGCTGGGAGTAGTGTTTTAGGGTTTATGGCAGTGCAGTGGTGTTTGTGTAGTGTAGGGGGTCGTGCTGAGAGTAGTGTTTTAGGATTTAGGGTAGCACAGTGGTGTTTGTGTAGTGTGGGAAGTCATGCAGCGAGTACTGTTTTAGGATTTAGAGTAGTGCAGTGGTGTTTGTGTACTGTTTGGGGGTTCATGCTGGGGGTAGCGTTTTAGGGTTTAAGGTAGTGCAGTGGTGTTTGGGTAGTGTAAGAATCGTGCTGGAGGTAGTGTTTTAGAGTTTACGAAAATGCAGTGGTGTTTGGGTAGTGTAAGGGGTCATGCTGGGAGTAGTGTTTTAGGGTTTAGGGTAGTGCAGTGGTGTTTGTGTAGTGTAGGGGGTCGTCCTCGGAGTAGTGTTTTAGTGTTTACGGTACTGCAGTGGTGTTTGTGTACTGTAGGGGGTCATGCTGGGGTAGTCTTTTAGGGTTTAGGGTAGAACAGTGGTGTTTGGGTAGTGTAGGGGGTCGTGCTGGGGAGAGTGTTTTAGGATTGAGGGTACTGCAGTAGTGTTTGCGTAGTGTAGGTGGTTGTGCTGGGGGTAGTATTTTAGGGTTTAGGGTAGTGCAGTAGTGTTTGGGTAGGGGGTCATGCTGGGGGTAGATTTATGGTTTAGGGTAGTGCAGTGGTGTTTGGGTAGTGTAGGGGATCGTGCTGGGGGTAGTGTTTTAGAGTTTACGACAGTGCAGTGGTGTTTGGGTAGTCTTTGGGTAGTGTAGGGGATCGTACCGACAGACTGACTCACAGAGCTCTGAGCCGACGGACGACCTTCTAAAGGCATAGCCGCGACCTGGTGATATGAAGAGAGGCAGCGTGAAAGGCATATCTCACACAGACACAGATGCCAGTGTTGCCTCGCAGAGGTAAAACTACGAACCCGATGGCTTCTACACGGAGAGATGCGAGCTGACGGAGTAAATCACAAAATGGCTGCCAACACTTCCTGGTTTCAACCATTTACAGCCAATAAGCCGCAAGCTGGTGCTTGTAACCCCTCAGCCAATCACATGTCAGAATTCTCAAATATCGATATCTGTAAAATCTGATATTTCTCAAAAACTACTGAACGGATTTACACCATTTAAACAAAAGCGTGCTTTCTGGACCATCACCTTTCTCCCTGCCAAATTTGGCGTAATTCCGTTCAGCAGTTTCACCTGTAGTCTTCTGTAAAGTTTCGTATGGAAATTGCATGCAGAAAACACGTTTAGGACCCTCTTTTTCTCAGCCCCTCCTACACCATTCACCCCCAAACTTTCAATATAAGAGCTAATCAAAAAAGAGAAACTTTTTGGATAATTTCATAAAGATTCGTCAAACGACGCCAAAGTTACAAGCACATAGAAGGCTCCAGAAGGGGGCCACGCAACCCCCTCCCAACATGAGTGAAGCCCCGGGGCTGCGCGGACCCCAGCGCACCCCCGCAACCCCTGCGAGCCCCTGCTATTATTTTTTAACAATACCCCCGGAACCTAGCCCACCCAAGGGCCTCATTAAAATGAAACGCGAGAACCCCCGACTCCAGCGCAAATTTTTGCCTATTTTCTTTTTTTTAGAAAAATGATATTTTGGGCCCTGGGGTCCTTCTGGGACCCCTGAGCAGGCCTAGGGGTCAGGGTTTTCTACCCTGCCCCCTTCTCTTGTTTTATACCTTTGTTTCTCCGTTTTCGGGTGACTCGCTTCTACCGAGCCACAAGATGGCTGCCAACACTTCCTGGTTTGGACTACTAGCAGCCAATCACAGTGAAGCTCGCGCACGCGACTTAGGCTCCGCCCAGATATCGAAACTTTTATTTTTCTAATTTCTCAGAAACTACTTAATGGATTTACACCATTTTTAAAAAGATCGCTTTCTGACCCAAGCACTACCATTCTGCCAAACTTGGAGTAATTCCGTTCAGTAGTTTCGGCTGTAGCCTTGCACAAAGTTTCCAATGGGAAATTGATTTTTTGACTCTTATTTTTTGAATTTCTCAAAAACTACTGAACGGATTTACACCATTTAAAAAAAAGGTCGCTTTCTGAACCAAGCTCTACTGTTTTGCCAAATTTGGGGTAATCCTGTTCAGCAGTTCGGGCTGTAGCTCATGGCAAAATTTCCTATGGAAATTAACATGGAGAAAACGAGTTTTGGGACCCCCCTTTTTTCTCAGCCCCCGCTTGACAAATCACCTCAAAACTTTCAGGATAGGAGCTGACCTGGATAGACATTATTTTGGGAGAATTTCAGGAAGATTCGTCAAACGACGCCAAAGTTATTAGCAAATCAAAAAATGCTTTTCCTATGGAAACTAGGTTCTAACTATAACTACCTACTGGCGACCGCCAGTAGGTAATATATATATATATATATATATATCACTGAAAAAACCATAGGTTTTAGGGACAGTTATAGTTAGTTGGACATTTTACTCGTACAAAACCATAGAAATTCCCCGTTAAAGTTAGTTCAGCTAACTATAACTCGCGCCCCGCAATGCACTGCTGATGACGTCACATATTACATCACTCATGACATGGCCAGTGACATCCCTGATGACATCACTGATGACATCTCAAATGACATCACTGATGACATCACTGATGACATCATCCAGTGACTGTGTGTTTCTGTAAAGTTTAAATATGTTTAATATATATAGGGAAAGGCGTATTGAAGAATGAGTGGGTGTATAAGTGTCTGAATGGATGATTTAGTACGTGAGTGACTGACTCTACAAGTGAGTGATTAAATGTATCTTACTGAATGCATGGGTTAGTGACTAAACTGTGTGAATGTCTGTATCCGTCTGTCTGTTGGTTTGTAAGCGGCTGCATGGCTTTCTGAATAGCTACATGAGTGTCTACATGTGTTATTGATTGATTGTCTGAGTATCTGTATGGGTGCCTGAGTGTTTGTGTGGGTGGGGTGTGTGTGACTCTGTGCATAGATGTGTGAGTTGGTGATTCACTGGGTGCATGGTTTCAAGAGTGCATCTGTGATGGACTGTATGGGTGGGTGAGTGTGTGTATGGGTGTGTTAGTGATTGAATGTATATCTCAGTGGTACATGTGTGAGTAACTACATATGTGAAAGGCAGTATATATGTGTGTTGGAGTATATAAATGGCTATAAGTGAGAGTGTGTGATTGTGAGAGTGGCTGTATGGATGAGTGTGTACTTGTATAAGTTATTGTATAAGAGCGTAAGAATGTGCTCGTATTTGTATGAGTAAGTGAGCTGGTGTGTGTATAACTGTATAGGTGAGTAAATGGGTGTGTGATTACGTTTTTTGCATGACTGACTAGGTGTGTGAGTACCTCTATGGATGAGTGGCGGTGTGTGAGTGTTTATATAGGTGTATGAGTGCATATGATAGTCCTGTACTGAGTGACTAAGTATGAGTGACTGTACGGGTGAGTGAGTGGATGTGTGTGTAGACCTAAGAATCAGTGAGTGGGTATGTAGTTTTTGGTGCTGGCGTGTCTATGGTTTTGAGAATGGCAGTCTGTAATTTAGAGTGGGTGTATCAAAAGTTATATTAGGGTGTGAGAAGATGCATGAAATTATCACATGGATGATGTCATCAGTGATGTCATTTGAGATGTCATCAGTGATGTCATCAGTGATGTCACTGACCATGTCATGAGTGATGTAATATGTGACGTCATCAGCAGTGCATTGCGGGGCGCGAGTTATAGTTAGCTGAACTAACTATAACGGGGGAATTTCTATGGTTTTGTACGAGTGAAATGTCCAACTAACTATAACTGTCCCTAAAACCTATGTTTTTTTCAGTGAATTTCAAAGGTTTTTAAATGCTAATTTCTAACTATAACGTGTCTGAAACCTATGGTTTTTTCAGTGAATTTCAAAGGTTTTTAAATGCTAATTTCTAACTATAACGTGCCTGAAACCTATGATTTTTAAGTGTATTTCAAAGGTTTTTAAATGCTAGTTTCTAACTATGCCTACAGAGGTAGGACATGTGAAGAAAGAAGAAAAAACGCACAGAAAGAAGCAAAAGATGTGCAGAAAGAACCAACAGAGGAGCAGAAAGAGGCCTTGTTGCAAAATCATCCTGTGCCCACAACTTTTTCAGACGGGTACTGGTGGTAACTGACTCTGACTAACCAGAGCCAGTGCTATGCTAAAAGACACTTAGAATACAGTGAAAACACCTACATACACTAGGGAACACTATGCGTTGGGGTACCCCTGTGATTAGCATGACCTCCTCTGCAAGTCCCTAGTACATAATAGGGCAGGGGCATTAAAACTACCTCTTAAAACGCGCTACAGGGCGCGTTTGCACAGTGGTGAAGGGAGGGGGCCTGAGGTGACATGTGTGCAAACGCACCCCGTGGCACGTTTTAAGTTGCAGGATTAAGTCCCCTTGAATTCTGAGGGTCCCTGGGGCCCAACTAGCCCCCCAGGTGCCTACAGTTAGGACCACAGAGCTGAGTTGCAGAGAGGCGTTCCGAGGCCACGCACCTTTTTTCACCTCTCTGCAACGCAACTCTGTTGTGCTTACTGAAGGTACCTGGTGGGCTAGTTGGCCCCCAGGGTCCCTCAGGATTCAAAGGGAATTAATTCCCCAACTTAAAACGCACCACAGGGAGTGTTTTCGCACATGTCACCTGAGGCCCCGCCCCCTCCCTTCACCACTGTGCAAATGCGCCCCGTGGTGCGTTTTAAGTTGGGGGATTAGGTCACCTTGAATCCTGAGGGTCCCTGGGGCCCAACTAGACCACTAGGTACTTCCAGTAAGCACCACAGGCCTGCGTTGCAACGCCTGTAACAAATTGTGCAGTTGTGTTTAGATAGTGAAGAGGGTCGTGCTGGGGTAGTGTTTTAGGGTTTAGGGTAGTGCAGTGGTGTTTGTGTAGTGTAGGGGGTCATGCTGGGGGTAGTGTTTTAGGGTTTAGGGTAGTGTAGGGGGTCATGCGGGGGTAGTGTTTTAGGGATTAGGGTAGTGCATTGGTGTTTGGGTAGTGTAGGGGGTCATGTGGGGGGTAGTGTTTTAGGGTTTAGGGCAGTGCAGTGGTGTTTGGGTAGTGTAGGGGGTCGTGCTGGGGGGAGTGTTTTAGGGTTTAGGGCAGTGCAGTGGTGTTTGTGAAGTGTAGGAGGTCGTGTTTTAGGGTTTAGGGTAGTGCAGTGGTCTTTGGGTAGTGTAGGGAGTCGTGCATGGGGGTAGTGTTTTAGGGTTTAGGGTAGTGTAGGGGTCATGCAGGGGGTAGTGTTTTAGGGATTAGGGCAGTGCATTGGTGTTTGGGTAGTGTAGGGGTCATGCGGGGGTAGTGTTTTAGGGTTTAGGGCAGTGCAGTGGTGTTTGGGTAGTGTAGGGGTCGTGCTGGGGGAGTGTTTTAGGGTTTAGGGCAGTGCAGTGGTGTTTGGGTAGTGTAGGGGTCGTGCTGGGGGAGTGTTTTAGGGTTTAGGGCAGTGCAGTGGTGTTTGGGTAGTGTAGGGGGTCGTGCTGGGGGAGTGTTTGAGGGTTTAGGGCAGTGCAGTCGTGTTCGGGTAGTGTAGGGGGTTGTGCTGGGGGTAGTATTTTAGTGTTTAGTGTAGTGCAGTGGTGTTCGGGTAGTGTAGGGGGTCGTGCTGGGGGTAGTGTTCTAGGGTTTAGGGCAGTGCAGTGGTGTTTGGGCAGTGTAGGGGGTAATGCTGGGGGTGGTGTTTTAGGGATTAGGGCAGTGCAGTGGTGTTCGGGCAGTGTAGGGGGTCGTGCTGGGGGTGGTGTTTCAGGGTTTAGGGCAGTGCAGTGGTGTTCGGGCAGTGTAGGGGGTGGTGTTTCAGGGTTTAGGGCAGTGCAGTGGTGTTCGGGCAGTGTAGGGGGTCGTGCAGGGGGTTGTGTTTCAGTGTTTAGGGCAGTGGTGTTCGGGCAGTGTAGGGGGTCGTGCTGGGGGTGGTGATTCAGGGTTTGGGGCAGTGCAGTGGTGTTCGAGCAGTGTAGGGGGTCTTGCTGGGGCTGGTGTTTCAGAGTCTAGGGCAGTGCAGTGGTGTTCGGGCAGTGTAGGGGGTCTTGCTGGGGCTGGTGTTTCAGAGTCTAGGGCAGTGCAGTGGTGTTCGGGCAGTGTAGGGGTCTTGCTGGGGCTGGTGTTTCAAGGTTTAGGGCAGTGCAGTGGTGTTCGGGCAGTGTAGGGGGTCGTGCTGGGGGTGGTGTTTCAGGGTTTAGGGCAGTGCAGTGGTGTTCGGGCAGTGTAGGGGGTCGTGCTGGGGCTAGTGTTTCAGGATTTAGGGCAGAGCAATGGTGTTCAGGCAGTGTAGGGGGTTTTGCTGGAGGTGGTGTTTCAGGGTTTAGGGCAGTGCAGTGGTGTTCGTGCAGTGTGGGGGTGGTGTTTCAGGGTTTAGGGCAGTGGTGTTCAGGCAGTGTAGGGGGTCTTGCTGGGGTTGATGTTTCAGGGTTTAGGGCAGTGCAGTGGTGTTCGGGCAGTGTAGGGGGTCGTGCTGGGGGTGGTGTTTCAGGGTTTAGGGCAGTGCAGTGGTGTTCCGGCAGTGTAGGAGGTTGTGCAGGGGGTGGGGTTTCAGGGTTTAGGGCAGTGCAGTGGTGTTCGGGCAGGGTAGGGGTCGTGCTGGGGGTGGTGTTTCAGGGTTTAGGGCAGTGCAGTGGTGTTCGGGCAGTGTAGGGTGTCGTGCTGAGGGGTGGTGTTTCAGGGTTTAAGGCAGTGCAGTGGTGTTCGGGCAGTGTAGGGGGTCGTGCAGGGGGTGGTGTTTCAGGGTTTAGGGCAGTGCAGTGGTGTTCGGCCAGTGAAGGTGGTCTTGCTGGGGGTGGTGTTTCAGGCTTTAGTGCAGTGGTGTTCGGGCAGTGTAGGGGGTCTTGCTGGGGTGGTGTTTCAGGGTTTAGGGCAGTGCAGTGGTGTTCGGGCAGTGTAGGGAGTCTTGATGGGGCTGGTGTTTCAGGGAGCTAGGGCAGTGCAGTGGTGTTCGGGCAGTGTAGGGGGTCGTGCTGGGGCTGGTGTTTGAGGGTTTAGGGTAGTGCAGTGGTGTTTGGGCAGTGTAGGGGGTCGTGCTGGGGCTGGTGTTTCAGGGTTTAGGGCAGTGCAGTGGTGTTCGGGCAGTGTAGGGGGTCATGCTGAGTCTGGTGTTTCAGGGTTTAGGGCAGTGCAGTGGTGTTTGGGCAGTGTAGGGGGTCTTGCTGGGGGTGGTGTTTCAGGGTTTAGGGCAGTGCAGTGGTGTTCGGGCAGTGTAGGGGGTCTTGCTGGGGGTGGTGTTTCAGGGTTTAGGGCAGTAGTGTTCGGGCAGTGTAGGGGGTCTTGCTGGGGGTGATGTTTCAGGGTTTAGGGCAGTGCAGTGGTGTTTGGGCAGTGTAGGGGGTCTTGCTGGGGGTAGTGTTTCGGGGTTTAGGGCAGTGCAGTGGTGTTCGTGCAGTGTAGGGGTCGTGCTGGGGGTGGTGTTTCAGGGTTTAGGGCAGTGCAGTAGTGTTCGGGCAGTGTAGGGGATCGTGCAGGGAGTGGTGTTTCAGGGTTTAGGGCAGTGCAGTGGTGTTCGGGCAGTGTAGGGGGTCGTGCTGGGGGTGGTGTTTCAGGGTTTAGGGCAGTGCAGTGGTGTTCGGGCAGTGTAGGGGGTCATGCAGGGGGTGGTGTTTCAGGGTTTAGGGCAGTGCAGTGGTGTTCGGGCTGTGTAGGGGTCGTGCTGGGGCTGGTGTTTCAGGGTTTAGGGCAGTGCAGTGGTGTTCGGGCAGTGTAGGGGGTCTTGCTGGGGGTGGTGTTTCAGTGTTTAGGCAGTGGTGTTCGGGCAGTGTAGGGGGTCCTGCTGGGGGTGATGTTTCAGGGTTTAGGGCAGTGCAGTGGTGTTCGGGCAGTGTAGGGGGTCTTGCTGGGGGTAGTGTTTCAGGGTTTAGGGCAGTGCAGTGGTGTTCGTGCAGTGTAGGGGGTCGTGCTGGGGATGGTGTTTCAGGGTTTAGGGCAGTGCAGTAGTGTTCGGGCAGTGTAGGGGGTCGTGCAGGGGGTGGTGTTTCAGGGTTTAGGGCAGTGCAGTGGTGTTCGGGCAGTGTAGGGGGTCGTGCTGGGGGTGGTGTTTCAGGGTTTAGGGCAGTGCAGAGGTGTTCGGGCAGTGTAGGGGGTCGTGCTGGGGGTGGTGTTTCAGGGTTTAGGGTAGTGGTGTTTGGGCAGTGTAGGGGGTCTTGCTGGGGTGATGTTTCAGGGTTTAGGGCAGTGCAGTGGTCTTCGGGCAGTGTAGGAGGTCTTGCTGGGGGTAGTGTTTCAGGGTTTAGGGCAGTGCAGTGGTGTTCGGGCAGTATAGGGGCGTGCTGGGGGTGGTGTTTCAGGGTTTAGGGCAGTGCAGTGGTGTTCGGGCAGTGTAGGGGGTCGTGAAGGGGGTGGTGTTTCAGGGTTTAGGGCAGTGCAGTGGTGTTCGGGCAGTGTAGGGGGTCGTGCTAAGGTTGGTGTTTCAGGGTTTAGGGCAGTGCAGTGGTGTTCGGGCAGTGTAGGGGGTCGTGCAGGGGGTAGTGTTTTAGGGTAGTGCAGTGGTGCTTGTGTAGTGTAGGGGGTCGTGCTGGGGGTAGTGTTTTAGGGTTTAGGGTAGTGCAGTGGTGTTTGTGTAGTGTAGGGGGTCATGTTTTAGGGTAGTGCAGTGGTGTTTGGGTAGTGTAGGGGGTCGTGCTGGGGTAGTGTTTTAGGATTTAGGTTAGTGCAGTGGTGTTTGGGTAGTGTAGGGGGTTGTGCTGGGGGTAGTGTTTTAGGGTTTAAGGTAGTGCAGTGGTGTTTGTGTAGTGTAGGGGTTCGTTCTGGGGGTAGTGTTTTAGGGTATAGGGTAGTGCAGTGGTGCTTGTGTAGTGTAGGGGTCGTGCTGGGGGTAGTGTTTTAGGGTTTAGGGTAGTGCAGTGGTGTTTGTGTAGTGTAGGGGGTCATGTTTTAGGGTAGTGTAGTGGTGTTTGGGTAGTGTAGGGGTCGTGCTGGTGGTAGTGTTTTAGGATTTAGGTTAGTGCAGTGGTGTTGGGGTAGTGTTTTAGGGTTTAGGGTAGTGCAGTGGTGTTCGGGCAGTGTAGGGGTCGTGCTGGGGGTAGTGTTTTAGGGTTTAGGGTAGTGCAGTGGTGCTTGTGTAGTGTAGGGGTCGTGCTGGGGGTAGTGTTTTAGGGTTTAGGATAGTGCAGTGGTGTTTGTGTAGTGTAGGGGGTCATGTTTTAGGGTAGTGCAGAGGTGTTTGGGTAGTGTAGGGGGTCGTGCTGGGGGTAGTGTTTTAGGATTTAGGGTAGTGCAGTGGTGTTTGTGTAGTGTAGGGGGTCATGTTTTAGGGTAGTGCAGTGGTGTTTGGGTAGTGTAGGGGGTCGTGCTGGGGGTAGTGTTTTAGGATTTAGGTTAGTGCAGTGGTGTTGGGGTAGTGTTTTAGGGTTTAGGGTAGTGCAGTGGTGTTCGGGCAGTGTAGGGGGTCGTGCTCGGGGTAGTGTTTTAGGGTTTAGGGTAGTGCAGTGGTGCTTGTGTAGTGTAGGGGGTCGTGCTGGGGGTAGTGTTTTAGGGTTTAGGGTAGTGCAGTGGTGTTTGTGTAGTGTAGGGGGTCATGTTTTAGGGTAGTGCAGTGGTGTTTGGGTAGTGTAGGGGTCGTGCTGGGGGTAGTGTTTTAGGGTTTAGGGTAGTGCAGTGGTGTTTGTGTAGTGTAGGGGGTCATGTTTTAGGGTAGTGCAGTGGTGTTTGGGTAGTGTAGGGGTCGTGCTGGGGGTAGTGTTTTAGGATTTAGGTTAGTGCAGTGGTGTTGGGGTAGTGCTTTAGGGTTTAGGGTAGTGCAGTGGTGTTCGGGCAGTGTAGGGGGTCGTGCTGGGGGTAGTGTTTTAGGGTTTAGGGTAGTGCAGTGGTGCTTGTGTAGTGTAGGGGCTCGTGCTGGGGGTAGTGTTTTAGGGTTTAGGGTAGTGCAGTGGTGTTTGTGTAGTGTAGGGGGTCATGTTTTAGGGTAGTGCAGGGGTGTTTGGGTAGTGTAGGGGGTCGTGCTGGGGGTAGTGTTTTAGGATTTAGGGTAGTGCAGTGGTGTTTGTGTAGTGTAGGGGGTCATGTTTTAGGGTAGTGCAGTGGTGTTTGGGTAGTGTAGGGGGTCGTGCTGGGGGGAGTGTTTTAGGATTTAGGTTAGTGCAGTGGTGTTTGGGTAGTGTAGGGGTCGTGCTGGGGGTAGTGTTTTTGGGTTTAAGGTAGTGCAGTGGTGTTTGTGTAGTGTAGGGGTTCGTGCTGGGGGTAGTGTTTTAGGGTTTAGGGTAGTGCAGTGGTGCTTGTGTAGTGTAGGGGGTCGTGCTGTGGGTAGTGTTTTAGGGTTTAGGGTAGTGCAGTGGTGTGTGTGTAGTGTAGGGGGTCATGTTTTAGGGTAGTGCAGTGGTGTTTGGGTAGTGTAGGGGGTCGTGCTGGGGGTAGTGTTTTAGGATTTAGGTTAGTGCAGTGGTGTTGGGGTAGTGTTTTAGGGTTTAGGGTGGTGCAGTGGTGTTTGTGTAGTGTAGGGGGTCATGCTGGGGGTAGTGTTTTAGGGTTTAGGATAGTGCAGTGGTGCTTGTGTAGTGTAGGGGGTCGTGCTGGGGGTAGTGTTTTAGGGTTTAGGATAGTGCAGTGGTGTTTTTGTAGTGTAGGGGGTCATGTTTTAAGATGCAACGCTCCAATACCTGACCAGTCTGCACTACATAAAACTGCAAAAACTAAAAATAAAAAGTGTTTTGCACACTTTTGTCATTGGGCTATATGTGGGCTACATCTGGATAATATTTGTGCTACATTTGGGCTCTTTTTTCACTGGTGGCCATCTTGGAAGACTTCTTTGTTATGGAGTTTCTTAATTTCCTCATTTACTGCAGTCTCCTCAGTAGGAAATGCTTTCAGTTTTTTACTTTGATTCCATCAAGAAGGCATTCAGATGTGTCACACATTTGCCATAAATTCAGAATGTTAACACTCTAGTTGTTCATTAGATCACTGTAGTAAAGCTACTGCTCACCAAGGAGTTAACTGGAAGTCTACTGCTGGTATTGAATGTGATTGTTTCAGTCTGCATGTCAGAATTTTCTAATGAAATAGAAGAGGATGTGAGATCTCACTTAAAACATGCACTAAATTTTCTTTTTGCAGCACTAACCATAATTTCTATGGCAAAATGAACCCCCTCATTTTGTTCCTTTTTAAATTAAATGTTTTAAGTGTTACCAGTTTATTCCAATCAAGATGGCTTCAGGTGTGCCATACTTTTGTCATAAGTAAGGCTGTTAGCACTCTAGTTGTTCTTTAGAACACTCTGGGAAGCTGCAGTAGAACACAAAGGCATCAACTGACAGGCTGCTCCTGTTGAAATATAACAGGAAGATATTTGAGATCTCACTTAAAACATGTCCTAATTTTTCTTTCTACAGCACTAACCATAATTTCTATGGCAAAATGAACCCCCTCATTTTGTTCCTTTTTAAATTAAATGTTTTAAGTGTTACCAGTTTATTCCAATCAAGATGGCTTCAGGTGTGCCATACTTTTGTCATAAGTAAGACTGTTAGCGCTCTAGTTGTTCTTTAGAACACTCTGGGAAGCTGCAGTAGAACACAAAGGCATCAACTGACAGGCTGCTCCTGTTGAAATATAACAGGAAGATATTTGAGATCACACTTGAAACATGTCCTAATTTTTCTTTCCAGAGCACTAACCATAATTTCTATGACAAGATGAACCCCATCATTTTGTTCCTTTTTAAATTAAATGTTTTAAGTGTTACCAGTTTATTCCAATCAAGATGGCTTCAGGTGTGCCATACTTTTGTCATAAGTAAGGCTGTTAGCACTCTAGTTGTTCTTTAGAACACTCTGGGAAGCTGCAGTAGAACACAAAGGAATCAACTGACAGTCTCTGCCCTTGTTGGATGTACATGTTTTACTGAGAATGTCAGACTTCATTCTCACATGACTGAGAAAGATAATGTGAATTTACAGAAAATATGCTCTCATTTTAGCTTCTGGAGCACCTTCCAAAACTGTATGGGACAAGCATGTGAAAATAGTTTTCTCTCAAACATGATTCATGATATCCCAGCAGAAGGTTTTTCACAGGGTAAAATCACCTTAGAACACACCACAATTCCTGAAATTAGTATGGTACCATCAACAAATGAATTCTAATGTAACTAAAGTCTGTTATCACCCTTTATAGTTCTCCTTTTGGTAACCCTCAAAATCTTCGATTCACTACAATGCATTTCAATGGGGTACTATCATTTATATTGGTCGCAAGATGGCTGCCAGCAATTCCAGGATGAAGTGCTGACAGCCAATCAGATCTCACGATGACATGTGTGGTTAGGCTCCGCCCAGATATATATGTGTTTTTACTTTTGATTTTCTCAGCAACTACTGAACGGATTTACACCATTTAACAAAAAGGGTTCTTTCTGAACCAATAACTACCTCTTTGCCAAATTTGGTGTAATTCCGTTCAGCAGTTCGGGCTGTAGCCTTGCATAAAGTTTCCTATGGGAAATTGATTTTTTGACTCTTATTTTTTTAATTTCTCCGCAACTACTGAACGGATTTACACCATTTAACAAAAAGAGTTCTTTCTGAACCAAGAACTACCTCTTTGCCAAATTTTGTGTAATTCCGTTCAGCAGTTCAGGCTGTAGCCGTGGCTAAAGTTTCCTACGGGAAAATGAATGGGGAAAACACGTTTTGGGACCCCCTTTTTTCTCAGCCCCCGCTTGACGAATCACCCCGAAACTTTCAGGGTAGGAGCAGACCGGAGCGGGCCATAAAGTTTGAAAATTTCGCGAAGATTCATCAACCGACGCAAGAGTTATTTCAAATAGAATGTTGCGGATTTCCTATGGAAAATAGGTCCTAACTATAACTATCTACTGGCGACCGCCAGTAGATAATATATATATATATATATATATATATATATATATATATATATATATATATATATATATATATAAAAACAAAGTCCCGGCCCGTCAATGCCCACGACGGGACTGCCCAGGTACGGACCACAGTGCACGAACAGATGCAGCAAACTCCAAAGTGTTGGTTCTCAAAGCAGTGATTTATTGTCCATAAATAAAACTCCCAAGTGTTCCAGGCATAATGCCTGCCACGACGCGTTTCGATCGCTACTCGCGATTTTGATCACATGACTCGCCACATGACAGCTGCCCTTAAAAACGTAACGACGTGCACTATCGACTATAAAAATTAGCCAAAAAGATTGGTAAAAAGTGAAGATAGACTTGGGACAAAGTCAGTGCTGCTAAAATAACATCATAATTCATGTTCTGCACAACAGAAAAAAGAAGGTCAAGGCACTAAATACCTGCACCAGTCAGTCTAATAGAATGTAAATAAAGCAGAATTATGGTGCAAAGAGCCGGGAACGTGACCTCCCTACGTCCCCACTGATTGGGAAACCCCAAAACACAAGGAACAAGCTGGCTCAGCACACATGTATTGTTGTACACAGTTTTTCAAAGTACACAGTAATAAACAGTGGTCATTAATTTAACTTTAGCACGGCGTCTCCCAAATGAGTCACATAAGTCATCATGTTGTGAAAAATATGTACATCTTTTATTCCTTTATTCCTTTGTTCAAAAATTTCCTGTTAAAACACGACACAGAATTCATAGCCGACACGACGCGTTTCGTCCCAATGGGACTTCTTTAAGGCTGTGATGTGTTTAAATGGTCCACATGAACATTGCCCAACCCTCTTGTGGGCGGTACGGATTGTTTTAGCAGTGAAAATCTTCATGTTTAAAGACGTAAAAAGGCGCAGAGCTGGTGTATGTCAAGAGTTCAAAGATACATCCAGAAATTGTATGGCAAGACAGTGTGTAGCGTATAGGTCAGCAGCATGGAATGAGGCTCAAATTCAAAGAACGGTCTGATCGTTCTTTGAATTTGATTTTCACTGCTAAAACAATCCGTACAGCCCACAAGAGGGGCTGGGTGGGTCAAGTACCCGTGACAGGCATGGGCCCAAAACCTAGTGAGGCGACATCAAAATTACCTATCACAAACCAACCTGGTTTTGTACGGGGGGTTACCTGGGTTTTTGGCCCCGGGGTCGGCGGCCATCTAGGGAAACCTACCAAACCCACACATTTCTGAAAACTAGACACCCGGGGGATTCCAAGGAGGTATGGCTTGCATGGATCCCCCAACGTTTTCTTACCCAGAATCCTCTGCAAACCTCATTTTTGTGTGGGAAAGTTGTGGCATCACTGGGCTGACACAAATTTCCTACCACCCAGCGTTCCCCCAGGTCTCCCGATAAAAATGGTGCCTCACTCATGTGGGAGACACAACTACCCGTGACAGGCAAAGGCCAAAAACATATTGAGGCGACATCAAAATTGCCTATCACAAAATGACCTGGTTTTGCAAGGGGGGTCACCTGGGTTTTTGGCCCTTGCTCGGTGGCCACCTAGGGAAACCTACCAAACCCACACATTTCTAAAAAGTAGATACCCGGGGGATTCCAGGGAGGTATGGCTTGCGTAGATCCCCCAACGTTTTCTTACCCAGAATCCCCTGCACACCTGAAATTGTGCTGAAAAAAATCACTTTTTTCACACATTTTTGTGTGGGAAAGTTGTGGCATCACCTGGCTGACACAAATTTCCTACCACCCAGCATTCGCCCAGGTCTCCCGATAAAAATGGTGCCTCACTCGGGTGGGAGGGCCAAGAACCCGCGACAGGCAAGGGCCCAAAACGTATTGGGATACTATGAATGAGATGGCGGGGGTGTGTAGAGAGAGAAAGATGTAGGTTGAGAAAAAGAGAGAAATGGGTATGGTTATAGAGTTTGTTAAAAAGACATGGAAATTAGGAGAAGGAAATGTAGAGCAAGGCAGAGGATTACAATACTCAAAGGAGTGAATTGGAGAAAGAGATAATGTAGAATAAGAGGTCAATTAAAGAGACTTAAGGAAACACAAAGAGATACTAGGTAGAGTGAGAGAGAGAGAGAGCAAAATGAGAATATGGGTTCACTGATAGAATATCGATGCTAAAAACATCGATGTAAAAATATCGAATGCAAAAATATCGACTCCCTATACTTAAACAGGTAAGTATCAGGGACTGTCCGGGACTGTCTGGGACACAGTCAGGGACTTGGGCAAGGACTGGGAACTGGATAGAAAACATAGACAGAAAGAGGAGTACAGCGCTGTCCAGGATCACACAGGGAGTCAGAGGAGAAAAAGGGATCCAAAGGGGAAGCCTGTACAAGCAAACAAGACTGCTAAGACTCAGAAATGACAGGCACTTATGAGGCGGTTCAGCAATCAGAATCACTACACCCAGGACGGATGTGCAATACACATATATAAAACAACATTAACAATAAAGGGAGTGTGGGGTAAAGCACTCAGGAGCTCCACACGGTAAGACTGAAGCTCAGTAAGTTCCTCACCCACAATTGCTGTTACAGATACTGACTGCAAATACCCACATATAGGATATGCATGCAAAGGCAGGGTCTGTGGAGCTTATACCTATGGTGATGTTGTAAATGTAACTCAAAGACAATACTCACAGTGAACAAGAAACACCACCTAGGTAGTCAGCTGTGCCCACGGATCCTGGCAATCAAACAGGAACACGCAAGGCAGTAACAGCAAGGGGGTAGTGTAATATGGAATTGCCTGCGGTTTTCTTAAGATGTAATTTGGCATTAATGCAGCCCTCGCCAATGTAAACACTGACGTCAAGAAAATCTACAGTAGTATCGCTAATAGTGGCCGTAAATTTCAAATTGAGTAAATTATCATTTACGATGGATACAAAACCATCAGCTTCTTCCCTGGTCCCTTGCCAAATTAAAAAGACATCATCTATGTATCACCAAAAGTGCCTGATGTGTTTGTTCCAAACATCACTGTGATGGGTCATGAGGACATGCTTATCCCACCAGCCAACATGCAAACATGCATAGCTAGGAGAGAAGCATGCCCCCATAGCCACCCCTCTCACCTGATGGTACACGTTGTTGTTAAACAGAAAATAGTTGTTGAGCAAGCACAATTCAATCATTTTGATTATCATATCATTATGTTCGTAATAATAAATGGATCTGCCACCAAGGAAATGTTTGACCGCAGCCAACCCATCCTGATGATTGATACTGGTATATAACGACTCAATGTCCATAACAATCAATAAGTAATCAGATCTCCAGTCTCCAGTATCTTTGACAAAAGACGGCGAATTGGCAACAAATGGCTGTAGGAAGAAATCAACATATTTAGAAATCATCTCCATAAGACTTTTCCTGGCCGATATAATGGGCCTGCCAGGAACTGGAATAACGTCTTTGTGGATTTTGGGGATGAAATAAAGTACTGGGGTTACCGGATACTCAATTTTCAAATAGTTGAATTCATCCTTAGATAACACGCCTTGTTTTTTCCATTGAGACAGATGCTGAAATACAATATCTTTGAGCTTCCTCAAATCCTGTTGAGCAGCTCTTTTGTAGCACAGATTATCTGACAAATGTGTATTGGCTTCAACCATATAATGATCACGTTGCCACAAAACCACATTCCCACCTTTGTCAGCTTGGTTGATAATGATATCATGTTGCTCTCTTAGTTTTTTCATCAAGCTGAAATATTGTATTTCCCTGTGCTTCCTAGGGCGACGAGACTGCAGAGTGGTATAGTTTAAAGATTTTGACCCGTCCACTACTCTGTTACTGAATGTATCTATCGCGTCCTTGGGCATTAGAGGTAGGAAGGTGGATGGTGGGCGAAAAGGAGTAGCCCCTGGTTTATTCATGGCTATGCCCAAAGACGGAATAGCGGATTGTGTTGACGTAGTTGAGGCACTGTCATCATTGAGGAGAGAATGTAATGCTGATAACGCCGGAATGTTATTAACCAACAAGACATTGTCCTGCTTGCCGACCTGTGGACTGTTGCTGTTCTTGCTTGCATACTCGTTCAATTGGAAAAATTTCATCAGTTTTAATTTGCATATAAACTTGAATATGTCTATTCTTGATTGGCGATAGGAGAAATTGCTTTCGGGACTATACGTTAGGCCTAACGATAGTAATTGGACTTCAGCCGATGTTAGGACTGTATCAGTAAGATTGATTACCGTATTGGCACTACAAGTGCTATTCGATTGTGCTAGCGTCTCCACTTCTTGTTCGCCGACCCTCTGTTTGAAGTACTGCCTGTGTTTATGCCTCCTCTCCCTCCTGCATTTGTTACTGTTCCGCCTTGCTGTAGTACAGGATTGCGGGGGCGCAAGGTCTGCCGCTGGTCCTGATGGATAAAATTTAGTTCTTCAGCAGGAGTGAGGTTTGATAGACCAGCAGGGTGACTCTCTGATGTACTCAAGCTTCCACCATCAGAATCACTGCTAGTCATTAAAGAACTTGCATCAGAGTCAGATTGTAAAGGAGCACACACTGCAGCATTGGAGGTAGCTGGCTCAGATACTTTGTTAGCCATCGCTTGTCTTTTGTAATTGTCAAATTTTTTAGAAAATTGTAAAAATTCTTCCAGAGGCATAATTGTCTTTGTCCCGTGCAAATTTCCAAATTTTACGAGCTTTGATAATGTCCTCGTGTTTTTTCAGCCTCTGTTAAAATACTGGCTCGATCGATTTCAGCGTATTTTATTAGTATGTTGACCATATTCATTGATGCTTGGAGATTATTGTCAGCCCATTCTTTTAACATCGCAGGGTGGGGATTTTCGAATGTGGGTGCGATAAGCACTCGGAGACCTTTCGGAACCCGGTTAGCCTCACGGTACTTCTCGAATGATTTATTTTCCCACCACTTTGTTAATTCTGCGCTGAGTAATTTCTCCAACGTTTTCAGTAGAGCTTTGATATCATTACTGGCCGCATTGCTTTGGAGAACCAGCTGTGTCTTACTAATGTCTGGTACATTTAAAAATAACGCTTCTGCTGCTGCTTCTCGATCATGTAGCGCGTCACTGGACGACATGATGGGGTATAAATAACTGGCACTGCAGAATGACCAAGTCTGGTGCTGTGTCACCAATACTGGACACGTTGATAATATCGTACAATCCTCCAACCCGCAAATATATATATATCTCTGTTTGGTGTTCCTCCTCCCGAACACCCGATCCAACGGCGGCACCCATCCAACAAACACCAGCTCTGACTCCAACTTCCAGGTCAGTTTTAAAAATGCATATTTATTTGGCTTAAACAATTGGCATCATATAGTCTTTCTGTTTACAATCCCGGACCGACGCGTTTCGGCGAATTGCCTTCCACTGGGTCACTGTGGGATCGACATTGCATACCTTATATTGCCTGTCCCTCTTACATGTCAATAACCCTTGGTGGCCACTAGAGCGATACATTTCTTTATTTTCTTTTGGCCAAAATTCCACGCCATTGGTGATTCACTTCATCACATTGAAAGGAAATCTTATTGCATTTATATTTTTGTATTTCTAAACAACTTAACATGTTTTCTTCCTTCTTTTTTCATTCTTTCTTTTTTTCATTTGTTTCCATTTTTATTTTTAACATTTTATGTACTTCTAGTCTGTTTTCCAAATTTTCATGTGATGAATTTTGATTTTTTACTTACAACACACATATTATTATATTACATTTCATCAAAATACAAAGCCAAAGCAAAGAGAAAATTGAGCTACATAGCAATTATTTCACAAACAATCAAATAATTCTCTTTCTTGCAATTTCTATTGATTAAGATTTAACATCTGTGCGTGGTCAAAGAGGGGTAATGGTCTAAGTGTGAGTATAAATTTAAAAAAAGTTAATCCTTAATAAATGTAATCCTTAAAAAATTAATCCTTAAAAGAGCACAAAAAGCATAAAAGATTTAAAAAGATTATCACTGTTATGCTTTCCAAGCCAATCCGGCAAAATTAAAGTGCCCTGTGCTTATCAATAATAGTTCTCCACTTCCATAAATTCTCCATAAAGTGCCACGTGCTATTACTAAGCCCCGCTTCAGGACTTTCATTCAGAAAAATACTGGAAAATTATCATTCCTCAGGCTCTTTAAAAGTTTTAAGGTGACATGTGCTCAATTGAGATTATACTCACTCACAACAGTTCTTAGATAAAGTGCCAAATGCTATTATTCAACCCCTCATCATTGACGACTAAAGTGTTTCTGATCATACAAGATATAATATTGAAATGCAGTATGTATACTCAGCCCCTCATTGTTTCAGAGGGCCCTATTTCATATGATGATCATAAAGTGCGAAGTGCCTAAATAAAGTGCTTGTGCCATATTTCATATACAAGAGAAAATCTTTCCTTCAATGATCAGATGGTATCTATAATAGAGTACTTGTTGATAAAAAATACCTATGTTCTCTTGTAATTTAGATTTTCTCTGCTTCAGTTTGAAATGTAAGTTTCATATATACGTGTGTGTGTTCCTTAGTTTTTACTCCATTAAATGAAATACATTCCAAACAACCCAATATTTCAGTATCTACACACATGGAAAAAGTAGTTCTGCACATATATAACTTCATACTCATGCTGACATTTCTCCGTCCGTACATAGTTCACTTATGCATAGTTTTATAAATGCACAAAGAGCTCTGCGTCTTTGTTATGGCCCCAAGGTACTTCTGTTCCCATCAATAGGATCATTCGGGATTCCTGATTCCACAGCTCACTTTCTCGATTTCCCCCTCTTGGATGGGCTTTGATGTGTTTAATACCCCAATAAGAGAAGGTTGACAAGGATCGATTGTGCATTTGATCAAAGCGGCAAGCTACCGGGTAGGTCTTATCCCCATTTCTGATGCTCTTATGTGCTGTAAAATCCTTAATTTCAGCTTGTTTTTTGTACTGCCTATGTAAAGCTTATTGCAGCCACATTTTAATACATAAATGACAAACTCCGTTTTGCAAGTTATTCTTTCTCTGATTGGTATAGTGCGACCATCCATCGTGCAATAGTTCTTGCTGTTTATTCCATACTCACAAGCTTTACATGAGGTGCATTTCACGAAGCCTTCCTGATTCTTTAACAGCCATGAGCCCATTTCTTGTTGGTTCTTTCTGGGGATAAAGTGACTAGAGGTTAAAATATCACCTAGGGAACGTACCTTCTTTGATGTGATTTGTGGGCCATTTTCAAAGATTTTTGTTAAATGTTCATCATTTCTTAGCACACACCTGTGTTTTTTGAGGATTGACACAACGGTCGACTGTGCCAAGTTGTACTCCAGAAAGATCCTTTTGATGGTACTGCTATTCTCTTCCTGAGACTTTTGAGGATAAAGGGACTCCTTTCTTGATTTTTCTTGAGATCTACGTCTTGCATCTTCAAGAACATTTCTTGGATATCCCCTCTGTCTAAACATCCCAGACAGCCTATCCACCTCTTCATTGTACAATTCCTCAGTGGAGAAAATCCTTCTTGCCCTCAACATTTGGCTGTACGGGATGCTCCATTTCAATGCACCTGGATGGCCACTGTTAGCAAGTAAAATGGAATTGGTTGCAGTAGGTTTTCTGTGGATCCTGGTGGTTAAGGTTTCCTCTTTGACTTCCAATTGTACATCCAAGAAGGTACAGTGCTGTTGGGTCCATGTTTAATGAACTGCAAGTTACACTGGTTGATATTCAATTTATTCATGAAGAGCTCCAGACTCTTCTCACTGCCCTCCCAGAGGATAAACAGGTCATCAATAAACCTGGTCCACATAGCCACCTGTTTCATAAACATGTTATTCTCCTCAGCCCAGGCAACCTCCTTCTCCCACCACCCCATGAAAAGATTTGCATAGGTGGGGGCGAAGGAGGTGCCCATTGCCGTCCCATGTTCTTGCAGGTAGAACTTCCCGTCAAATGTAAAGACGTTATGTGTAAGGCAGTATTCCAGCATATCCATTAACATGTATGTATGTTCTAACCACTCCACTGGCCGATCTCTCATAAAGCTGTACAGGCCTGTATTCCCATTTCATGCCTGATTGAGGTGTACAATGATACAACATCCATTGTTACCATGATGTACTCTTTTTTCCAAAGGATGTCGTCTAATTTTTTCAAAAAGTCAGTGCTGTCCTTTATGTTAGAGGGGAGGTTAATCACATATTCCTGCAGGAATAAATCAAGAAATCTGGAACTATTTTCTAGCAAGGATCCAATGGAGCTTACTATTGGCCTTCTGGGTGGATTAACTGATCTTTTATGGATTTTAGGCAATAAATAAAAAGTTGCCATTCTTGCATTCTCTGTGCGAAGATATTTCAATTCTTCCCAATCCAATAAACCTCTCTCAAACCAATCCTTCAGTTTCAGATGGTAGTCTATTTCCAATTTATTTGTGGGGTTTGTTTTCAAACAAGTGTAGTGCTGTAAGTTGTTCAACTGTCTCTGTGCCTCCATTACATATGTTACTTGATCCATAAGGACGATGTTTCCCCCTTTGTCAGAGGGCTTAATAATGAGTGCAGAATAATTTTTCAACTCATTGATGTCTTTCCAATCCTTGGATGTAAAGTTGCTTTTAGTGTGGTCAATCTTCCAATCTTTTTGAATTTTATTCAAATCGTCGACCACAAGTTCATGAAAAAGATCCAAGTGATTCCCTGGTGGGAGCTGCGGGCAGAATTTGCTTCCAGGTCTCAATCCGCTACGTACATGTTCATTTGTCGTGAAACCCATATTATGGAGTCTCTCAATTGATTGATTAGTGCTGGGTTCCCCTGCTGATGAGTCATCCATGTTATTGATCTGATCCAACACTTGAATATTTAATAAGTCTGGGACATCTGCAATTTGGAATGAAGAACGTCTGCTGGTCTCTGTTGTTTCTCGCATTCTTGTTTTATGCCTCATGTGATGGAATTTATGTAATTTTAGTTTTCTTACATATTTATAAATTTCTATTCTTGTATCTACGAAGTCTGGACGAGATACTGGGTAGAATGTTAGGCCTAGATTAAGCAGACGCATTTGATTGTTGTTTAATGTTACTGATGAGATATTGATTACCAGGGGTTTTGAGTTTACATCTGTTGTTTTTCCATTTATTTCCGATTCCGGTTTCTTCCTCTGCTTCTTCCTCTTGCCCCTTCTTGTTCTACGTCCTACTTTGGTTGTCCCTGTTGTGTGCGGCCCCTTCCTCCTTGTCTCGTTGTCATTCGGAGTAGTCTTAATTCCTTGTGAAAATCCAGTTTCTCCCTTGGTGCTTCATTCGCACTGGATCCTGTCTCTGAGCTCACTTCGCTTTCACTTTGCACTGTTCGCGCAATTGGAGTGGATCTATCTTTCGCTGTCAGGCTGTCAAATTTTTGGGCGAATGTGTAAACTCGGCCGTACTGGTAATCCAGCCTATCTCTCGTGAATTTTCCAGCCTTCCGTTCCATTATTTCCTTGTCATATTTTTGTAGTGAGTTCTCCATCTTACTGAGTTGATATTTTAGGGTGCCATCCTCCTTATATTTCTCCAATTCTTTATTAATTATCTCAGTCTTCTCTGACTGTAACTTCATTTTTCTTCTTGCATGCTCAATGAGTGTTTTCATCAATCTCACTGAGCATTCCTCTGTATTTCTGCACCATTCATTGATTAAATGCTCGTCCATATCCTCATAGGTTGGCAATAGCATTATCCTTAGACCCCTTGGTATTCTTTTACATTCCAAATATTTGGTAAGGGATGACATTTCCCGAATGTAAGGAGGTGCAGTCATCACTTGGGAGGCGTTTTCTCCAAGGTGGTCGTCCTCACTGGTGCAACGCAAGTTTGGATTATAACGGTGATGCCTTAGCTGCGAGGATGACCCGCTGCGCGATGCGGACCTGCAGCGTCAGGAGGACCTGGCGTTGCGCTATAGGGACCGAGTTAGCCTATAGAGCGTGACTTAATACTTGGCAGCACTACAAACCGCGTGTTCCCACTGGGAAATTTTGCTTTTATTTGGGGCGCACTACAACACCCACAGGGGATTATGGAACGAAGAGACTGCAAATACCACAATACCTATCAGGTGAATGAACACGCCCATTGGGGTGGGACGGTTCTCAATTAATAAATGCAGGTGAACTTCACTTTCGTTGTGGTTTGTTTCTTTGGCATTGTGGGCTCGTGAACAAGGAAAGAGTTTTCCAAAATGCATAGAGCCATTTGATTTGAAAGCCGAATGTAAGGAGCTGCAGTCGTCACTTGGGAGGCGTTTTCTCCAAGGTGGTCGTCCTCACTGGGGCAACTCAGGTTTGGATATATATATATTCATGTGATCAAGACCACAGGCTTGTGGTTGAAACGCGTCATCCTGACATGCTAAGACAATAAATATTCTTTATAGCATCTTCAACTGGAGTCTGTGCCTTTGTTTGGCCCACCGCGGTCGTTCTTTGGGATCCTGGTTTCATATATATATATATATATATATATATATATATATATATATATATATATATATATATATATATATATATATATATATATATATATATATATATATATATATATATATGTATATATATATATAGATATATATATTAGCATTTAAAAAACCTTAGAAATTCACAGAAAAAACCATAGGTTTCTGGGACGTTATAGTTAGTTGGACATTTCACTCATACAAAACCATAGAAATTCCACCGTTATAGTTAGTTCAGCTAACTATAACTCGCGCCCCGCAATGCACTGCTGATGACGTCACATATTACATCATTCATGACATGGTCAGTGACACCACTGATGACATCACTGATGACATCTCAAATGACAACACTGATGAGATCACTGATGACATCATCCAGTGAATGTGGTTTTCTTTAAAATTTAAATATGTAATATAGATATACCAAGCTGTATTGAAGAATGAATGGATGTATAAGTGTCTGGATGGAGGATTTAGTAGGTGTGTGACTGACTGTTTAAGTGAATGATTAAATGTATCTTAATGAATACATGGGTTAGTGTCTAAAGTGTGTGAATGTCTGTATCACTCTGTCTGTTGATGTGTAAGCTGCTGTATCGGCTGGTCAGTAGCTACATGAATGTCTATATGGGTTATTGATTAGTTTCCTGCATATTTGTATAGGAGACTGAGTGTGTGTGTGGTTGGGTGGGGGTGTGTGTGACTCTGCATAGATGTGTGAGTGGTTGATTGACAGGGTGTATGAGTTTAAGAGTGCATGTGGAAACAGTTGTATGGGTGGGTAAGTGTGTGTATGGGCGTCTTGGTGAGTGAATCGATGTCTCAGTGCACATGTCCAGCTAAGTACATATATAAAAGGCAGTGTATGTGAGAGTTGGTGTATAGAAATGACTATACGTAAGAGTCAGTGATTGTGAGAGTGGCTGTATGTATGAGTGTATACTTGTATTAGTGATTATATAAGAGACTAAGAATGCGTTACTATCTGTATGAATAAATGAGGTGGTGTATGTATAACTGTGTAGGTGAGTAAATGGAACTGTGATTGATTCTTTGCATGAGTGACTGGGATGAGTACATAACTGACTAGGATGAGTGCTGGTGTGTCAATGTCTAAATAGGTGTATGAGTGTATTTGATAGTGTTCTATTGATCAGTGACTGCATGTATGACTGATTGTATGGGTGAATGGGTAGATGTGTGTGTAGACCTAGGAATCACTGAGTGGGTATGTAGTAACTGGTATTAGTGTGTCAACGGTATTGAAAATGGTAGTCTGTATTTTACAGTGAGGTGTATCAAAGGTTATATTAGTGTGTGAGGAGGTGCATCAGATTGTCACATGGATGATGTCATCAGTGATGTCATTTGAGATGTCATCAGTGATGTCATCAGTGATGTCACTGACCATGTCATGAATGATGTAATATGTGACGTCATCAGCAGTGCATTGCGGGGGTGCGTGTTATAGTTAGCTGAACTAACTATAACGGTGGAATTTCTATGGTTTTGTATGAGTGAAATGTCCAACTAACTATAACGTCCCTGAAACCTATGGTTTTTTCAGTGAATTTCTAAGGTTTTTTAAATGCTAATTTCTAACTATAACGTGCCTGAAACCTATGGTTTTTTCAGTGAATTTCAAAGGTCTTTTTAAATGCCAATTTCTAACTATAATGTGCCTGAAACCTATGGTTTTTTCAGTGAATTTCAAAGGTTTTTTAAATACTAATTTCTATCTATAACGTCCCTGAAACCTATGGTTTTCTCAGTGAATTTCAATGTTTTTTTCAATGCTAACTTCTAATTATAATGTTCATTTAACGTATAGTTTTTTCCGACACCCAAGAAGGACACAACACCCACTGCCACAACCCTCAGGACCTCCCACCCGTACCACCCCTCTCCCTACTGTAATTTTTTTATTTGTTATTTAAACTATATAATGTCTTCTTGTTTTTTAAATATTAAACAACTACATACAGTATGAAAGGGAGCCCAGCCCAGAGCCACATCTGAAGACCAACACTTGTCATAGACCTACTGATCAAGCAGCTCCGGCACCCTAGAACACCACAACACCTACCACAACCCCCAGTACCCCCCCTACCACCGAGGCAGCGCAGAACAAGACAGCGAACTTTCCGAAAACGGCATTGCCCCTTAGCCACACAATAGCTGAATATTGGGACAGGTGTGAACAAACTATATGTGAAGGAAGCAATTCACCCATGTTTAACAATGCACACAATGCAAAGTGTAGCAGTGATGAGCTGGACACATCTCAGTATGCAGAACACACACCTCTCCATGTGCACAAATACTACTGGTGCTTGTAGTGTTGTAGACAGTGGACCCAACCATGTTACGTCAAACACTAGGGAAGATCTCAGTCATGTAGCTGTGTCGTCCCCCCCTGTAAGCATAAGCGTAGCCAGAGTGGGCTGGTCCGACGTATGCCACTTCAGCGTAGGAGTGTGAATAAATAGGCCAGAGCTCTGGGCGTGGTTCACTTGTGGGAAGGCCAAAGCATCTGCCAGGGCGGCGCCCCTCACCCTGCCACGAGGCTGCCAATGTGACCGCCAGCCTCCTCAGCCGATCGCTGGCTTCCACCACACAGGCCCCCAGCGGCACAGCACCGCGGGCTTATGTCTGTACAAACTACTGCCTTCAATATACACAGCGGACAGCAAGGCTCACAATTCAGATCGAGTCGCAATTGCAGATGACGCAGTCCAGTAGGCAAGAGACATTGCACAAGTCAACAACACGTGGCTGTGGGCCCTTCCTGACCGCTGACTCCGGCCTACACTGCGGTCAGTAGGGCTCACAATTCAGATGGAGTCGAGGTTGCAGATGTCGCAGTCCAGTAGGCAACAGACATTGCTTAAGTCAACAACACGTGCCTGTGGGCCCTTCCTCACCGCTGCCTCCTGCCTCCACTGTGGTGACTAGGGCTCACAATTCAGAGCGACTCGCGATTGCAGATGACGCAGTCCAGTTGGCAACAGACATTGCTACCAGTGCGGTCAGCCCGGACCACGCATCATCGCTGACTGCGCACACGCTAAGTGCTTCAAGTACCACTAACTCTGTGCAGCTCAAGTCAACGCCACATGGCTGTGGGCCCTTGATGACCGCTGCCTCCGGTCTACAATGTGGTTAGCAGGGCTAACAATTCAATATTAGTGCCGATGCAAATTGTGTAAGAGAGTATAATCGGTTAGGAAGACTGTATGCTCCCAATCTGTGCAGCTCAAGTCAACGTCACGTGGCTGTGGGCCTTTGCTGACCGCTGCCTCCGGCCTACACTGTGGAAGACCGGCGACACGTAGTGCGACTAACCCTGTTCAACACAAGCCGGAGACATGTGGTTCCACTAACCCTGTTCAACACAAGCAGCGACATGTGGTGCCACTAACCCTGTTCAACACAAGCCGCGACACGTGGTGCCACTAACCCTGTTCAACACAAGCCGGTGACACGTGGTGCCACTAACCCTGTTCAACACAAGCCGATCCCACATGTGGAACTGTGTCCTGAGTCCTGAATGGCAGTGACCCCAAGTCCGTGGCAGTGACCACAGCACCAGACTCCCTTTGATCAGTGAGACATATTTCCATATGCAAGGCCGGTGACACGTGGTGCCACTAACCCTGTTCAACACAGCTGATCCCACATGTGGAACTGTGTCCTGACTCCAGAATGGCAGTGACCCCAACTTCGTGGCAGCGACCACAGCACCAGACTCCCTTCGATTAGTGAGGCGTATTTGCATATGGAAGGCCGGCGACACGTGGTGCCACTGAACCTGAACTACGCAGGCTGGTGGGGCCACCATCCTATGCACGTGGCTGTGGGCCCTTGCTCACCGCTACCTCTGGCCTACACTGCGGTCAGCAGGGCTCACAATTCAGATTCAGTCGCGATTGCAGATGACGCAGTCCAGTAGGCAAGGGACATTGCTCCCAGTGCGGCCCGTCCGCACCAAGCAGCATCACAGGCTCATACATTCTCAATGCTTCTGGTGCCACTAACTGTGCACCTCAACTCAATGCCACGTGGCTATGGGCCCTTGCTGACCGCTACCTCTGGCCTACACTGCGGTCATCAGCGCTCACATTTAAAATTAAGTCTTGATTCATTAATTACAGAGTCCAATAGGCAAGTAACTATCACAAGCCTAAAACCTACATAATAATGACGTGTCAAGAGTACTGAAGAAAATGAAATACAGTTTTGCCTCAAACAAAAACATGTAAAACATAAGAATCAAAGACACAATGAAGTAATAAGCATAAAAACATTTTCATAAGTTGGTGAACATTCTTTAAAGACAAAAGGGGGGATTTTTGCTGTAAGAGCTATTCCACGTATGGAATCCAGCGCCGACGCGTGTTTCGGTGTTAAACCCCAGTGCAGGTATCACCTTCCTCAGGGCACAAAAGTCAGCTAAACAGAAACAGTGGGATGTACCTTAATGAAAGACTGGAGCACAATCAGTAGATAAGAGGCGTCGGGTGAAATGCAAATCTGCTGAGCCGGTCTTCAATAACCAACTTATGAAAATGTATTTATGCTTATTACTTCATTGTGTCTTTGATTCTTATATTTTACATGTTTTTGTTTGAGGAAAAACTGTATTCTTTATAAAGCCTCACATGTAACCTCAGATCCATTGGGAGTTTCCATTCTATGTACATATGTATTGTAGTTGGCTGAATGTCTGATATTGTTGTGAGATGTGTCTGGATATTTTTATATTACTGCATTTAATTATAATAAAAGTATTTTTGTTAATTCCCTTTTTCCGTTGTGGTGTCACTATTAGCCTGAGATATGCACTGGTAATGTTTTTATAATCCGTGACTTTTTGCACTCAATGAATTAAACAGGTAGAGAACCTCTCGTTTTCTGACTTAATTCAGGGACGTTATAGTTAGGAATTAACATTTAAAAACACCTTAGATATTCAGTGAAAAAACCGCAGGTAATACCGACGTTATACTAGCGGTAGCCAGTAGGTAGTTATAGTTAGGATATAGTTTCCATAGGAACAGCGTTTTTTGATTTGCCAATAACTTTGGCATCGTTTGATGAATCTTCACGAAATTTGCAAAACTGTTGGCCCTCTCAGGTCAGCTGCAGTCTTTAAAGTTTTGGGGTGATTCATCAAACAGGGGCTGGGAAAAAAGGGGTTCCTAAAACGTGTTTCCTCTATGTTAATTTCCATAGGAAACTTTAGACACAGCTACAGCCTGAACTACTGAACGGAATTACACCATATTTGGCAGTAAATATATTTCACTGAAAATGTCAGTGAATATATATATATATATATATATATATCCAACAGAATCTGTTGCACATCCCAGTATACGTCACCAAGGAAGAATGCACAGAGCTGCCACTCGATTTACTATAAAGCGTATGTTTTTATTTCACATACGGGCAACAAAGAAACAAAACCCAACGCGTTTCAGAGTTCCAACGACTCCTTGCACATGGGTTAGGCGTGTGCGTGTTTTTCAATCTATTTAAAGAAACATGGTGTACAAACTCGTAAACATAGAAAATATACTGTGACTGTATGTTTTGTCAATAAAGTTAAGCAGTTTTTCAACCTGACACAAAATTCATTTAGCATGTGGATAATTTCATAATAATGTGGAAAAACAATCCTACATATTTACATAAACAGAATTTCAATTGGGAAGCCGTAATGCATAAATACATTCATGATAAACATTATATAGTTTGCGTGCTCTAACAATGTCACTAGCATACCCTTCACATGTATTACCTTGTGTATAAGGCATACATTAATCTGATGTGTCTGCTTTGGCGCGTTAGTCAACATGGTTAGAATATTCAAGCCCCGGTGGGCAATGTAGTCACCATCAATAATTACATGCAACCGTAGTGCTCAATTATGCCCTAGTGGGCTAAAACAGATGGTAACCCATGACATATGCCAATAAATAAATGAGATACACCTAAATACGGTGTCCCACTGCAAGACACACGTTACGTAATCCATGAATAACGTTTATAGAACTGTGCTCAATATACTGGGTAGCATCGACATTAAAGTGCAACTATATGCAAATAGATATAAATCCTCCAGAAAAATTATTCAATTTTCGAAACCATAAAATATAACTCAAAATGGGTAGACTGAATAATGCCGCTGTGGGCAATTAATATCAAAGTCAAATGCCCAGTTGACGTCCTTAATGGTAAGACAGGATTGAGGCAAGTACGGCGTATCGCCAAATCATTAATACTTCAAAGGAATTTCTAAGTCCACATCAAGTGTATCCACATAACTAGCTGACTCATTCTAGATGTAACGGCATCACTGCTTAGTAGAATTCATCATCTATAACAAATACAAACACAAGTAATGATTAAAACCAATATTTGATAAGACACAATCATTAAAAAGGCACTAGTCTAATACAGAAAGAAGGAGAGGTGTTAATATATCAGACATTGTTTAACCTAAATGAACAGCCATTTCCTCATCCATATTCATACCATTCCGATATAAGGTATAATTTTTAATTATAATCCTCGACTCTAGTCTTCTCCATTCTTTAGTGCGATCTCCCCCTCTCAGTCTTTTGGGTACATTATCTAACACCACAAATTTCAACAGATTACGGTTTTGTGCATGGTTTGACTGAAAGTGCTGTGCCACCGGATAATTTCTGTCATTGTTACGGATGGCACGCATATGCTTGAGTATGTGTTTTTTGGCCCTGTGTATGGTACTGCCTATGTAGGCCAATTTACAGGGGCAGAAAAGAGCATACACCACATACTCGGAATTGCATGTCAGGTGTTTATTGATGCTAAAAGGATCATGCATCAAAGATAATGAGATAGTTCCACAACTGGTACTAAATCTACATGCCTTGCATGAGTTACAGGTGTAGATTCCTTTAATGGTACCTGATGTCTTGTCAGATTGTATTAGAGAGTGGCACAGGGAGTCTTGTAGGGATCTAGCTTTTCTGAAAATGAATTCGGGGTATTCACCTATGCAACGTGCTAAGTCGTGGTCAGTTTGGAAGACATGCCAGTACTTCTTCAGACTTTTTTTACGAAGCTGTCCCGATTGGTTCTTGAATCTACTTATAAATCTGATTTTGGGTTCCTCTATTTTCTTAGTTTTGGGACACAGTAACTGGGTTCTGTCAACTTCCATGACTTTATTGACTGCTTTATTGATGGTTTTATTGCAATATCCTCTTTCTTTAAATCTCTTAGTCATGGTGGCCATTTCATTATGAAAACCCTCTTCGGTGCTGCAGTTGTGCTTCACACGAAGGAGCTCCCCTTACAGGATACTTTCAATCAAAGACCCCGGATGGCAGCTATCGGCCCTCAGGAGGCTATTACCTGCAGTAGATTTTCTGTACAAGTAACTGACAAGTTTACCCCTATCAACTGAGAGTTTAAGATCAAGGAATTCTATGGTTTTATCATCAAGATGGCCTGTAAACGAGAGGTTGAGTCTATTGTCATTTAGAGTGGACACAAACTCACAAGCTTCATCTGATGTTCCACTCCAAATACAAAAAATGTTGTCGATGTAACGCACCCAGAGGACGGCATGGGAAAAAAGTTCGATGTTGTGGACAACCTGCTCCTCCCACCAGCCGAGGTACAGACCTGCAAAGCTGGGGGCGAAGCAGGTTCCCATTGCCGCCCCCTGTGTCTGTCTATAGATCGTTCCATCAAAAAGGAAAAAATTGTTCGTAAGAAACACCTCGATCATTTCAATGATGATCTCGGTGTGTCTAAGATACGATATCGATCTAGATTTAAGGAAGTGTTTACATGCATTCATACCCAAATTATGGGGGATGCATGTGTACAAACTGTTCACATCAAGACTCAAGAGATGGTACTCCTGTTTCCACTCAATATCATCAATACATTTCAAGAATTCCCCTGTGTCACGAACGTAAGACGGGAGGGCTTGTACCAATGGCTGTAGGAAATGGTCTACATATTTAGACGTATTCTCCAGCATACTGTCACGTGAGGAGACAATAGGCCTACCAGGCGGATCGATTGCGTTTTTATGCAACTTAGGAAGTAAATAAAGTGAGGGGATTTTAGGGAATTTACAATATAGAAATCAACATTCATCTTGTTCCAAAATTCCCTAATCCTTCCACTCACTCAATTTATTTGCATACAATTTATTGCTTGTTTCATAAGAGTTAGTGGATGATCTCTCATACCGCTCACAATCATTCAGCTGTTTCATGCCTTCATTGAGGTACATATTAAGGGGCCAAACCACAACATTATCCCCCTTGTCAGAATATTTTCTGACAATACTTTTATTGTCCTGCAATTCCTTAATAGCTATATATATATCCAAAGAACATCTTCACGTTTTTTGTGAAAGAGGCGGCACTCAGGGTAGAAGTAAGTCAAAACGATTTAATAATCACTCCGGGAAAACAGGACGCGTTTCGGCTGTGCAGCAGCCTTGATCACCTGGGGAGGCGCCATCTTGTGAAAGGTATATATACTAAATAAACGTATAAAAATAGACAAAATACTCTGATAAATGTCACAGCACAGTATAATATCATAAAAAACTGATGACTCACTGGGGGTGGTACTAAAATATTCTCGTAAGAAATACATTTCTTATAACAGTCCTACTGGTTCGAGATTCAAGAATATGCAGACATTAATGAAATACACGACGATTTACCTTCACGTAAAAAAAAATCTAAATTTAACTATTCTGAAAAGCGATCCGTTCAGATTAAAAATTAATGTACATTACGTGAAAATTGATGTAAATCCATCAATTAAGTAGGCACTGTGGGTCTTCAGATGTCACAAGCAATAAGACTATATTCACAACAAATGCAGCCTGTTCTTTGCTCAAATAGCTTTGACC
>CAWUFW010019127.1:122500-197099 GCA_963921515.1 Calotriton arnoldi | reverse complement strand
TCGCATGTTCTTGTGAATATCCCCCTTGGTGTAGGGTGGTGTTGCACCTACCTACCATAGTGGAAACTAAACTTAAAAGGATTGTAGAAAGGGTTGTGCTAGACCAGTGGTTCCAAAACTTTTTTAACCCACAGCTCCCTTGACCTATTGCCCATTACCCACAGCTCCCCATTATGTTACTATTTTTGGGCGGGTGGGGGATGTAAGCCCGGCCTCTGAAGTATTTCCGTTTTTCTACCTGAAAATAATTGGGATGAAGCCAATGAAGGTATTATAATCATAGATGTAATAAAATAAAAATATAACCCTTGTTTAATATAAAAGCACAAGTTACTAACTTGTGTAACGATATATCTGTAAGAGACAGTAGTTAGTGACAGATTCCTTACCTTAGAATATCCCCAGGCGTCAGGCTGGATCCGGAAAAGTTTTTGCGTAGCAGTACCCTTGCGCGTCGGTAGGCGGCGTCGTGCGGCTCCGCGTCCGTCGGTCGGCGTCGTGATCGCCGGGATGACGTCGCGGGCAGTACTTAGACGCCGCCCCTGCGCGCTGACGTCAGTTCTGTACACGACTTTCCGCGCCAGGAACGCAGAGCCATGCAAGAAGCTGACATAGGTGTCTGAAAAATACTAGGGCCCTGAAAGGGATGTCCTTAACCCTAGAAATCAGTTCGCAGAACGGGGAGGATGGGTGGGCGGTAAGGAATCTGTCACTAACTACTGTCTCTTACAGATATATCGTTACACAAGTTAGTAACTTGTGCATCTGAAAGAGACACGTTAGTGACAGATTCCTTACCTTAGAATAGATACCCCAGCAATACCAACCCCGGTGGTGGGTCTGCGAACAAAGATCAGACAAGGAAGTCCTGGAGGACAGAACGGCCAAAGAAGCCGTCCCTCCGGACCTGACTGTCAAGGCAGTAATGCTTTGTAAACGTGTGCAGCGAGGCCCACGTAGCTGCCTGACAGATAACCGGCAGCGGAACACCGCGGCCCAAGGCCGTGGTAGCAGCCGTTGCCCTGGTGGAATGGGCACGCAGCCCAACAGGAGGCTCCTTTTTAGCCAAAGAATAGCAGGTCTTGATGCACAAGGTAACCCAGCGGGAGATGGTCCTCTTGTGCACCGCCCGACCTTTTTGGCGCCCACGTAGCCAATAAAGAGCTGGTCATCCACCCGGAAGTGTTTTGTGCGGTCAATATAGAAGGAGAGCGCACGTTTTGGGTCCAGACGGTGGAGCCTCTCTTCCTCTCTGGAAGGATGCGGAGGCGGAAAGAAGGTGGGCAAAGTGATGGTCTGCCCAATGTGGAAAGCAGTAACCACCTTTGGCAAGAAGGACGGACGCGTCCGAAGAACAACCTTGTCTGGATGAACAGACAGAAAGGGAGGTTTGCAAGATAGAGCCTGGAGCTCACTCACCCGCCGAGCGGAGGTGATGGCCACCAGAAAGGCTGTCTTCAGAGTCAGAAGACGAAGAGGACAGTTATGTAGAGGCTCAAAGGGAGCGCACATTAAAAAGGTAAGAACCAAGTTTAAGTCCCACTGAGGCATCACAAACGGAACAGGAGGGAAGAGGTGAGTAATGCCTTTTAAGAACCTGTTAACAACAGGGGACTTGAAAAGGGAGGGCTGATCAGGGAGCCTGAGGAAGGCCGAGATAGCACAAAGATAACCCTTGATGGTACCCAGGGCAGAACCCTGTTGGGCCAGAGAGAGAAGGAACAGAAGGACCTCAGAAAGAGGGGCAGAAAGGGGATCCACAGCCTTTGCTGTGCACCATGCCACAAATTTGTTCCACCTGCAGGCGTATACCACCTTAGTGGAGGGACGCCTGGCTGCCAGAATCACATCACAAACTTCGGGAGGCAAGTCGAAAGGAATCAACTGCCGCCGCTCAATCTCCACGCAAGCAGGTGTAGACTGGACAGGTTCGGGTGGAGGACCGTCCCCTGCTGCTGCGACAGAAGATCCTCCCGAAGAGGCAGACGGATCGGGGGATCTACGCTCATATTGAGTAGCTCGGGATACCAAACTCTTCGAGCCCAGTCCGGAGCCACAAGAATGACTTGGGCCCGGTCGTGCCGAATCTTCTTCAACACTCTGGGTAGAAGTGGTATAGGCGGAAAGGCGTACAATAGACCGCAACTCCACTCGTGACGAAGCGTCGCCGAGCGAGTGCCGCCTTGGAAATTCCAACGCGCAGAACTGATGACATTGCGCGTTCTCTTCGGTGGCGAATAGATCTAACCAAGGCTCTCCCCACTGTAGAAAGAGTCCTTGCGCCACTTCCGAGTGAAGACGCCATTCGTGATCCATCATGCACCTGCGGCTGAGTTCGTCCGCCCTGGCGTTCAGGGAACCTGCCAGGTGTTGAACCACCAGGAACATGCCCTGGTGTTCCAGCCATGTCCAGAGGCGCAGAGCCTCCTGACAAAGGGTCCACGACCCCACCCCGCCTTGTTTGTTGCAGTACCACATGGCAGTGGTGTTGTCTGTGAACACCTGCACTACCTTCCCTTTGACAGAGGGAAGGAATGCCTTGAGTGCAAGTCGGATCGCCCGGAGCTCCAGAAGGTTGATATGGAGCCGGGACTCCGCCGGAGACCAGAGGCCTCTGATCTCCGCCTCTCCCATGTGACCGCCCCATCCCAGAAGGGACGCGTCCGTCACAACTGTGTGCTCTGGCTGGGGAAGGGAGAGGGATCTGCCCATGACCCATTGCCGGTTCGAGAGCCACCACTGCAACTGTTTTGCAGTCCCCTCCGAGATCTGGACGTGATCGGACAGGTCGCCCTGGTGCTGCGCCCACTGGAACTTCAGGACCCACTGCAGAGCCCGCATATGCCATCTGGCATGAGTGACCAGCAGGATGCAGGAGGCCATGAGGCCCAGCAGCCTCAGGGTCATCCGTACCGAAACCCAGGATAAGGGCTGAAAGATCGGAATCATAGCCTGAATATCCCGGACTCGCCGTTCGGGAGGATAGGCCCGAAACTGCGTCGTGTCCAGAACTGCTCCGATGAAAAGGAGCTGTGGAGAAGGAATCAGATGCGACTTTGGCACATTGATGGAGAACCCCAGCGAGTGCAGGAGTTCGGCCGTAGTCTGGAGGTGGGAGACAACTGCCTGGGACGAGCCCGCCTTCAGCAGCCAGTCGTCGAGGTAGGGGAAGACTGAAACCCCTGCCCGGCGCAGATGAGCTGCGACCACCGCCATCACTTTCGTGAACACCCGAGGGGCACTGGTAAGGCCAAAGGGGAGCACGGTGAACTGAAAATGCTCGAGGCCTACCGTGAACCGAAGGTAACGCCGGTGGGCCGGCAGGACGGGGATGTGGAAATAGGCGTCCTGCAAGTCCAACGCTACCAACCAGTCTCCGGGGTCGAGGGCAGTCAAGACCTGAGCTAGGGTGAGCATCTTGAACTTCTCCTTCCGGAGGAAGCGATTGACGTTCCGGAGGTCCAAGATAGGACGCATGTCCTCCTTGTCCTTTTTGGGCACCAGAAAGTAGTGGGAGTAGCAACCACGCCCTACTTCTGGGGTCGGAACATGCTCGATGGCCCTCTTGGCCAAGAGGGCCGTGACTTCCTTCTGTAGAAGCACCAAGTGATCCCCTGACATGCGGTGGAATTGAGGTGGCATGGCTGGGGGTGGTCTCGAAGGGGAGGGAGTAGCCCCTTCGGACAATGTCCAAGACCCACTTGTCCGAGGTGATGGGACGCCAGTGGTGAAGGTGATGGCGGACCCTGCCCCCGACTGGCGTGCTGTGCACCTGAAAGGAGGGACTAGGAGGGCTTGGAGGCCGCGGACGGGTTGGAGGTGGTGGCCTGACCCGCACGCTGGTTGCCCGAACCGCCACGGCGGTATCCACGTCCTCGGCCACGCGAAGGCGCTTGCTGCGCGGGCCGTTGGCCGGGCTGTGGACGTGACTGGGCGCCCCTTCCGTGGCCACGAAAGGGGCGAAAAGCAGACGTTTGCGTAGGGCGCACAACAGCAAGGCCCAGGGACTTAGCAGTAGCCCGTGAATCCTTGAAACGCTCCAGCGCATGGTCCGCCTTTGAACCAAAGAGACCGACTCCATCAAAGGGCATGTCCATGAGAGTATTCTGGACATCCCCTGAAAAACCAGTGGTTCTCAGCCAGGCGTGGCGACGCAGCGCCACCGTCGTTGCAAGCGATCTGCCCAGCGAGTCGGCGGTATCAAGGCCACAGCGGATGGTATACTTAGCCGCATCACGCCCTTCCGCAATAGCGCGGGTAAGCAGTGTCTGGACCTCCTCAGAACACTGCGGCAAAACATCAGCCACCGAATCCCACAGGGAGTGGGTGTATCGGCCCAAGAGGCAAGCGGTATTAACAGACCGCAAGCCAGCACTGGAGGAAGAGAAAGCCTTCTTCCCAAAGTGATCCAGGCGCTTGGATTCCCTATCCGGAGGGCGGTAGGGAAGGCTGTTTGGGAGGCAGAGGCTTGGACAACCAAGCTCTCAGGGGTGGGGTGTTGGGAGAGAAACAGGGGGTCGCCCGGAGCCGGGCGATGGCGTCGGGCCACGTTCCTATCCACAGGAGCCCCTGTGGTGGGTTTGGACCAGGCACCCAAAAGAACGTCAGTGAGTGCATCGTTGAACGGCAGCACAGGCTCCGAAGAGGAGGCCGCCGGCTGAAGCACTTCAGTCAGGAGGTTAGTCCTGACGGCCACTGTAGGCAACTGGAGATTTAAGGCTCCAGCAGCTCTACGCAACACCGTTGCAAAATTAGCCCCCTCCTCCGTTGCCACGGGAGGAGACAGCATGCCAGAGTCGGGGAGGTATCCAGCCCACTGGCATCCCCAAGTTCCTCAACCCAGTCCGGGTCAAACTCGCACTGTTGTGTGAGAGGGTCGTCAGACCCCTCCCAGCTCTCCTGGTCCTCCTCAGGTTGAAAAGATGGAGGAGGAGGGACATAAGGGACCCAAGGCCTCATCGGCGCCGGAACCGGCGTCGGGCGACGCCGGTCCGGCTCCATGTCCGGACCCGGGGAGAACCGGGGAACGACGCCGCCCGGAGCCCCGGACGGCGTCGGAAACGGCACCGGGGACATCGGCGTCGGCGGAGGCGTGGTTAGGTCAACCGGCGTCGATGGAGGTTGCGGCACCACCGGAACCGGGGTCGAGGCCGGGGCCGGAGCCGAGGCCGGGACGAAGGCTGGTGGGACAGGCGACGCCGGGACCGGAGTCGACGGCGACGCCGGAGCAACCCCATCTGGGCCCGCGGGGCCCGAAGGCGCACCGGAGGGACCTTGAGGCCCGAAGAGGCGGGCCATGGCCGACAGGAATTTCTGTACTCGGCCGGAGTCGCCCCGAACCCGGGAAGGACGGGTAATGCGGGGGCAACTCGACAGGCACGTCCGGGGCCGCGGGGCGGGGACGGTGCCGACAGGGACCTCAGCCGAGTCGCGCGACCGGCGAGGCGAAGTCTTAGAGCGATGACGCCGCTTAGACTTCTTGTGCTTCGACTTACCGGAGGAGCGCGAAGACTTGGATTCCGACGAACGGCGGGGACTCCGCGTCCGGCCCCTCGACCTCTCCCGGGACCGGGGCTTGCTGCGGCGCGGAGCCGACTGCCGGACTTCAAGGAGCTTTCGAGACCGCTCTCGCAAAGCCTTCGGATGAAGTTTCCGGCAGTCAGGGCACGACTTCGTGTCGTGGCCTCGGCCGAGGCAGAAGAGACACTCGAGGTGGGGGTCCGTGATGGACATCATACGACCACATACCTCGCAGGGCTTAAAGCCGGGCATCCCTACGACACCTTAGGAGTCGTGAAGACTCGTTGAAGAGAACAGTGAAAAATTTCACAAAAAGATAGTCAAAAAGTGACTAGGGCACTGCTCTTCCCGGATCTGCGCTTACTGGCGCGGAAAAAGAAGAACTGACGTCAGCGCGCAGGGGCGGCGTCTAAGTACTGCCCGCGACGTCATCCCGGCGATCACGACGCCGACGACGGACGCGGAGCCGCACGACGCCGCCTACCGACGCGCAAGGGTACTGCTACGCAAAAACTTTCCGGATCCAGCCTGACGCCTGGGGATATTCTAAGGTAAGGAATCTGTCACTAACGTGTCTCTTTCAGATAACTTTAATTACTTAAGTCAGAAACAATACAAGGGAAACTCTTCAGCACTGGGGTCTGCATATGGAATCATGGGTGTACAAAATACTAAACAATGCTTCAGGAATCTGGGAGATAAGTCTCCGCCTTTAAGGCTATTGTCCTTGCAAATACACTGTTGTTGTATATATGTATCACCCAGTATCACAGAGCTCTTTGGACGACATGGAACTTCCTCAGCAACAGATTCTGTTGAGACTCCAACACTAAAATCATCTCTGCACTCTACTGGGGTGTTAAAGGAAGTCTGAGGAACTGCTGGAGGAAAACACCAGATTGGTGTTTGATGAGCTGGTAAATGATCCTGAAGTGAATACGTGATTAACTCTAAACCCCTCTGATCAGATCACACCTCTGAGGAGCAAATTTTGGACGTTACGAGGAAACACCCAGTCATTACATTTTGTTGTTACTGTGATCAAGTGAAGGGCAACACAGGTCATCACTCCTTTCTTTAATGAAGAAGATGTACCTTACAGATTGTGTGTTTCCTGTAAGTTACTTTAGTTAAGCCTAATAACATGTGTTGGGCTCTGCCCTGAGATAAGCTAAGAAGAAACTGAGACTGAATGATATTGGGGGCCTTATTTATGAGGCCTTGCGACAGTTTTGCGCTTCCGTTGCGTCACTTTTTGTGACGCATCAGCGGCGTAAAACATGCCCCCTGTTGCGCCCTATTTACAAAGTGACGCATCTAAGCAGATGCGTCACTTTGTAAACTCCTGCGCTATATCATACCTGCGTCAGCTATAATGTATGCAGGGGGGTATTCACACGCAAGTAAGCCTCGTATAAGTGACGCAGTGAAATCTATGAGATTTCACTGCGCCACTTCTAGGATGCAAATGCGTCAATATCTTACGCCTGCCTCACAGCAGGCGTAAGAATGACGCAGGCCCTTTCACATGTGGCTTGCCCCATGTGAAAGGACACATTGCTGGAGTTGCGTCACTTTTGTGACACACTCCAGCAATGCGTCACTTTTGCGACTACAGATATGTAAGAAATAGTGACGTATCTGTAACTCCTTGCGACATGATGCGTCATACAGTAAATATGACGCATCCATCATGTTGCAAGAAGGGCACACTGAGAAGTGACGCATCGCTGCTTTCACGCAGCGATGCGCCACTTCTCATAAATGAGGGCCTGGGTCTCTGGCCTGTAATCTGAGGATTCCTGACCTACTAAATACTGTCCAACCGCTTTAAGGGGCAGATTTACAATAAACTAACGCAGCACGGTGCAGCAAGTCATTTTGCTGCGCCGTGCTGCGTTAGTTTGGAAAGCACAGCGATGCGACATATTTACAACAATATGTCGCATCTCTGTGCTTCCCCCTGTGCTGGCGCACAAACTGCTGCCATGTGCCGACGCAGGCACCCTTGCACCATGGTGCAAGGATGCCTGCGTCGTGGGGAGATTGGTTTTGTTCAGGAAGGGTTCCCTTCCTGCACAAAAACAATCTGAAATGCCGTTTTCAACTTATATGTGTGCTGCATTAGCAGACATAGAAGTTGAAAAACAGCATTCTTTCAATGAGTGTTTATGTGCAGGAAGGGAACCCTTCCTGAACAAAAACAATCATTAGAGGTGATTTCCTCTTTCAATGTGTGCTGCAGAATGCAGCACGCATAGAAACAGGAAACAAAAACGAGGAGAAATGAATACATTTCTCCTCGTTGCACCTCCATACGCCTCCCCGAGGCGTAGCATTCACACGCATTTCCAGAGTTACGATTCCTCGAAAATCTGGAAATGTGTCTGGTTCCATGGGTGTTGCGTGGGAACACCCACAGCAACACCCATGGAATGCCCCTTCCACGCAAATTGCTGCATTTACAAGGACAGGAAAAGTCACGCAGGGTGGCTTTTCCTGTCCTTGTAAATATGGAGCAGTGAAATGCGCAACCAGTACGTCACAAAAAGTGACGTACTGGTGGTGCAGGGGGCTTGTAAATCTGCCCCACAATCCTTTTGCTCTTCTTCTGAGCTTGTTTTCAGTTCAGGCACAGGTAGCCGTGTTCTGGCACATGCGCACCATCTGAAGACATGAGCACAGAGCAAGCACAGTGCAGTCTCCTGCCTTCAGCCTGTCTAAGAAGCTCCTTTAGCTTCCTTAATATCTTCCTTGCATGCCCAACGACCTATGCCTCGTTTTATGTCTTTCATGCTCTCTAGCGAGTCCTCTAGTCCCAGAGGGGCAGAGTGGATTCCTTTTCTATCGCTTATTATGCTACCAGGCTTTTATTAGAAAAGCGGGTGCTTACTTCCCGCCTCGCATGCCTCTGAGCTGTCACGGTGCCGAAGCGAGTCTGGTGTGTGTAGGGTTTACTTTGCTTGCACCTTTGTTTTGTGGTGGCAGAGGTCCAAAAACATACAAAGAAATACCCAGTTGGAAAGCGTGTGACCACTATTTTGAAATACCAACAACGGTAGAAAGAACATAGGGCCTTATTTACAAGACCCTTGCGCCACCCGTACGTCACTTTTCCCATGTTAAAAATGACGCAAAAGTGGCGCAAGGGGCTTGTAAATAAGCCCCATAGCTCCCTCCCCTGCCCAGGGGCTTTTATGCCTGTGGACTCTGCAAAATGCACAAACTGGCACACAGTTATGCAAAGTATTTTGGAAGGAGGAAAAAAGAAATCGTTTAATCACAAAATTCATTTATTTATTAAACTGTTTAAGATTTTTTGGTGTTCATTATAAAATGCCTTTGCGGTAAGCAATACATTGGGAGCATGACCAGAAGTCTGAAAATACACATTGCGTGACATAACAGAGCCACTGAAAATAAAAATCTCAGTTGTGCTACAGCAGAACATTTTTTAGAAAAATAAGAGGGTAAAGTGGATGGTGTTATATTTTTGAAATCGACAAGAGTACTACAAAATATAAGGAGGGGTGAAAGAAATGTCCGTAAAACAAAAAGAAGCAATGTTTAACCTATTGCCGCTAAACCATTTGTTTGTGCTACAGAATAATGAATAATGAATATTGCTGTAAACGTTATTGATCTTGCTGGACGATGTTGAAAGCTTTAAGGCTGTTATAGTAATGAATGTTCTAAAATTAATCCAGTAGATGGCGATAAAGACCAAAAGAAACCTTGCATCTTGGAACTATTATGTATGGTTAAGCTCGGGATTGAAGTGCACTGATAAAGCGGGATTTCTATTGCTCTACCTTGCTTGCAGTGTGCTTGGTGCGCATCTGTTTGCGGCGCCTCAGGCTAGTTTTGATGGCGCACTGGGTGCTGCGGCGCGCAGATTGGGAACCACTGTGCTAGACCCTCAACCAGCAATCCAAAAGGTTCAGTAGAACTTACAGTTATACAAAAAGTATTTTATATGTGCCTAATGCTAGTGATGGTTTTTCATCTAACCACACCTAGATTAGCTATCTTTCATCACACTGATGCAGTTAAAACGTGCCGATTCGGTAGGCCAAGGGGGGGTCTTGCAGTTTATGTTTCCACAGCGCTGAAAGTTGACTTAGAGCAGCTACCAACCTCCACTCCAGATCTTCAGGTAATCAAACGTAGTCTTTGCCACGACAACTGGAAAACCCCAGTAATACTATTCAACATCTACGCACATCCCAACCCCCAAAGAAAGTCCAACTTATTTAAGAAATTAATACAGGAGATATCAGAAATAAGATTCACAAACCCCACTTGAGATATCGTGGTCACAGGCGATTTCAATACCAATTTAATCTACACTCCAGAAAAGGATGAGCATCTGGCAGCTGAAAACGCAATTTGGACAGTGCTCATGGGCGTCCGCAGGGGGGGGCAAGGAGGGGCGCTTGCCCCCCCCTGGATCACCTGGCCCGCCGTACTGGTGCCGTGGTGTGTTTTGAAATGTAATTGTGTGGGCAGTGGCATTTTTATTTCCATTGTAAGAATGGATGGATCTTTTAATTTTGTGAGCAGGCCTCTTCATTATATATTTTAGGCCAGCAGCACCAAATCTCTATCATGACATCATGACGAGTGCTGCGCCACCTATCTTATGCTGTAAAGAACCGCACGTAAGGACAGTGGTGTTTGTCTGCAGGGCCGTCAATATTAAGAGCGGGAAAACTGCTGCTGATCGGCAAGATCAAGACAGAAGGTCCTGGCCTGCCTGCTCCCACAGCTTGAAGTAAGTCTTTACCTCTCCTGTTTTCTGTCTCTGTCTAGCACGAGGACGAGTAGGAAAGTGACATTTGTTTTCGCTCAGTGCGCTTTCTGAGCAAAGACCAGCCCTGCCTGACGAAATTCACTGGATGTAAGGATGCTGCAAGTCGCAATGCACATTCGGAAGTTGGAGTGGAAAGCCCCAAATTCCACACGTAATTCCTCATTTATATGACGAAAACTCATAATTGGAAGTATTTGCCTCACCAGATAAATAACTCACTCACTCACTCTCAGTATTGGTATTCACACGGTTTAGTAAAATCTCAACACACTTTACCCCATTTGTGGTCGATGCCAAAGTCATAAACTACATTTCCAGCAAAAAGAACTAAAAACACTGGCCGTGATTAACTACAGCGCTACCGAAATGAAGTTTTCAACAACAATGTGCAATGACGATGCTTGTATTCACTGACATACATTGTGAAGTTTATTTTTCCCCAAAAAGTATACTATATATTATTGATGAAAAAAAAATGAATGTGTCCATCTGTAATGCAACTGGTGCTCATGTAAAGCGCTCTGATACCTTTAGGTCGAGTTTGCGCTATATAAAACTACAATTTTAAAAAAAAGCAAGCGTTGCAGATGTTGTAGAGCTCTTTCAGTGTTCGAGGCGCTTCTAGGTTCAAATGCGTATACCTCAATTGGCTAACATTTCATCTCTGGAACACCTTTCCTGCTAAAAATAATAAACACCTGGCTATTCTCTACATTATGATTTCAAGTGATTTCTGCTACAAAGTGTACTGGTTTGTTTAAGCAAATTGAGACCCTGCCTCTCACACTCCTTCACAGTTCACCTTATGCAATAATGTGCTGCCATAGCCCTGCCTCATCACTGTTGGAGCATACCTCCAGATCGCACACACAAGACCAAAACTATTATTTATAGGCTGAACCTCAACCCACAGATGTAGTAGCTTAAACTAAATAATTTAAAGCAAGACAGAGTGGCCACAAAGTTGCCAGATTGGTTTTATTCACACCCAAACACATTAGCGCCACTTTATAGACTTTCCCAATGAAGCACTACTTTCATTTTTTCTCGTCTTTGAATAGCATTTTTTTCCTCAGGTGAGGAAGTTCACCATTCCTGGAGGTACTGCGATATCTGGTTGATGCGTGGTGTAGAAAATGTTTCATGTGATCCTTATCAGCTGTTTTCCTTTTATTAGTTTATGAAATGTGTAGTGTACTGCAGCTTTATGTTCATGAATGTGGTCTTTTAAAACCATACTCCTTATGCTTTGTAAGGATTTAAGCAATGGCCATTGAAACGGGTCCCTTCCGGGCCCTGTAGTCATGTCCTTAGCTTTTCAGGCAAAAACACTCATTGATTTCTGAATAACGAGTGCACAAGCATTAAGGTAAGCATGTTGTTCCTGCTTACATTTCACATACTTTACTCAGTCCTGCATTCCCTGTGAGTGTTTGCTTTTTCCAGGAGGTTGTTACTGTTTTTTCAGACAGAATATTACTCTTGTCTAGTGCATAATTTGAATTGAGTTGTTTCCAGGCGTTTATAGCGGGACACAATTGGATTGCATCTAAAGGCAGAGCGAGTTTCTTTTAGTGGAAGAGTATGGTGTTCAGTGGGGGAGAAGATGTGGCACTATGGCCAGAGCTGCCGAATTTGGAACTGGGGAACCAGGTTCAGCCTTCTCTCCTAAGGGAGCACATTCCCATGCTAGACCTTAGAAGGCCCGCTAGACCTTAGAAGCCCTGGTGTCTTAGCACCAGCAGGTGGACCCTAGCGTTGTCAAGTGTGGGTTAACCTTGAAGGTCTGTCCACCATAATCCATACCGAAGTTCCCCTTCAGTCTTGCGGGCGGGCCTACGAAGCAGCACACCCTAGAGCAATAGTGACTCTGTCACAGAGGTCACAGGACCCTGAGGCTAGTCCGCCTCACCCATTGGTACCTCGGTTGGCCTTGTTTCTGCAGAAGTAGTGCAACTCACCAGGGATCGGCAATGCAGGATTTACACACACACCAAACTAAGTTTGCAAGCTTTAGGGTCTCTCTGCTTCATGCACAAGCACTTTTAACATGTGCTGTCTGCTTTGGGGCCACAGAATTATGCAGCAATGGAGGACAAAATTATGTTGCAGTGTTAACTAAATTATGCAGCAAAAAAAGGGCTGCAGCGTAATGCAGTACATTTTCTGATGCTTTATTAGTTTGACATTCTTACACATACTAACAGTCTTTGCAAAGATTTAGCCTCAGTACCAGTGTAACATACAAATGCAGCAGTGAGAAAGGTGACCAGTCAACCTTTGCAAAGGGTCTCCACTTCGCAGCAACACAAGTCACATTTTTTTGTAATTTTTGATGCATTTGAGCTACAAACAATTTCTAGTTAGAATTGCCAGATTATGCAACAGATGATGTATTATTGGGCAAGTATGGCAGAGCCATAATTATGTAGAAAACATTTGCAAACTACAATATTTTGCAATTCATGTTTGAACTGCTCTTGTGGAAAAAGGGAGAGGTGCTGATGACAAATGGCTTGTGATTCCACTTTTAAGCGTATTTGGGACATTCTGTGATTGGAAACGTATCCCACATTGTGAATGTATTGTAATGTCAAGAACTCATATTAAACCTTAAATAAACATGTGTATCCATTGGTTGAGTCAAATAAAGTAATAAGCTGTAACTGGTCAGTGAAATGCCAAACAAATACTAATAATTGGGATGCTTTGCTTTTTCTAGCCACACTTCTGACTACGCCCACTGACCCAATCCTCTGCTTATTCACGCCCTCTTATTCTGCGCCCACAGTTCCCTTACTTTTTTTTCCCCCACTTCGACCACTGAGAACACTCTTCGGTCCGACAGAGTGTAGACCCTGATCGTATTGTGTTTCTGTTGTTTCTGCAGCTAGTGCCAGGAAGAGTCAGGGAGGTGCAGTGCTCCACAGATAGCCAGATGTAGGTACCTCATCTGTAGTAGATACTGGGTAATGTAGATTTTCATCAGCTTTGATGGACAGAAAATCTGGATTTTATTAAAGACACGGAGGCTAATATTATGCAATCTTCCTTTATTGCGCCACCCACAGCAGCACCTTTAAAGAATATAGAACACAAACAAAGTTCTAAGAAATCTAACAATGAGCCGGAACCTACAGTCATCTTCCTCCTTTTTTTGATCACTGCAACAAAACGCAAACATAAGTCTTATGAAACAACGAATTGATAATCCAGATGAAAATAATATCCACATTTAACATGAATCCATCTTCCTGTCTCATTGTTGGCCACGAGCTGTAAAAGATCAAAAATAATTACCAAACAAGGGAAGGGTGAGAGGTGGGATAATATTAGCCTCTGTGTCTTTAATAAAATCCAGATTTTCTGTTCATCAAAGCTGATGAAAATCTACATTTTATGGCAAGACTGGAGGCTAAGAGTATGCAAGTTCAAAGCTTCTCTAACAAACAAGAAGCTGCATTAATCACAGGTTTAAAATAAAATTTTCTAAAAACAGAGTCATTAGACCAATCAGCACATCTCAAAATATCATGCAAAGCACCTCCCAGCATAAAGGCTTTTGAAGCGTAAGCACCTCTCACTGAATGTGCACCAAACCTGCTCACATCTACATCAGCATTCTTCATCACTTCTTTCACCCATCTTGCCAGAGACGGACTAGACACAGCTCTGTGCGGTTTCCTAGAGGATATTAAAAGCTGTTTTTCATTTGGAGAACGAATGCCAGAAGTTCTCCTCTCATATTCCTTTAAACAACGCACAACACATAGACATTCATGTTCATCAAAATAAGGATAGAATATGCTTTCTGAATTCGTTTTCGTTCTTCTGCATAGATAAAAACAAACTCCCTCTGGATTGAAAATCCTAGTACCGACATCCAATGCCTTCACATCTCTTCTAAAAGATAACAAACACAATAACATTGTCAGTTTTCCACTTAAAATTCTCAAATCCAAACCACTGTTGTTTCCTAAATTCTCTAAATACAATAATACTTTTGATACATCCCAAACGGAGGAATATCTGTCCACAGGGGGCTTTGAAACTCTCACGCTTCTCATCAATCTACTCACCAAAACATTCTGTCCCACAGAAACTCCATTAACCAGTTCATGACCTGCGGCAATGGCTGATCTATGTAAATTAATAGTTCTATAAGCTAAACCTGAAGCAAACAAGGTAGCCAAATAATTAACTATTATGACTACATCCACTGAAACGGGATCGTAATCCCTCTCCACACACCAGCGTAACCATTTCTCCCATGCCAATCTATACATTTTCCTGGTTCCTGGAGCCCAGGATTCTCTAATAAGGTTAGAAGCCTCATCCGAAAGTTTAGGCACTTCCCAGACTTCCCGGAAATTCTCCATGCCACCAGTCTCAACTGACCCGAAAACACTAAGTCGTGGAGTTCCCCCAATGGCCCCATCAGAACGTCTTGAAACAATGGAAGCAGAAGTGGAAAGTCTATTGACATTTCTAGAAGGATAGGATACCACACTTGGGACTTCCAAAGGGGGTTATCAAAACCACTGTTTCCTTCCATTTGCGAACCATCAAGGTTACTCGTGTTATCAAGACAAATGGAGGAAAGGCATAAGGATGAAGTCCCTTCCAATCCTGTCTGAAGGCATCTATCCCTGGTGAGTCGGGATCCGGACGCCAACTGAAAAACTTTTCCAGCTGAGTATTCCACCTGTTCGCAAACAGATCCACATGACAAGGACCCCACATCTCCATCAACCTCAAAAACACCGACCTGTGGAGAGTCCAGTCGCTGGAATCCGTGTAATTCCTCGAATACCAGTCCGCTTGCACATTTTTCAGGCCTGGGATATATTCCGCCTGAACCACGATATTCTGATTCAAACAACAATCCCAAAACACTCTCGCAAGGTCCGCAAGATCCCTTGATCTCGGTCCCCCTAATTTGTTCACATATCTCACCGCTGAGACATTGTCCATTTTCAACAGGACTGAACACCTTGCCTTGTCTTTTTTAAAACTCTTTATTGCAAATGACCCTGCAAGCAGTTCCAGGCAATTTATATGCATTTCCCTTTCCTCTACAGTCCAAATTCCTCCTGTCGAAGTAGCACCACAACGAGCTCCCCATCCAGTTAAACTCGCATCTGATTCTATAATCAATTCCGGATTCACTCCGAAAATCGCTTTCCCATTCCAAGCCTCCATATTTCTTAGCCACCAATGGAGTTCTGATCTCGCTTCCCCTGAAAGAGTAATCTCCTCTGAATACCTCATACCACGCCTTAAGTGACTGCTCTTCAATCTTTGTAGAGCACGATAATTCAAAGGTCCTGGAAAAATAGCCTGAATAGTTGAGGACAACAGACCTATAATTCTTGCCAACATCCTCAAAGAAATCACATCCAATGACAAAACCCTTCGAATTTCCTTCCTTATTCTGTTTATTTTCTCCATAGGTAATCTCAATTGACCTTGAATCGTGTTTATCAAGAACCCCAAAAACTGAGTTTCCTGGCTCGGAATCAAGCATGACTTCTCCCTGTTCACCACAAAACCGAGACTCTCCAGAAGGTCTACTGCTAACCTCGTGTGATCTTCCACCCTCGATTTCTCCTGATCCATAATTAAGATATCGTCTCAAGAAGGCAACTACTGGACGAAGCATTTTGGTGAAGCACCACGGGGCCGAGGATAGTCCGAAGGGGAGACAAACAAACTTCCATAACTTTCCTCCCCATCTGAACCTCAGAAATCTTTGGTGTTCTGACCAAATAGGAATAGTTAAGTAAGCATCTTTTAGGTCTTGACGAGTCATCCAATCTCCTGTCTGTAAAACATCTCTCAACATATGCATTCCTTCCATCTTGAAATGATGGTATTCCACCCAATCGTTTAGTTGTTTCAAATTTATCACGGGTCTCATACCTTTCCCTTTCTTTTCCACCAGGAAAATATTGCTTATGAAACCTACACATACATCCAACTCTTCTACAATCGCCCCTATCTTTTCCAATTCTCTTACTTCTTCCTCTACTAATTCTGTTCGATCTGAATCGAATCTTAACATTGGAGGACACAAATTCTGAACTGGTTCCTCTACAAAGTCTATGCGATACCCCAAAACCGTCTGAAGAACCCACGGGTCCCCTGTTATCATCCACCGATTCTGATAAAATTGGGCAAGTCTGCCGCCCAACTTTATATGGGTAACAATATGGTCTATTCTTACCTGATCTTCCGGATCTTCTATTTCCTCTTGAATTCCCCCTTTCCTTTTGAGGGTAGAAATTCCCGGGTTGATAGCCAGATTGTGATTGGTAATTGTAGTTATAAGGTCTGAATCCCCTAGAGAAGGAGGTCCTTGTAATCCCTTGTCCTCGGCCGGGGAATCTACCTGTAATTCGCCCGGCCCCACCAAAAACCTGACGGTCAAAGACCTTTTTAATCTCTCTTTGTGATTTTTGGAGAGAACTAAATGCGCCAACATATTTGGACATTTCCTTTATGAAGGTTTCACCAAACAACATACCATTGGCCTCCAAGCCACCCTCATTATTTGCTAATTCGGCTAACTTGGGGTCTGTCTTGAGCAAGATACTCTTCCTCCTTTCCACAGAAATTGCGGTGTTTGCATTCCCCAGCAAACATACCGCTCTCTGAATCCACTCCCTAAGCTCCTCAACATCCAAATCTTTCTTTCCAATATATGCCTCTTCAGCCATATCAAATATCTTTGTGAGCGGGCCCGTTAAGTCCAGAAGTCTGTCCTGACACATCCTTAGTCCCTTGTCTAAACCTTTCTTAGGATCTCTACCTCCTTTACCAATGAACGCTATTATCTTTGCGTCGAGATCAGGGGTCATGCCAATTTTATTTGCTAAATTGTGTCTTGTACATTCTGAACGGAGCCTCATTCTCACATCCTTTGGAATCTGCTTCCTCAGCCACAACTGTACGTATTCAGCCACATGAGGAGCTGGGCTCCATTCTGGAGACAATGGATGTTTCAGTAACATTGGGTCAAACATTGACTCACCAAGAGGGTCCATGACCCCACCAAGGCCATCTGACTTATCCTTTGATTTAACCTCAACTGGCTTTTCTTTTTCCTCAATTTCCACCTCCGATTCAAAATCAGAGGAACAGCTCAACTCAATTTCTGCGCTACCCGATGACTCATCGCACAAACTAATAGTATGCCTTCTACTGCTCAACTGACCTCTAGCAAGGTCCCCTTGTGTGTCCTCGACACTTCCATGCTTCGTACGTTTACGAAAACCCACATCCGGGTAAGCACACTTTGCTTTTTTGTTTTTCAAACCATCTGCATCCGTATTCTTCCTTTTCCTACTCACTTTTCCTCCCTTTTTTTGTATGGGTACTGTACCCTCTCCAGCAGACCAAAACATCTCATCTTGTGAGGGATGGCCATAATTCTTTTTAAAATCCTCAAATTTCTTTTCCATTTTCCTATCCAAGTCAGATGCAAATTTGTTTAACATTTGACCAATCCTCTCTTCCAAGCCCAATTCGGCTTCTTTATTAACATTTTCCTCTGACATCTTCACAGACAGCACTTCTCAATGACCTCCCCTTAGAAACCTGAAGGTTACCAATACCATAAAATATTTCTAATCCACGATAAAAAGATCAAACACGCTTTAAAATAATAATCAAAATACTAAAGAAAACAACTACAACCTATAAGCACAAGTTACTAACTTGTGTAACGATATATCTGTAAGAGACAGTAGTTAGTGACAGATTCCTTACCTTAGAATATCCCCAGGCGTCAGGCTGGATCCGGAAAAGTTTTTGCGTAGCAGTACCCTTGCGCGTCGGTAGGCGGCGTCGTGCGGCTCCGCGTCCGTCGTCGGCGTCGTGATCGCCGGGATGACGTCGCGGGCAGTACTTAGGCGCCGCCCCTGCGCGCTGGCGTCAGTTCTGTACACGACTTTCCGCGCCAGGAACGCAGAGCCATGCAAGAAGCTGACACAGGTGTCTGAAAAGTACTAGGGCCCTGAAAGGGATGTCCTTAACCCTAGAAATCAGTTCGCAGAACGGGGAGGATGGGTGGGCGGTAGGGAATCTGTCACTAACTACTGTCTCTTACAGATATATCGTTACACAAGTTAGTAACTTGTGCATCTGAAAGAGACACGTTAGTGACAGATTCCTTACCTTAGAATAGATACCCCAGCAATACCAACCCCGGTGGTGGGTCTGCGAACAAAGATCAGACAAGGAAGTCCTGGAGGACAGAACGGCCAAAGAAGCCGTCCCTCCGGACCTGACTGTCAAGGCAGTAATGCTTTGTAAACGTGTGCAGCGAGGCCCACGTAGCTGCCTGACAGATAACCGGCAGCGGAACACCGCGGCCCAAGGCCGTGGTAGCAGCCGTTGCCCTGGTGGAATGGGCACGCAGCCCAACAGGAGGCTCCTTCTTAGCCAAAGAATAGCAGGTCTTGATGCACAAGGTAACCCAGCGGGAGATGGTCCTCTTGTGCACCGCCCGACCTTTTTGGCGCCACGTAGCCAACAAAGAGCTGGTCATCCACCCGGAAGTGTTTTGTGCGGTCAATATAGAAGGAGAGCGCACGTTTTGGGTCCAGACGGTGGAGCCTCTCTTCCTCTCTGGAAGGATGCGGAGGCGGAAAGAAGGTGGGCAAAGTGATGGTCTGCCCAATGTGGAAAGCAGTAACCACCTTTGGCAAGAAGGACGGACGCGTCCGAAGAACAACCTTGTCTGGATGAACAGACAGAAAGGGAGGTTTGCAAGATAGAGCCTGGAGCTCACTCACCCGCCGAGCGGAGGTGATGGCCACCAGAAAGGCTGTCTTCAGAGTCAGAAGACGAAGAGGACAGTTATGTAGAGGCTCAAAGGAGCGCACATTAAAAAGGTAAGAACCAAGTTCAAGTCCCACTGAGGCATCACAAACGGAACAGGAGGGAAGAGGTGTGTAATGCCTTTTAAGAACCTGTTAACAACAGGGGACTTGAAAAGGAGGGCTGATCAGGGAGCCTGAGGAAGGCCGAGATAGCACAAAGATAACCCTTGATGGTACCCAGGGCAGAACCCTGTTGGGCCAAAGAGAGAAGGAACAGAAGGACCTCAGAAAGAGGGGCAGAAAGGGGATTCACAGCCTTTGCTGTGCACCATGCCACAAATTTGTTCCACCTGCAGGCGTATACCACCTTAGTGGAGGGACGCCTGGCTGCCAGAATCACATCACAAACTTCGGGAGGCAAGTCGAAAGGAATCAACTGCCGCCGCTCAATCTCCACGCAAGCAGGTGTAGACTGGACAGGTTCGGGTGGAGGACCGTCCCCTGCTGCTGCGACAGAAGATCCTCCCGAAGAGGCAGACGGATCGGGGATCTACGCTCATATTGAGTAGCTCGGGATACCAAACTCTTCGAGCCCAGTCCGGAGCCACAAGAATGACTTGGGCCCGGTCGTGCCGAATCTTCTTCAACACTCTGGGTAGAAGTGGTATAGGCGGAAAGGCGTACAAGAGACCGCAACTCCACTCGTGACGAAGCGTTGCCGAGCGAGTGCCGCCTTGGAAATTCCAACGCGCAGAACTGATGACATTGCGCGTTCTCTTCGGTGGCGAATAGATCTAACCAAGGCTCTCCCCACTGTAGAAAGAGTCCTTGCGCCACTTCCGAGTGAAGACGCCATTCGTGATCCATTATGCACCTGCGGCTGAGTTCGTCCGCCCTGGCGTTCAGGGAACCTGCCAGGTGTTGAACCACCAGGAACATGCCCTGATGTTCCAGCCATGTCCAGAGGCGTAGAGCCTCCTGACAAAGGGTCCACGACCCCACCCCGCCTTGTTTGTTGCAGTACCACATGGCGGTGGTGTTGTCTGTGAACACCTGCACTACCTTCCCTTTGACAGAGGGAAGGAATGCCCTGAGTGCAAGTCGGATCGCCCGGAGCTCCAGAAGGTTGATATGGAGCCGGGACTCCGCCCGGAGACCAGAGGCCTCTGATCTCCGCCTCTCCCATGTGACCGCCCCATCCCAGAAGGGACGCGTCCGTCACAACTGTGTGCTCTGGCTGGGGAAGGGAGAGGGATCTGCCCATGACCCATTGCCGGTTCGAGAGCCACCACTGCAACTGTTTTGCAGTCCCCTCCGAGATCTGGACGTGATCGGACAGGTCGCCCTGGTGCTGCGCCCACTGGAACTTCAGGTCCCACTGCAGAGCCCGCATATGCCATCTGGCATGAGTGACCAGCAGGATGCAGGAGGCCATGAGGCCCAGCAGCCTCAGGGTCATCCGTACCGAAACCCAGGATAAGGGCTGAAAGATCGGAATCATAGCCTGAATATCCCGGACTCGCCGTTCGGGAGGATAGGCCCGAAACTGCGTCGTGTCCAGAACTGCTCCGATGAAAAGGAGCTGTGGAGAAGGAATCAGATGCGACTTTGGCACATTGATGGAGAACCCCAGCGAGTGCAGGAGTTCGGCCGTAGTCTGGAGGTGGGAGACGACTGCCTGGGACAGAGCCCGCCTTCAGCAGCCAGTCGTCGAGGTAGGGGAAGACTGAAACCCCTGCCCGGCGCAGATGAGCTGCGACCACCGCCATCACTTTCGTGAACACCCGAGGGGCACTGGTAAGGCCAAAGGGAGCACGGTGAACTGAAAATGCTCGAGGCCTACCGTGAACCGAAGGTAACGCCGGTGGGCCGGCAGGACGAGGATGTGGAAATAGGCGTCCTGCAAGTCCAACGCTACCAACCAGTCTCCGGGGTCGAGGGCAGTCAAGACCTGAGCTAGGGTGAGCATCTTGAACTTCTCCTTCCGGAGGAAGCGATTGACGTTCCGGAGGTCCAAGATAGGACGCATGTCCTCCTTGTCCCTTTTGGGCACCAGAAAGTAGTGGGAGTAGCAACCACGCCCTACTTCTGGGGTCGGAACATGCTCGATGGCCCTCTTGGCCAAGAGGGCCGTGACTTCCTTCTGTAGAAGCACCAAGTGATCCCCTGACATGCGGTGGAATTGAGGTGGCATGGCTGGGGGGTGGTCTCGAAGGGGAGGGAGTAGCCCCTTCGGACAATGTCCAAGACCCACTTGTCCGAGGTGATGGGACGCCAGTGGTGAAGGTGATGGCGGACCCTGCCCCCGACTGGCGTGCTGTGCACCTGAAAGGAGGGACTAGGAGAGCTTGGAGGCCGCGGACGGGTTGGAGGTGGTGGCCTGACCCGCACGCTGGTTGCCCGAACCGCCACGGCGGTATCCACGTCCTCGGCCACGCGAAGGCGCTTGCTGCGCGGGCCGTTGGCCGGGCTGTGGGCGTGACTGGGCGCCCCTTCCGTGGCCACGAAAGGGGCGAAAAGCAGACGTTTGCGGAGGGCGCACAACAGCAAGGCCCAGGGACTTAGCAGTAGCCCGTGAATCCTTGAAACGCTCCAGCGCATGGTCCGCCTTTGAACCAAAGAGACCGACTCCATCAAAGGGCATGTCCATGAGAGTATTCTGGACATCCCCTGAAAAACCAGTGGTTCTCAGCCAGGCGTGGCGACGCAGCGCCACCGTCGTTGCAAGCGATCTGCCCAGCGAGTCGGCGGTATCAAGGCCACAGCGGATGGTATACTTAGCCGCATCACGCCCTTCCGCAATAGCGCGGGTAAGCAGTGTCTGGACCTCCTCAGAACACTGCGGCAAAACATCAGCCACCGAATCCCACAGGGAGTGGGTGTATCGGCCCAAGAGGCAAGCGGTATTAACAGACCGCAAGCCAGCACTGGAGGAAGAGAAAGCCTTCTTCCCAAAGTGATCCAGGCGCTTGGATTCCCTATCCGGAGGGGCGGTAGGGAAGGCTGTTTGGGAGGCAGAGGCTTGGACAACCAAGCTCTCAGGGGTGGGGTGTTGGGAGAGAAACAGGGGGTCGCCCGGAGCCGGGCGATGGCGTCGGGCCACGTTCCTATCCACAGGAGCCCCTGTGGTGGGTTTGGACCAGGCACCCAAAGAACGTCCAGTGAGTGCATCGTTGAACGGCAGCACAGGCTCCGAAGAGGAGGCCGCCGGCTGAAGCACTTCAGTCAGGAGGTTAGTCCTGACGGCCACTGTAGGCAACTGGAGATTTAAGGCTCCAGCAGCTCTACGCAACACCGTTGCAAAATTAGCCCCTCCTCCGTTGCCACGGGAGGAGACAGCATGCCAGAGTCGGGGAGGTATCCAGCCCACTGGCATCCCCAAGTTCCTCAACCCAGTCCGGGTCAAACTCGCACTGTTGTGTGAGAGGGTCGTCAGACCCCTCCCAGCTCTCCTGGTCCTCCTCAGGTTGAAAAGATGGAGGAGGAGGGACATAAGGGACCCAAGGCCTCATCGGGCGCCGGAACCGGCGTCGGGCGGCGCCGGTCCGGCTCCATGTCCGGACCCGGGGAGAACCGGGGAACGACGCCGCCCGGAGCCCCGGACGGCGTCGGAAGCGGCACCGGGGACATCGGCGTCGGCGGAGGCGTGGTTAGGTCAACCGGCGTCGATGGAGGTTGCGGCACCACCGGAACCGGGGTCGAGGCCGGGGCCGGAGCCGAGGCCGGGACGAAGGCTGGTGGGACAGGCGACGCCGGGACCGGAGTCGACGGCGACGCCGGAGCAACCCCATCTGGGCCCGCGGGGCCCGAAGGCGCACCGGAGGGACCTTGAGGCCCGAAGAGGCGGGCCATGGCCGACAGGAATTTCTGTACTTCGGCCGGAGTCGCCCCGAACCCGGGAAGGACGGGTAATGCGGGGGCAACTCGACAGGCACGTCCGGGGCCGCGGGGCGGGGACGGTGCCGACAGGGACCTCAGCCGAGTCGCGCGACCGGCGAGGCGAAGTCTTAGAGCGATGACGCCGCTTAGACTTCTTGTGCTTCGACTTACCGGAGGAGCGCGAAGACTTGGATTCCGACGAACGGCGGGGACTCCGCGTCCGGCCCCTCGACCTCTCCCGGGACCGGGGCTTGCTGCGGCGCGGAGCCGACTGCCGGACTTCAAGGAGCTTTCGAGACCGCTCTCGCAAAGCCTTCGGATGAAGTTTCCGGCAGTCAGGGCACGACTTCGTGTCGTGGCCTCGGCCGAGGCAGAAGAGACACTCGAGGTGGGGGTCCGTGATGGACATCATACGACCACATACCTCGCAGGGCTTAAAGCCGGGCATCCCTACGACACCTTAGGAGTCGTGAAGACTCGTTGAAGAGAACAGTGAAAAATTTCACAAAAGATAGTCAAAAAGTGACTAGGGCACTGCTCTTCCCGGATCTGCGCTTACTGGCGCGGAAAAAGAAGAACTGACGTCAGCGCGCAGGGCGGCGCCTAAGTACTGCCCGCGACGTCATCCCGGCGATCACGACGCCGACGACGGACGCGGAGCCGCACGACGCCGCCTACCGGCCGACGCAAGGGTACTGCTACGCAAAAAACTTTCCGGATCCAGCCTGACGCCTGGGGATATTCTAAGGTAAGGAATCTGTCACTAACGTGTCTCTTTCAGATCTTCGCTATAGCTCACAGGCAAAGAATTACCTCAATCGGTATACCGCTAATAAATTCTGTCAGTTTCTGACTGAACTGACAGCTGCTGGCGCTGTGCGCACGCAACAAAGCAGACGTGCTTACGCACGCTTGTGCGTCACTTACAAGTACGTCATGCTGATCATAACGCACAAGTTACTAACTTGTGTAACGATATATCTGTAAGAGACAGTAGTTAGTGACAGATTCCTTACCTTAGAATATCCCAAGGCGTCAGGCTGGATCCGGAAAGTTTTTGCGTAGCAGTACCCTTGCGCGTCGGTAGGCGGCGTCGTGCGGCTCCGCGTCCGTCGTCGTCGTCGTGATCGCCGGGATGACGTCGCGGGCAGTACTTAGACGCCGCCCCTGCGCGCTGGACGTCAGTTCTGTACACGACTTTCCGCGCCAGGAACGCAGAGCCATGCAAGAAGCTGAGATAGGTGTCTGAAAAATACTAGGGCCCTGAAAGGGATGTCCTTAACCCTAGAAATCAGTTCGCAGAACGGGGAGGATGGGTGGGCGGTAAGGAATCTGTCACTAACTACTGTCTCTTACAGATATATCGTTACACAAGTTAGTAACTTGTGCATCTGAAAGAGACACGTTAGTGACAGATTCCTTACCTTAGAATAGATACCCCAGCAATACCAACCCCGGTGGTGGGTCTGCGAACAAAGATCAGACAAGGAAGTCCCGGAGGACAGAACGGCCAAAGAAGCCGTCCCTCCGGACCTGACTGTCAAGGCAGTAATGCTTGGTAAACGTGTGCAGCGAGCCCCACGTAGCTGCCTGACAGATATCCTGCAGCGGAACACCGCGGCCTAAAGCCGTGGTAGCAGCCGTTGCCCTGGTGGAATGGGCACGCAGCCCAACAGGAGGCTCCTTCTTAGCCAAAGAATAGCAGGCTTTGATACACAAGGTTACCCAGTGGGAGATGGTTCTCTTGTGCACCGCCCGACCTTTTTGGCGCCCACGTAGCCAACAAAGAGCTGGTCATCCACCCGGAAGTGTTGTGTGCGGTTGATATAAAAGGAAAGCGCACGTTTTGGGTCCAGACGGTGGAGCCTCTCTTCCTCTCTGGAAGGATGCGGAGGCGGAAAGAAGGTGGGCAAAGTGATGGTCTGCCCAATGTGGAAGGCAGTAACCACCTTTGGCAAGAAGGACGGACGCGTCCTAAGAACAACCTTGTCTGGATGGACAGACAGAAAGGGAGGTTTGCATGATAGAGCCTGGAGCTCACTCACCCACCGAGCGGAGGTGATGGCCACCAGAAAGGCTGTCTTCAGAGTCAGTAGACGAAGAGGACAGTTATGTAGAGGCTCAAAGGGAGCGCACATTAAAAAGGTAAGAACCAAGTTCAAGTCCCACTGAGGCATCACAAACGGAAAAGGAGGGAAGAGGTGTGTAATGCCTTTAAGGAATCTGTTAACAACAGGGGACTTGAAAAGGGAGGGCTGATCAGGAAGCCTGAGGAAGGCCGAAATGGCACAAAGATAGCCCTTGATGGTACCCAGGGCAGAACCCTGTTGGGCCAGTGAAAGAAGGAACAGAAGAACCTCAGAAAGAGGGGCAGAGAGGGGATTCACAGCCTTTGCTGTGCACCATGCCACAAACTTGTTCCACCTGCAGGCGTATACCACCTTAGTGGAGGGACGCCTGGCTGCCAGAATCACATCACAAACTTCGGGAGGCAAGTCGAAAGGAATCAACTGCCGCCGCTCAATCTCCACGCCAGCAGGTGGAGGCTGGACAGGTTCGGGTGGAGGACCGTCCCCTGCTGCTGCGACAGAAGATCCTCCCGAAGAGGCAGACGGATCGGGGGATCGACGCTCATACTGAGTAGCTCGGGATACCAAACTCTTCGAGCCCAGTCCGGAGCCACAAGGATGACTTGGGCCCGGTCGCGCCGAATCTTCTTCAACACTCTGGGTAGAAGTGGTATAGGCGGAAAGGCGTACAACAGACCGCAGCTCCACTCGCGACGAAAGCGTCGCCGAGCGAGTGCCGCCTTGGAAATTCCAACGCGCAGAACTGATGACATTGCGCGTTCTCTTCGGTGGCGAATAGATCTAACCAAGGCTCTCCCCACTGCAGAAAGAGACCTTGCGCCACTTCCGAGTGAAGACGCCATTCGTGATCCATCATGCACCTGCGGCTGAGTTCGTCCGCCCTGGCGTTCAGGGAACCTGCCAGGTGTTGAACCATCAGGAACATGCCCTGATGTTCCAGCCATGTCCAGAGGCGCAGAGCCTCCTGACAGAGGGTCCACGACCCCACCCCGCCTTGTTTGTTGCAGTACCACATGGCGGTGGTGTTGTCTGTGAACACCTGCACTACCTTCCCTTTGACAGAGGGAAGGAATGACTTGAGTGCAAGTCGGATCGCCCGGAGCTCCAGAAGGTTGATATGGAGCCGGGACTCCGCCCGGAGACCAGAGGCCTCTGATCTCCGCCTCTCCCATGTGACTGCCCCATCCCAGAAGGGACGCGTCCGTCACAACTGTGTGCTCTGGCTGGGGAAGGGAGAGGGATCTGCCCATGACCCATTGCCGGTTCGAGAGCCACCACTGCAACTGTTTTGCAGCCCTCTCCGAGATCTGGACGTGATCGGACAGGTTGCCCTGGTGCTGCGCCCACTGGAACTTCAGGTCCCACTGCAGAGCCCGCATATGCCATCTGGCAAGATCGACCAGCAGGATGCAGGAGGCCATGAGGCCCAGCAGCCTCAGGGTCATCCGTACTGAAACCCAGGATAAAGGCTGAAAGATTGGAATCATAGCCTGAATATCCCGGACTCGCCGTTCGGGAGGATAGGCCCGAAACTGCGTCGTGTCCAGAACTGCTCCGATGAAAAGGAGCTCTGGAGAAGGAATCAGATGCGACTTCGGCACATTGATGGAGAACCCCAGCGAGTGCAGGAGTTCGGCCGTAGTCTGGAGGTGGGAGACGACTGCCTGGGACGAGCCCGCCTTCAGCAGCCAGTCGTTGAGGTAGGGGAAGACTGGAACCCCTGCCCGGCGCAGATGAGCTGCGACCACCGCCATCACTTTCGTGAACACCCGAGGGGCACTTGTAAGGCCAAAGGGGAGCACGGTGAACTGAAAATGCTCGAGGCCTACCGTGAACCATAGGTAACGCCGGTGGGCCGGCAGGACGGGGATGTGGAAATAAGCGTCCTGCAAGTCCAACGCTACCAACCAGTCTCCAGGGTCGAGGGCAGTCAAGACCTGAGCTAGGGTGAGCATCTTGAACTTCTCCTTCCGGAGGAAGCGATTGACGTTCCGGAGGTCCAAGATAGGACGCATGTCCTCCTTGTCCGTTTTGGGCACCAGAAAGTAGTGGGAGTAGCAACCACGTCCTACTTCTGGGGTCGGAACATGCTCGATGGCCCTCTTGGCCAAGAGGGCCGTGACTTCCTTCTGCAGAAGCACCAAGTGATCCCCTGACATGCGGTGGAATTGAGGTGGCATGGCTGGGGGGTGGTCTCGAAGGGGAGGGAGTAGCCCCTTCGGACAATGTCCAAGACCCACCTGTCCGAGGTGATGGGACGCCAGTGGTGAAGGTGATGGCGGACCCTGCCCCCTACTGGCGTGCTGTGCACCGGCAAGGAGGGACTAGGAGGGCTTGGAGGCCGCGGACGGGTTGGAGGTGGTGGCCTGACCCGCACGCTGGTTGCCCGAACCGCCACGGCGGTATCCACGTCCTCGGCCACGCGAAGACGCTTGCTGCGCGGGCCGGTGGCTGGGCAGCTGACGTGACTGGGCGCCCCTTCCGTGGCCACGAAAGGGGCGAAAAGCAGAGGTTAGCGGAGGGCGCACAACAGAAAGGCCCAGGGACTTGGCAGTAGCCCGTGAGTCCTTAAAACGCTCCAGCGCATGGTCTGCTTTGGAAACAAAAAGACCGACTCCATCAAAGGGCATGTCTATGAGTGTATTCTGGACATCACCCGAGAAACCAGTTGTTCTCAGCCAGGCGTGGCGACGTAGCGCCACCGTCGTTGCAAGCGATCTGCCCAGCGAGTCGGCGGTATCAAGGCCACAACGTATGGTGTATTTAGCCGCATCTCTTCCTTCCGCAATGGCGCGGGTAAGCAGTGTCTGGACCTCCTCAGAACACTGTGGCAAAACAGCCGCCACCGAATCCCACAGGGAGTGGGTATATCGGCCCAAAAGGCAAGCGGTGTTGACGGACCGCAAGCCAGCACTGGAGGAAGAAAAAGCCTTCTTCCCAAATTGGTCCAGGCGTTTGGATTCCCTATCCGGAGGGGCGGTAGGGAAGGCGGTTTGGGAGGCAGAGGCTTGGAGAACCAAGCTCTCGGGGGTGGGATGTTGGGAGAGAAACAAGGGGTCGCCCGGAGCAGGGCGATGGCGTCGGGCCACGTTCCTATCCACAGGAGCCCCTGTGGTGGGCTTGGACCAGGCGCCCAAAAGAACGTCAGTCAGTGCATCATTAAACGGCAGCACAGTCTCCGTGGAGGAAGCTGCCGGCTGAAACACTTCCGTCAGGAGATTAGTCCTGACAGCCACAGTAGGCAATTGGAGGTGCAAGGCTCCAGCTGCTCTACGCAACACCGTTGCGAAATTAGCTCCCTCCTCCGTAGCCACGGGAGGAGACAGCATGCCAGTGTCAGGGGAAGTGTCTAGACCACTGGCATCCCCAAGTTCCTCAGCCCAGTCCTGATCATACTCATACTGTTGTGTGAGAGGGTCTTCCGACCCCTCCCAGCTCTCCTGGTCCTCCTCTGGTTCAAAATATGGAGGAGGAGGGACATTTGGGACCCAAGGTCTCATCGGCGCCGGAGCCGGCGTCGAGCGACGTCGGTCCGGCTCCATGTCCGGAGCCGGAGATAACCGGGGAACGACGCCGTCCGGAGCCCCGGACGGCGTCAGGAACGGCACCAGGGACATCGGCGTCGGCGGAGGCGTGGTTAGGTCAACCGGCGTCGATGGGGGTTGCGGTACCACCGGAGCCGGGATCGAGGCCGGAGCCGAGGCCGGGATGAAGGCTGGCGGGACAGGCGACGCCGGGACCGGAGTTGGCGGCGATGCCGGAGCAACCCCATCAGGGCCCGCGGGGCCGAAGGCGCACGGAGGGACCTTGAGGCCCGAAGAGGCGGGCCATGGCCGACAGGAATTCCTGTATTTCGGCCGGAGTCGCCCGAACCCGGAAAGGACGGGTAATGCGGGGCGGCTCCACAGACACGTCCGGGGCCGCGGGGACGGTGCCGACAGGGGCCTCAGCCGAGTCGCGAAACCGGCGAGGCGAAGTCTTAGAGCGATGATGCTTCTTAGACTTTTTGTGCTTCGACTTACCCGATGAGCGCGAAGACTTGGACTCCGACGACCGGCGGGGGCTCCGCGACCGGCCCCTCGACCTCTCACGGGACCGGGGCTTGGTGCGGCGCGGAGCCGACTGCCGGATCTCGAGTAGCTTTCGAGACCGCTCTCGCAAAGCCTTCGGGTGAAGTTTCCGGCAGTCAGCACACAACTTCGTGTCGTGGTCTCGGCCGAGACAGTAGAGACACTCTAGATGCGGGTCTGTGATCGACATCATTCGACCACAGGCGTCGCATGGCTTGAAGACGGGCATCCCTACGACACCTAGGAGTCGATGAAGACTCGAAAAGAAACAGTGAAAAATTCACCCAAAATTTAGTCAAAAATTGACTAGGGCACTGCTCTTCCCGGATCTGCGCTTATTGGCGCGGAAAAAGAAGAACTGACGTCAGCGCGCAGGGGCGGCGTCTAAGTACTGCCCGCGACGTCATCCCGGCGATCACGACGCCGACGACGGACGCGGAGCCGCACGACGCCGCTTACCGACGCGCAAGGGTACTGCTACGCAAAAACTTTCCGGATCCAGCCTGACGCCTGGGGATATTCTAAGGTAAGGAATCTGTCACTAACGTGTCTCTTTCAGATATGGTTGCTAGGGGCATTGTGACGGCCGTTCAGCATGGATAAATCCCAACGGTAGGATTATTTCAAAATTAAACATCCACAATTTTTCGTAAATTCTGCATAATCAACTCATAATTAATTTGACAAGATACCCGAAGCAAGTGAATTCCATGACAACGTGCGCCCCAAGAGAAGTACGCTTCTCTTAATAAAGCCTTGAGGATTACTTAACACAACCACGCGTCGGGGAAGAGTCATAAATCTCTATCCACTCCGCTCGGCTGGCAGCATTTCTGCGCTTCACTTAAATAAAGGCTTACAGTTAATTTATCTCAACCTCACTCACATCACGAAAGTGTCATAAATCTCCTTTGGCACCGCTCGGCTGGCAGCATTTAAGACCTCATTAACCTAAGATCGATCCAGTTAAAAACCCTCATTACATAGAATGCAGACACTTTATATATTTAAAAGTAAAAGAGTACAACTATAAAGAGTAACTCGCAAAGTTAATTTAAACTACGTTTTCTTTACAAGTACACTTAAAAACAAAACAGTCATCGACATGAAAATAAACAAAACAGTCTTCAAAATGAAAATAAATACATCAACCATACGTAGCCACATAAATACATCAAGCATACGTATCAACAACTTATACAAATCAGTATGAGAGCAACCGCACGCAAGACTTATCTTTAGGGCAGCAGCAAAAAAAGAAGGAAGATGACTGTAGGTTCCGGCTCATTGTTAGATTTCTTAGAACTTTGTTTGTGTTCTATATTCTTTAAAGGTGCTGCTGTGGGTGGCGCAATAAAGGAAGATTGCATAATCTTAGCCTCCGGTCTTGCCATAAAATCGTCTGGACACTGCTGCAGTGACATACATGTCCCGAATGCCTTACTTCCCAGTGCAGTGTGGGATGCAGTGTCCTTCGGCCAAGAGAACTTCAAGGGTTATTATTTTTTATTATATGTGTGGTTATTTAGTAGCTAGTGGTTCTCTATGCAGGGATGCAGCTGCACAAAGTGGCAGGGTGCACTTTCGTGTGTCATACACTTTTAATGTGGATCGCCTCTAGGAGCTAGGTCATCCATGCTTGCAGAAGGTGTTGGACTGAGAAAACTGGAGGTTGTCTGCTGCCGGGGTACAGAATCCTGCAGGCTGCTTTCTGTGCTTTGTGAAACTAAGTGAAGCTGTGGTTCAAATGGAACCTTCTATGGGATTTTTTGGGGGTAAGCGTTGAGCTTTGGCTGTGATTTAGGTTCGTGCAACCACATTTTGTGTGTGTGCGCAATGCAGTCTAGCAGTTTCTGTCACTAATATATAGAACGGAGTGTGTTAATGGTCATACCACAAAGACCTTAGTGTCAGTTACATATAGCATTCAGTTCCATTAAGCCTTTGCATCAGGTTTCTAAACCCTTTGCATGCCTGTGCTTTTTCACTTTTGGCCAAGAGCCGCTCCTGTCTGCAGCTGAGCTCTGCTTTTTTCTTTGCCAACTGCTAGAAGGTGTGAATGATATCTACCAAAGGCCACAAAAGAAAGAGATGGCTGCGGCACAATAACCCTATGGTGTATGAGAATCATATGCAGCCTGCTTCCTGCCCCCCATGGCTCCTCCTGCGCCCCAGTGTTTCTTGTGCCCCACGTGGCACACATCATGTCGGAGGATGGTGATGACGTTAACATTTTGCCCCCCTTGGAAAAATTTCTGCGGACGCCCATGAGTCAGTGCTCCCACAAGCAACTCATCTGCAAAAAAGATCGATCACTCCGGGAAGGAACTGGTCACGTCACTTGAACATCTGGAATTGAGAGTGCTCAACAGCAGGACTGATGATGACAATCCTCCCCAACTCAACACTACGGAGCAACCTCTGCATCAATAATTGACTATACAGTCCTCTCCCTGGCACTACTGAAACAGGTAAGAAAGTTCAAAATCATAACCTCAACGGAAAGTGACCACTTACATCAATCAACATCTGGAGCTAATGCTAAATCCAGTCAAACATCAGCAGGGACCGGTGGAAACTGGAAGCTTACAATCAGTTAGTTTTGAAGCATCTAATCTGGACTCATAATTCCCTCCCGAAGCTGGCCACAAAGGCGAAAACAGTATTGGAAGCCAGCATAATTTCATATGTCAACCCAATTAAAATATGGTACATGTTTTCAACACAGCTGCTAAAAGAACGCCCTGTATTGACATTCAAAAGAAGAAAAACCACACAGAGTTCAGTAGGCTTACTGCCAAAAAGCACAAGTTACTACTTGTGTAACGATATATCTGTAAGAGACATTAGTTAGTGATAGATTCCTTACCTTAGAATATCCCCAGGCGTCAGACTGGATCCGGAAAGTTTTTCATTAGCAGTACTCCTGCGCGTCAGTAGGTGGCGTCGTGCGGCTCCGCGTCCGTCGCTGGCGTCGTAAGCGCCGAGATAACGTCACGGAGACTACTTAGGCGCCACCTATGCGCGCTGACGTCAGTTCTGTACACGATTTTCCGCGCCAGGAACGCAGAGTCATGCAAGAAACTGACCATTGGTGCCATGAAACTAGGGCCCTGAAAGGGATGACCTTAACCCTACAAATCAGTTCGCAGAACGGGGAGGATGGGTGGGGCGGTAAGGAATCTATCACTAACTAATGTCTCTTACAGATATATTGTTACACAAGTAGTAACTTGTGCATCTGAAAGAGACACGTTAGTGATAGATTCCTTACCTTAGAATAGATACCCCAGCAATACCAACCCCGGTGGAGGGTCTGCGAACGGCTTACACCAGAAAGTCACGGAGAACAGAACGGCCAAAGAAGCCGTCTCTCCGGACCTGACTGTCAAGGCAGTAATGCTTGGTAAACGTGTGCAGCGAGGCCCATGTAGCTGCCTGACAAATATCCTGCAAGGGAACGCCGCGTCCCAAGGCAGTAGTGGCTGCCGTCGCCCTGGTAGAATGGGCACGCAGCCCCACAGGAGGCTCCTTCTTAGCCAACGAGTAACACGCTTTGATGCACAGAACGACCCACCGAGAGATGGTTCATTTGTGCACGGCCCGACCTTTTTTGGCGCCCACGTAGCCAACAAAGAGCTGGTCATCCACCCGGAACTGGTGTGTGCGCTTCAGATAGAACGAGAGCGCACGTTTTGGGTCCAGACGGTGGAGCCTTTCTTCCTCTTTTGAAGGATGCGGAGGCGGCAAGAAGGTGGGCAAAGTGATGGTCTGCCCGATGTGGAAGGGCGTGACAACCTTTGGCAAGAAAGAAGGACGGGTTCTTAAAACCACCTTGTCCGGATGAACAGAAAGGAAAGGAGGTTTAGAAGAAAGAGCCTGGAGCTCACTCACTATTCTGGCAGAGGTGATAGCTACCAGGAAAGCCGAGTTTAGATTAAGAAGACGTAAGGGACAGTTATGAAGGGGCTCAAAAGGAGCGCACATCAGATAGGTCAAGACAAGATTTAAGTCCCATTGAGGCATTACGAAAGGCACGGGAGGAAACGTGTGCGTGATGCCTTTCAGGAAACGGTTAACAACTGGGGACTTAAAGAGAGAAGGCTGATCTGGAAGCCTGAGAAAGGCGGAGATGGCCGAAAGATAACCTTTGATAGTGCCCAGAGCAGAGCCCTGCTGGGCCAAGGATAGTAGGAACAGAAGGACCTCAGAAAGAGGGGCAGAAAGGGGATCCACAGACTCAGCTGTGCACCATGCCACAAACTTGTTCCACCTGCAGGCGTATACCGTCTTAGTGGAGGGACGCCTGGCTGCCAGAATGACATCACAGACTTCGGGAGGAAGATCGAAAGCTGTCAACTGTCGCCGCTAAATCTCCACGCATGGAGGTGGAGGCTGGACAGGTTCTGGTGGAGGACCGTCCCCTGCTGCTGCGACAGAAGATCCTCCCGAAGAGGCAGACGGATCGGGGGATCTACGCTCATACTGAGTAGCTCGGGATACCAAACTCTTCGAGCCCAGTCCGGAATGACTTGGGCCCGGTCGTGCCGAATCTTCTTCAACACTCTGGGTAGAAGTGGTATAGGCGGAAAGGCGTACAACAGACCGCAACTCCACTCGCGACGAAAAGCGTCGCCGAGCGAGTGCCGCCTTGGAAATTCCAACGCGCAGAACTGATGACATTGCGCGTTCTCTTCGGTGGCGAATAGATCTAACCAAGGCTCTCCCCACTGTAGAAAGAGTCCTTGCGCCACTTCCGAGTGAAGACGCCATTCGTGATCCATCATGCACCTGCGGCTGAGTTTGTCTGCCCTGGCGTTCAGGGAACCTGCCAGTTGTTGAACCATCAGGAACATGCCCTGATGTTCCAGCCATGTCCAGAGGCGCAGAGCCTCCTGACAGAGGGTCCACGACCCCACCCCGCCTTGTTTGTTGCAATACCACATGGCGGTGGTGTTGTCTGTGAACACATGCACTACCTTCCCTTTGACAGAGGGAAGGAATGCCTTGAGTGCAAGTCAGATCGCCCGGAGCTCCAGAAGGTTGATATGGAGCCGGGACTCCGCCGGAGACCAGAGGCCTCTGATCTCCACCTCTCCCATGTTACCGCCCTATCCCAGAAGGGACGCGTCCGTCACAACTGTGTGCTCTGGCTGGGGAAGGGAGAGGGATCGGCCCATGACCCATTGCCGGTTCGAGAGCCACCACTGCAACTGTTTTGCAGTCCCCTCCGAGATCTGGACGTGATCGGACAGGTTGCCCTGGTGCTGCGCCCACTGGAACTTCAGGTCCCACTGCAGAGCCCGCATATGCCATCTGGCATGATTGACCAGCAGGATGCAGGAGGCCATGAGGCCCAGCAGCCTCAGGGTCATCCGTACCGAAACCCAGGATAAAGGCTGAAAGATCGGAATCATAGCCTGAATATCCCGGACTCGCCGTTCGGGAGGATAGGCCCGAAACTGCGTCGTGTCCAGAACTGCTCCGATGAAAAGGAGCTGTGGAGAAGGAATCAGATGCGACTTCGGCACATTGATGGAGAACCCCAGCGAGTGCAGGAGTTCGGCCGTAGTCTGGAGGTGGGAGACGACTGCCTGGGACGAGCCCGCCTTCAGCAGCCAGTCGTCGAGGTAGGGGAAGACTGGAACCCCTGCCCGGCGCAGTTGAGCTGCGACCACCGCCATCACTTTCGTGAACACCCGAGGGGCACTTGTAAGGCCAAAGGGGAGCACGGTGAACTGAAAATGCTCGAGGCCTACCGTGAACCGCAGGTAACGCCGGTGGGCCGGCAGGACGAGGATGTGAAAATAAGCGTCCTGCAAGTCCAACGCTACCAACCAGTCTCCAGGGTCGAGGGCAGTCAAGACCTGAGCTAGGGTGAGCATCTTGAACTTCTCCTTCCGGAGGAAGCGATTGACGTTCCGGAGGTCCAAGATAGGACGCATGTCCTCCTTGTCCTTTTTGGGCACCAGAAAGTAGTGGGAGTAGCAACCAGGTCCTACTTCTGGGGACGGAACATGCTCGATGGCCCTCTTCTCCAAGAGGGCCGTGACTTCCTTCTGCAGAAGCACCAAGTGATCCCGCTGACATGCGGTGGAATTGAGGTGGCATGGCTGGGGGGGTGGTCTCGAAGGGGAGGGAGTAGCCCCTTCGGACAATGTCCAAGACCCACCTGTCCGAGGTGATGGGACGCCAGTGGTGAAGGTGATGGCGGACCCTGCCCCCTACTGGCGTGCTGTGCACCGGAAAAGAGGGACTAGGAGGGCTTGGAGGCCGCGGACGGGTTGGAGGTGGTGGCCTGACCCGCACGCTGGTTGCCTGAACCGCCACGGCGGTATCCACGTCCTCGGCCACGCGAAGACGCTTGCTGCGCGGGCCGGTGGCTGGGCAGCTGACGTGACTGGGCGCCCCTTCCGTGGCCACGAAAGGGGCGAAAAGCAGAGGTTAGCGGAGGGCGTACAACAGAAAGGCCCAGGGACTTGGCAGTAGCCCGTGAGTCCTTAAAACGCTCCAGCGCATGGTCTGCCTTTGAACCAAAAAGACCGACTCCATCAAAGGGCATGTCCATGAGTGTATTCTGGACATCACCTGAGAAACCAGTTGTTCTCAGCCAGGCGTGGCGATGTAGCGCCACCGTCGTCGCAAGCGATCTGCCCAGCGAGTCGGCGGTATCAAGGCCACAACGTATGGTGTATTTAGCCGCATCTCGCCCTTCCGCAATGGCGCGGGTAAGCAGTGTCTGGACCTCCTCAGAACACTGCGGCAAAACAGCCGCCACCGAATCCCACAGGGAGTGGGTATATCGGCCCAAAAGGCAAGCAGTGTTAACGGACCGCAAGCCAGCACTGGAGGAAGAAAAAGCCTTCTTCCCAAATTGGTCCAGGCGTTTGGATTCCCTATCCGGAGGGGCGGTAGGGAAGGCGGTTTGGGAGGCAGAGGCTTGGACAACCAAGCTCTCAGGGGTGGGATGTTGGGAGAGAAACAAGGGGTCGCCCAGAGCAGGGCGATGGCGTCGGGCCACGTTCCTATCCACAGGAGCCCCTGTGGTGGGTTTGGACCAGGCACCCAAAAGAACGTCAGTGAGTGCATCATTAAACGGCAGCACAGTCTCCGAGGAGGAAGCCGCCGGCTGAAGCACTTCTGTCAGGAGGTTAGTCCTGACAGCCACAGTAGGCAATTGGAGATGTAAGGCTCCAGCTGCTCTACGCAACACCGTTGCAAAATTAGCTCCCTCCTCCGTAGCCACGGGAGGAGACAGCATGCCAGTGTCAGGGGAGGTGTCTAGACCACTGGCATCCCCAAATTCCTCAGCCCAGTCCGGATCATACTCACACTGTTGTGTGAGAGGGTCCTCAGACCCCTCCCATCTCTCTTGGTCCTCCTCAGGTTCACAATATGGAGGAGGAGGGACATTTGGGATCCAAGGTCTCATCGGCGCCGGAGCCGGCGTCGAATTCCTGTATTTCGGCCGGAGTCGCCCCCGAACCCGGAAAGGACGGGTAATGCGGGGGCGGCTCTATAGGCATGTCCGGGGCCGCGGGGACGGTGCCGACTGGGGCCTCAGCCGAGTCGCGAGACCGGCGAGGCGAAGTCTTAGAGCGATGACGCTTCTTAGACTTTTGTGCTTCGACTTACCCGAGGAGCGCGAAGACTTGGACTCCGACGACCGGCGGGGACTCCGCGACCGGCCCCTCGACCTCTCCCGGGACCGGGGTTTGGTGCGGCGCGGAGCCGACTGCCGGACCTCGAGTAGCTTTCGAGACCGCTCTCGCAAAGCCTTCGGGTGAAGTTTCCGGCAGTCAGGGCACGACTTCGTGTCGTGGTCTCGGCCGCGACAGAAGAGACACTCCAGATGCGGGTCCGTGATCGACATCATGCGACCACAGGCGCCGCATGGCTTGAAGCCGGGCATCCCTACGACACCTAGGAGTCGTGAAGACTCGAAAAAGAAACAGTGAAAAAATTCACAAAAAAGTTAGTCAAAAATTGACTAGGGCACTGCTCTTCCCGGATCTGCCCTTACTGGTGCGGAAAAAGAAGAACTGACGTCAGCGCGCAGGGGCGGCGTCTAAGTACTGCCCGCGACGTCATCCCGGCGATCACAACGCCGACGACGGACGCGGAGCCGCACGACGCCGCCTACCGATGCGCAAGGGTACTGCTACGCAAAAACTTTCCGGATCCAGCCTGACGCCTGGGGATATTCTAAGGTAAGGAATCTGTCACTAACGTGTCTCTTTCAGATAGTGGGCCCCACACAGCGGGCAAGATTTATACAGATCCACTGGTATGCTATCTGGGCCCGGGGCCTTTACTCCTACGCTAGCATTAATTGCTAGGATTACCTCATCCATATTGAAATCAATATCGATTGGGAGGAGACATAGTGGAGCTGTTCCAGAATCTTCGCCCAAAACAATGTCATCCTGGGTGTGGTACAATTTAGAAAAATGGGACACCCACTGGTCTTCCCCAATCGAGATTTCAATGCTAGGTACATTTTTAGGGGACAAAAATAGGGCGTTCACCGCCCTCCAGAAGCTTCTCATATCTTTTTTATCTGATGCTTGCTTTAAAGCTTTCCACAGGTCAATTCTTATTGCCTCTTTACGCTCTTTTAGAGACTTTTTATACTCTGCCCTGGCACTTTTAATGGCTGCCTGGTCTCTTATAGTTTTATGTAGTACTGCAATCAAGTTTGCGTGCGACTTGCTACATTTGCGGTCGAACCACCCTGGCCTACTTTCAATAGATTTTAAGGGTTCAGATCTTAAATTACTTTGGATGGCTTGAGTAATATTACAAAAAGAATTAAGAATGGAAGAGTCAGAAGCAGTCTCATCAAGACAGACCGAAAAGTCCGCCTTACAGCTGGCTATATGGGATTTAGTTAGCTGTGTTGAGTCTATACCTGCCCATTTAATTGTATAACCATTTATGCGATTAATGGCAATGTCTTGATGGACCTGAGTGGCCATGTTACTTTTGGATAGCACATTTCCTGGAAGATCTAGTGAAACACTGATCGGGTAGTGGTCGCTAAAAGCGACTAAATGAGTTTTAAAGTTAGACAACCTATCGGCATGTCTGTTTGAGATGAGTAGAAAATCAATAATTGAACACAACCCACGCCCATTAAAGATATGACAAAATGGAATGGTGGGAATACATAGATCGTTAGCAAAACCCATATCCATGGAATACTTGATCAGGTTAAGTTGATCTCCCAACGGGGAGTGCGAGAAGTGAGAAATATCTTTCTCATCTTCGGACAAAAGGCCACAGTTACCATTGTCTGCATGTGGGCAAGGGCCAATGTTAAAGTCCCCCCCCCCATATTATACAGAGGTCTTTATTAGTTTTCATATGGATTTTATCCATAACCTTCTGTAGATCTTTTAGGGTTCCCTCGACTAGCGGGGTAGGAATGTTGTTATAGAAGTTTATGAAAACAAGGCAGTGTAGGTTATCAATACTTGCTTTCATGACCTTATAATAGGTGTTTGATTTCACAAAATCTATTTTACTTATATTCACCCTGTGTGAAATATAGATACATAGGCCGCCACTATTCCTCCCGTGTATGGAGGGTACGGCCGATGTGAAAAAAGTCTTAAAGCCATTAATATGATGAATGGTATCTATAAAGTTTCCTGGAAGCAGTCAAATTCAACACAAGACACAAAATAAACACAGTAAGCAATAGGTACAAGATTAAAAGTATTAAAAGGTTTTGTGAAATGTTAAAAATGATGTGCAAATTCGCCGGTCAGTGCAAAATAGTAATATATGATAGGCGAGGTCAGGAGTAACGGAACAACAGACAAAACCCCTTAAGGCAATCGAAGCAATCGAATAGCCAAACTCCAGCGGGCAGTCGATATTGCTCTGTTGCAGAAGAATGCCTCTTTATGGGGTGAAGGGTTAGCCGTAAGACAGCTTGAAAAAGCAAAAAAGTAATTAAGAGAGTTTTTCTTGCTAGAAGAAATTAAGAGCTCCCGGACATTCCTACAGCGAGCTTATAAAGAAAGCCAAATGATTGGCAAACTGCTAGCTTGGTCAACCAAGGTAAAACAGGAAGCTGCCTTAATTACTGAAGTTATAGATCCTAGGACCAGAGCTACGGTGACGGACAAAGACAGGGGGGCATATTAGCAAGAACGGCGTTAAAATTATCGCCGCTTTAGCGGCAGGAAACTGCCGCTAAAGCGGCGATAATGGGCTTGATAATATGCCCTTGAGAATACCAATAGAAGCCCATGTTCTGCTGTGATCCTGGGCTTCTATTGGAATTCTCAAGGGCATATTATCAAGCCCATTATTGCCGCTTTAGCGGCAGTTTCCTGCCGCTAAAGCGGCGATAATTTTAACGCCGTTCTTGCTAATATGCCCCAGGATTCCTCAAGTATTTGTGGACCATTATGACCAGCTATATGCCACCAAGTATGGGGTCAGTCAAGAGGTAATTCAGCACTATTTTGAGGGTGTTAATCTCCCGCACTTGTCAATTACCCAGGTCGAGAAAATTCAACTTGATATATCAGGAGCAGAAATCCTGGCAGCCCTAGATACAATGGCAGGAGCAAAAGCCTGTGGGAACAATGGGATACCAACAGAATTCTACAAGGTTTTTGCTAAGGAATTAACACCCTTCTTGACTAAGCTTTTTAATTATATAAAGGTGGGTGGTTTTGTTCCCCCAACTTTTAAAGAATCCATTATTGTTAGCTTCGTGAAAAAGTGGAAAAATCCTAAGGATATTAATGCCTATAGACCAATTAGTCTACTTAACACGGACTATAACATTTTAATGAAAATCTGGGCACAGCGTTTTACCCCTTTAGCACAAGAAATAATCCATAGAGACCAGACAGGGTTTGTCGCAGGGAGGTTAATGTCGGCAAATACAGGGTTTTTAGTACAGGCTCTCGACTTTTTAATAGCAATCGAACCCCTGCACTTGTCATGATGGTAGACGCAGAAAAAGCGTTCAATCTGGTTAATTGGGATGCTCTTTTTTAGGGTCTGGGTAGGTATGGCGTTCCCCCTCAGGTCACAAAAATGCTATGGAATATTTATTGGGGGGCATAGGCTCAGGTTTTTATCAATGCTAACTTAGCAGGGATAATAAATGTGAACCGGGGCACTAGACAAGGGTGTCCGCTTTCACCCGTCTTATTTACCTTTTTTATCGAACCTTTGGCCACGAAAATTCTCAATAATATGATAATTAGAGCTCCAATATTAGATATGGCAAAATTAAAGTTGTTTGCGGATGACATCATCCTTTATCTTAATCCTGAGAGCCAGAATATAGAGCAAGTATTAGCAGAATTTGCTCAATTTGAACGGATTGAAGGTTATAAAATCAATCAGAATAAGACTGAGATCTTAATTATCAATACGGAAAGTGACTTTCTTCCCGAAATCCTTAGACAACAAGCCCGTAATGCCGATCCAATTCGTTATCTCGGGTTATATGTCACCAATCAATATGGGGAACTATATAAATTAAATTATGAAGCCATGCGGAATAAAATTAAAAAACTGCTAGATGACTGGTTATTATTACCCCTCACTTTGATAGGCCGTGTGGCCCTTATCAAAATGTTTATTCTGCCTTTACTTGTTTTTCTCTTCACAAATATACCTATAAAAATTAACACCATCTATTTTAAAGAACTGGAAACAATGTTTAGAAAGCTTATCTGGAGTAAGAAGGCACCCAGGGTTAAACTCTCGGTGCTTCAATTGGATATTAACATGGGGGGGCTTGCACTTTCTCAAATTAGTACATACTATGAAGCTGCTATTTTAGACTTGACAGCTCGTCTAGTGGACTTGAAAGGATCAGTAGATAATTTTTTGGGGATAAAATGGTACAGGAAATTGGCTCACAGATCCCGATATTTTTAAAAACAGCAAAACTCCCTAAAAAACTAGGTACAAGACTTTGCAGGAATATTCTTATACACTACAGACTTTTTATAAGCAAGCAGGTGCTACAGGGTTTCACTACTTAAAATTAGGCGAATGTAAAAGTCTGGGTCTTGAAATTAGGACTAGCCATCTAAGCTGTTGGTATAACTGTGGTCTTAAAGAGTTGGGACATTTTCTAATAGGAAATAGAGTGATTATTTGGCAAGAAGTCCAAAACAGAAGTGGCGACTGGAGCAAGCCTTGCTTCTTTGAATACATACAGATCGCACAAGTTACTTACCTTCGGTAACGATATATCTGTAAGAAACATTAGTTAGTTATAGATTCCTTAACTTAGAATTACCCCCAGGCGTCAGACTGGATCCGGAAAGTTTTTTCATCAGCAGTACCTCTGCGCGTCGGAAGGTGGCGTCGGTCGGCTCCGCGTCCGTCGTCGGCATCATGGTCGCCGGGTTGACGTCGTGGCAGCTACTTAGACGCCGCCCTCGCGCGCTAATGTCAGTTCTGTACACGACTTTCCACGCCAGAAACGCAGAGCCATGCAAGACACTGACCATTGGTGCACAAAACTAGGGCCCTGAAAGGATGTCCTTAACCCTAGAAATCAGTTCGCAGAACGGGGAGGATGGATGGGGCGGTAAGGAATCTATAACTAATGTTTCTTACAGATATATCGTTACCAAATGTAAGTAACTTGTGCATCTGAAAGAAACACGTTAGTTATAGATTCCTTACCTTAGAATAGATACCCCAGCAATACCAACCCAGGTGGTGGGTCTGCGAACCAAGATCACACCAGCAATTCCTGGAGAACAGAACGGCCAAAGAAGCTGTCTCTCCGGACTTGGCTGTCCAGGCAGTAGTGTTTGGTGAACATGTGCAGCGATGCCCACGTGGCTGCCTGACAGATGTCATTCAGAGGCACTCCCCTTCGCAAGGCAGTAGTGGCTGCCGTCGCCCTGGTGGAGTGAGCGCGTAGCCCGACTGGAGGCTCCTTTTTAGCTAGAGAGTAACAAGCCTTAATAAACAAAACGACCCATCGAGAAATGGTGCGTTTGTGTACGGCCCGACCCTTCTTTGCACCCACGTAGCCAACAAAAAGTTGATCATCCACCCGGAACTGTTTTGTGCGATCCAGATAGAAGGAGAGCGCACGCTTTGGGTCCAGACGGTGGAGCCTCTCCTCTTCCTTTGAAGGATGTGGAGGCGGAAAGAAGGTGGCCAAAGTAATGGTCTGCCCGATGTGGAAGGCAGTGACCACCTTAGGAAGAAAGGATGCACGGGTCCTGAGAACCACCTTATCCGGATGAACAGACAAGAAAGGAGGCTTCGAAGAAAGAGCCTGGAGCTCACTCACCCTTCTAGCAGAAGTGATAGCTTCCAGGAAAGCAGTCTTAAGGGTCAAGAGACGTAAGGGACAGTTATGAAGCGGCTCAAAGGGAGCGCACATTAAATAAGTTAGCACTAGATTCAAGTCCCACTGAGGCATAACGAAAGGGATTGGAGGAAAACGATGTGTTAAGCCTTTTAAGAAACGGTTAACTACCGGAGACTTGAAAAGAGAAGGCTGATCTGGCAGCCGAAGGAAGGCAGAGATGGCAGAAAGGTAGCCCTTGATAGTGCCCAGAGCAGAGCCCTGCTGGGCCAAAGAGAGAAGGAACAAGAGTACTTCAGAAAGAGGGGCAGAAAGGGGATCCACAGCCTTTGCTGTGCACCGTGCCACAAATTTGTTCCACCTGCAGGCGTATACAGTCTTTGTGGAGGGACGCCTGGCTGCCAAGATTGCGTCACAAACTTCCGGAGGCAGGTCGAAAGACGTAAACTGCCGCCGCTCAATCTCCACGCAAGGAGGTGGAGACTGGACAGGTTCGGGTGGAGGACCGTCCCCTGCTGCTGCGACAGAAGATCCTCTCGAAGAGGCAGTCTGATCGGAGGATCGATGGCCATGTTGAGCAGCTCGGGATACCAGTCTCTTCGTGCCCAATTCGGAGCCACAAGAATGACTTGGGCCCGGTCGCGCCTGATCTTCTTCAGCACTCTGGGCAGAAGTTGTATAGGCGGAAAGGCGTACAACAGACCGCAACTCCACTCGCGACGAAAAGCGTCGCCGAGCGAGTGCCGCCTTGAAAATTCCAACGCGCAGAATTGCTGACATTGCACGTTCTCTTCAGTGGCAAATAGATCTAACCAAGGCTCTCCCCACTGTCGAAAGAGACCTTGCACCACCTCCGAGTGAAGACGCCATTCGTGATCCATCATGCACCTGCGGCTGAGTTCGTCCGCCCTGGCGTTCAGAGAACCTGCCAGGTGTTGAACCACCAAGGAAATGCCTTGATGTTCCAGCCGCTCATGACTTAGGGTCCACGACCCCACCCCGCCCTGTTTGTTACAATACCACATGGCGGAGGTGTTGTCCGTGAACACCTGCACTACTCTTCCCCGGACAGAGGGAAGGAATGCCTTCAATGCAAGACGAATCGCCCAGAGCTCCAGAAGGTTGATGTGAAGCCCGGACTCCGCCGGAGACCAGAGGCCTCTGATCTGCGCCTCTCCCATATGGCCGCCCCATCCCAGAAGGGAGGCATCCGTCACCATAGTGTGGTCTGGTTGGGGAAGGGAGAGGGATCTGCCATTGACCCAATCCTGGTTCGTAAGCCACCACTGCAGTTGTCGAGCAGTGCCCTCCGAGATCTGGACGCAATCGGACAGATTCCCCTGATGCTGCGCCCACTGGAACTTCAGGTCCCACTGCAGAGCCCGCATATGCCACCTGGCATGATCGATCAGCAGGATGCAGGAGGCCATGAGGCCCAGCAGCCTCAGGGTCATTCTGACTGAAACCCGGGACAGAGGCTGAAAGATTGGAATCATAGCCCGAATATCCCGGACTCGCTGTTCGGGAGCATAGAGCCGAAACTGCGTCGTGTCCAGAACCGCTCCGATGAAGAGGAGCTTCTGAGAGGGAATCAGGTGCGACTTCGGCACATTGATGGAGAACCCCAGCATATGCAGGAGGTCGGCCGTATTCTGGAGGTGGGAGACGAGTCGACTGCCTGGGGCGAGCCCGCCTTCAACAGCCAGTCGTCGAGATGGGGGAAGAATGAAACCCCTGATCTGCGCAGATGAGCTGCGACCACCGCCATCACTTTCGTGAACACCCGAGGGGCGCTGGTAAGGCCAAAGGGGAGCACGGCGAACTGAAAGTGCTCGTGGCCTACCCTGAACTGCAGGTAACGCCAGTGGGCCGGCAGGACAGGGATGTGAAAATAAGCATCCTGCAAGTCCAACACAACCATCCAGTCTTGCGGGTCGAGGGCAGACAAGACCTGAGCAAGCGTCAACATTTTGAACTTCTCCTTCCGGAGGAAGCGATTGACGCCCCTGAGGTCCAAGATAGGACGCAGGCCCTTCTCCATCTTGGGAACCAGAAAGTAGTGGGAGTAACAACCACGACCTTCTTCTGGGACATGAACGCGATGGATGGCTCCCTTGGCCAAGAGAGCCGTAACTTCCTGCTGGAGAAGGGCCAGATGATCCTCCGACATGCGGTGGTATCGCGGTGGCATGGCTGGAGGGCTAGTCTCGAAGGGGAGGGAGTAGCCCCTTCGTACTATTTGCAAAACCCACCTGTCCGAAGTGATGGTGCGCCAGTGGAGGAGGTGATGGCGAATCCTGCTGCCCACTGGCGTTTGATGGGCCTGAAAGGTCGTACTAGGAGGGTTTGGAGGCTGCTGCTGAGGGGGGGTTGGTGGACTGGCCCGCCCGCTGGCCCCCTGAACCACGATGCTGGTTCCCCCCCGCGAAGGTTGGGTAACTTGCTGCGGCCTTGGGTGGGACCTAGTGGGGCACCCCTTCCGTAGCCACGAAAGGGGCGAAAAGCAGACTGTGCCAGACGGGAGGAGAGGCCCAAGGACTTGGCCGATGCCTGTGAGTCCTTGAAGCGCTCTAGGGCGTTGTCTGCTTTGTCGCCAAAAAGTCGACGGCCATCAAAGGGCATGTCCATCAAGGTGTTCTGGACATCCCCCGAAAAGCCAGTGGATCTCATCCAGGTGTAGCGACGGAGCGCTACTGACGTTGAAATGGTCCTGCCCAGAGAGTCGGCGGTGTCCAGCCCACAACGGATCGTAAACTTTGCTGCATCCCTCCCGGCGGCGACAGCCTGGGAGAGCACTGCCCGGGCCTCCTCCGGACACTGAGGCAGCACTTCCGCCACCGTATCCCACACTGAGTGCGAATAACGGCCCAAGAGACATGCAGTGTTCACGGACCGCAGTCCTAAGCTGGCGGAAGAGAAAATTGTCTTCCCAAGATGGTCCAGCTTCTTGGATTCCCTTTCCGGTGGAGCGGTAGGGAAGGTGCTTTTGGAGGTGGAGGCTTGGACCACCAAGCTCTCCGGGGTGGGGTGTTGGGAGAGGAAAGTGGGGTCGCCCGGAGCCGGGCGATCATCCTGTCCATGGGAGCCCCCATGTTGGGCCTGGACCACATGCCCAAAAGGACGTCGGTGAGGGCCTCATTAAATGGAAGCAGGGGCTCCGAAGAGCTCGCCGCCGGTTGAAGCACCTCAGTCAGGAGGTTAGTCCTGACCGCCACCATAGGAAGCTCGTGGTTGAGAGCCTCGGCCGCCCTACGCAACACCACAGCGTATAACGCTCCCTCCTCCGTAGCCACGGTAGGAGGAGACAACATGCCAAGGTCGGGTGAAGTGTCAAGACCACTGGCATCCCCCAGTTCCTCTCTCCAGTCCTGCTCAGTATCAAGCTGGTCAGTTAAAGGGTCACCTGACCCCTCCCAGTCCTCCTCATCTTCCTCTGGGTGCCACTGTTGTTGGAAAGGGACCCCAGGAGTGAACAGGGGCATGAAAACCCCACCCGGCGCCGGATCCAGCAGCGGGCGGCTCTGGATCCAGCGTCGGGCGACGCCGGTCCAGCTCCGTGCCCACATCGGGAAGGAGGCTGGGGTCGACGCCGGCTGGGGGGCCGACCGGCGTCGAGCACGGTAATGGTGCCGTCGGAAGCAGCGCCGGTGGAGGTGTAATGAGGTCAACCGGCGCCGATCTGGATCCAGGCCTGGATCCAAGGGGGGCCTGCGGCTCCGGGGCCAGAGCCGCAGGCAGCGAAGACCTAGGCCCCCCAACCTACTCCGCGGGGCCTGAAGGCGCGCTGGTGCGGTCGGTCCTCCCAAAGATGGCATGCATCGCCTCGTAGATCGTACGAAGCTGGGCGGGGGTCGCTCCGGGTCCCGGAAAGGGAGGGAAGCTCGGAGTCGACCCTTCAGGCTCCGCGCGCGGAGCCGCGGGAGTGGCACCACCCGCGCGCCTCATCGGGTCGGCTGACCGACGAGGAGAAGACGAAGAGCGACGATGCTTCTTCGACTTCTTCTTATGCTTCGACTTATCCGACCCCGAGTGCGAAGACTTCGATGACTTCAAGCCGGAATGATGGTGGCTCTGCGACCGGTCCCTCGACCTCCCTCTCGACCGGGACCTCGAACGGCGCAGAGCCGACTGTCATCGTTCAAGCAGCTTTCGGGACCGCTCCCGCAAAGCCTTCGGCGTCAACAACTGACAGTCGGAGCATGACTTGGGGTCGTGGTTGCGCTCCAGGCAAAAGAGGCACACGCGGTGCGGATCCGTCACCGACATTAATCGGGTACAGGAACCGCAGGCCTTAAAACGGGGCATCCCTCGTGCACCTGTTCGGAGTCGGAGACTCGAAACAAGACGTCGACAAAAGTCGAGAAAAACTTAGTCAAAAAATGACTGAGGTACCGCTCTTCCCGGATCTGCGCTGGCTGGCGCGGAAAAAGAAAGAACTGACGTCAGCGCGCGAGGGCGGCATCTAAGTAGCTTCCGCGACGTCATCCCGGTGACCACGACGCCGACGACGGACGCGGAGCTGACCGACGCCACCTTCCGACGCGCAGAGGTACTGCTGACGAAAAAACTTTCCGGATCCAGTCTGACGCCTGGGGTTAATTCTAACGTAAGGAATCTATAACTAACGTGTTTCTTTCAGATGTATATTTTTTAAATAGATACAATCTCCCTTCAAGTACTGGTCCAACTACATTCGTGACTGCCCTACTGGGAGCAAAGTTAAGAGGGGTGGGAAACTGGTACCGTCTTTTATGCTCCCAGGAGGAATCAATGCTGGTCAAGAAATTTCTAGAAAAAGTCACCCAGGAGACACAATGTACACTTTCGAATCGGGATTGGCAGGCCATTTCTCAGTTAGGTAGCAAGGCCTTAAGAGCTGCTAATTTTAAAAGAATGGCCTTTCTGTCTCAATGGATGGCATATTATACACCTAAAGCACTCCATAAAATCTGTCCAGAATTGGAGAATAGATGCTTCCGTTGCCAGGCAGAAGGAGAGGGTGATTGGCTACATACATTTTTTACTTGTCCAAGGCTAGCACAATTTTGGGAAAGGATCTTCTTCGCCGTTAGCCAGGGGATCCAGAAGAGATTAGATCCAGAGGTAGATGTAGCTCTCTTGGGTATTACTAGACAAGAGGTGAGGAGACATTTATAGCAATCGCCTCCCTCGTAGCACGCTCCCTGATAATACAGAATTGGAGGTCCTTGAAAATACCTACTTATGCGGGGTGGCTAAATAAGATGAAACGAACAAGGAAATTTGAAGAAGCATATGCAAAGAGAGCAGACGCAACTAAAAAGTTCACTGCCGTATGGAAATATATGACAAAGCTAGATATTACGGTGGAAGAAGAAGCCCATGTCGTACCACAAAGTCTCGTTTAGAATGCAAGGGGGGTTACAAATGACGAAGGGGGCAAAAGAAAAAACAACAACAAAAAAATAATAATAACAATAATGCACTTTAATATCGCACATTAGGATGAGTAGCCAAGGATGTCGAAGGAAAGTTTGCATTGGAGGCACTTTTGCACCGCACTTTAGTATTAAGTAGGGATATTAACCTCTGAATTTTGTAAAATCTGTATTTAGCCAGGTTATTGCTGGAATATGCCACTCTTCACTTTATAGTATCTATTTTATTCAATTGTTTTTGAATATTGGTCAAATTGTGTCTAAAATGCCCTGTTTTTATCGATGATTGTTTTTCTCTTTGTGCATCTGCTCAATAATTTTTTTTTTTTTTTTTATTAAAATAAAAAAATAGTCTTGGAAGATCTGGGGGAGTGGTCCAACTCTAATAACAAGATTTCGCTTAACCAGACTGGGTTTTGGAAAGGATATGGAACCACCATTAACACTCTAGCAGCATATACTATTGCAGACAAATGCAAGTGACTAAAGAAAAAATTGTATTTATGTTTTATGGACCTGAAAGCCGCCTTCGATAGAGTTGAGAGGGCACTTTTCTGGGGCAAACTAAGGTGGTAAGGCCTTCAAGAGAGAACCCTCCGAGCAATAGAACAACTGTACACTGACACCTGGATTCAAATCAAGTTGGCGGATGGGTCGCGGCTGTCCAGGCGTATATTCATGACCATGGGCCTCAAACAAGGCTGCGTCCTGGCACCCCACCTCTTCAACCTATTTATACCCGACCTATCACCGGGCCTTGACCAAGTAAATTCACACCCACCCAGGTTAGGCTCATTGCCCCTGTCACACTTGGCATACACGGATGACATCGTGCTGTTGGGCCACACAAGAGTGGGCCTACAAAGGTCAATGAAGGGACTTTCGTCATTTGCAATGGCAAACTAGAAATTGGCACAACTAAAACGATGACTATGGGAAATGGCATTGGCACCCCACTAAGGAATAAGTCAAACAACACAATCCTAGAGGAAGTCAGCAGCTATAAATATCTGGGCTTTATCATAGATAAAAGGCTAAACTTCATGGTGCACAAACAATACTTGGTGAAAAAAAGCAAGGCACTGACATATGCCTTCTGTGTGCTCGCCAAAAAGCTGGACGGCCCTTCCTTTAAACCACTATTAGCCATTACCACTGCAAAACTATTGCCATCAGTGTCCTTTGTAAGTGCGGTCATGCACGGGCAAGATTCCTCTACCCAGGAGAAAATTCAAACAAACACAAGCGAGTTCTCAGCCTCCCTCAGAGTGCTTCCCCTGCGCAAGTACGAATGGAATTCGGTCTAATGAAACAAAGCATAGCAAGAATATACACTACCATCAAAACCTGGCACAAAATATGGTCTAACCGAAATAGCCCACTAGTTAGTGCGTTATGGCAGTCAGTGGATAAGGACAAGGATTCAACATACAGTAAATACATGCGGTCCTCACTAAGTGAAACAAATACCATCAACCTATGGGTACTGAATTTACCACATTGCACATGTTGTCGAGCAATCAACAAAGTAGCTCAATTCATTCCCTTATTGAAGACAAACATAAATATACTTCACGGTCACATGCCTGGATGGTAGTCCAATCCTACAATAGTTTAAAATAGTTTAATAGTTAAAGTTTTAATTTAAAATAGTTTAAAACCAGCGGAATACCTCAGCATGACATATCCAGTATATCTAAAAAGAAAGCTGATGGCTCTTAGATTCGGCGTTCTGCCAGCCCACATGGAGATACAAAGTTTTAAGATCGTGCACACTATATGGTGCTCCGAAGGAAGACCTAATCCATCTAGTCTGCCGCTTTCTGGCCTTAATGCAACCCTGAACTCTGCAACTGAAATCTGCATTCAACGAACGGGGGATTCGAACATGCCGGACAACAATAATTAGGAGCCTAGGCCCCACAGATCCCAAGATCAATTGCAAATTGCTAAAATTCCTGACACTGCACAAGAAACAAATCAATTCTGCTTGATCTCCCAACTACCGAGACATCTAGGCCACTCAGCTACAGAACCACTATCTCCTTGAACATAAAACCAATAGTGGTACGACTAGGTTATTTTAGCCAAAAGAACACCACTCGAAACCTAACAACAGTTCTCAACAATTTGTTGGGGAAAATGAGTTCACTATCAATTATGCATGCATTGCACAACCAACTTGGCAGCCGAAAGTTCATATTCCAACCCATACATTAGGTAGCCTGGGAATAATGATACCGCTACGAATACACAAGCATAACTAAAGACTGCGGAACACCTAGGCTGTCCTAGCGGCACAAACAGCGCATGATACAAACAGCTTGCACAATGTCACTTCATTTTCTTTAATTACGATTGATCTTAGATCATTAAGCACCTTATAATTAATTTTAAATTATAAGTATAGTGTAAATTTTACCCATTGCGTTTTATATGTTTTATGAAATTATTGTATGCAATATTATTTCAATGGTTTTTATTAACTATAAGAATCACAAGCATTTGCAATACAATAGGTCTCGCATTTACGCGAGACCTATTGCATTGCAAATGGTAGGCATCACGGACAACGGGAGGGAGGGCGGGCGGGGGGGAGAAGGCACGGACACCGGGAGGGCGGGCGGGGGGGAGAGAAGGCATGTTCAACGGGAGGGCGGTCGAGCGGGGGGAGGAGAAGGCACGGACAACAGGAGGGAGGGTGGGTAGGGGAAAAGAAGGCACGACAACGGGAGGGACGGAGGGAGTAAAGAAGGCACCAAAGCATGTCGTGCCTGCAGTAGGAGAACCTCTTTAAAGAAAATAGTGTTCACAGTCAAATTAACACATACTGTGTAACAACCGAAGTAAAGGGGCCAGTCGCCATGGGAGGTGACAAATAAGAGGAGGCGGTGCTAAGGAGGGACTAACAAGCCTATTGACGAATCAGAAGCCAGCATTTAGGACGGACAATGACACAAGCCAATGGCAAATATGGGCGTGGCTTCTATTTCCTACTCCTCTACAATAAGTCTTGCAGAGCAGCGCATGCGCACTGGCTCTACGCTCAACCTAAAAAGGACTGATTGATTGATAGCTGGGAAAACAGTGCAGGCTTAAATCCCAACCACTGCACACCAATGTAGGAGGCTGGCTTAGTATATGGTGCACACTTATTTAAGTTAAGCACCTTGCACTAATCCAGACAACCCTTATGGGGATTTTAGTGGTCTTAGACAACTATAGAAAGCTTTTGAAATGGTAGCTGTAGAGAGCAGCCTTCAGGCTTAGTCCAGAAGGAGTGTTAAGCAGCTTGTTTTACCAGATCTAATCATATAGTGTAGATTAAATGAAAAAGAACCACACTGTGTACTTATAAAAACTTGTCTATTTATTATACAGCACTTACCTAACACATTGGTATATCTCCTAAACGGAGATATCATCACAAATACACACAATACTTCAATTGTAAACAGGTAAGTAAGCACGATACACAGTAGTTTCCGGGAGGAGACCAAACCATATACTAAGAAAGTGGAATGCGAACTGCGACCATAGTCGGGACTTGGACCAGGAGACTCAGAAGAGCTGGGGACACAAGGAACCACCCAAGGTAAGTACCCAGACACCTCACGGATGGTATGTGCAGAGTGGGAACACAGCCACATACTCAATAGAAGTCAACAGTAAAGTCGCAGTCTTTGTTTTGAAGAAGGACCCTTCCCAGTGAACCCTGAAGAAACCCCATGGAAGACAGAAGGTTGGAGAGTCACCCCACCCATGGATAACCCATGTATCAAGACACCAGGGAAGCCGGGTGCATATGTGCAAAGTGACATCGGAAACCGCAGTAGACCAAAATGGAGGACTTCAGAAAAGATGCCACTGGCGAAGACTGTGCAAGAGTCCAGTGGAATCCAAGGGTGGATTCTTGATGAGAAGAACCTGCAAGCAAAGGGGACAGAGTCTATGCCACTCGGCAGTGACCAGGAGGCACGGAAGAGCAATGACCACCTATGATGGAAGATGCAGGAGTGATGACGGTGACCTTGTCGCTGCAGCTGTGAGGACCAGGCGATGCTGTGAAAGACCAGGAGCCGTTCATGAGCTGTCTCACATTGGAAGTTGAGAACCAGGGGGTCGGTGTCCAGCGGGAGCACCAACAAGCCTTGGCAGCAGCAACAGACATGGAAAATGACGAAGGAGCAACGTTGGGACCAGCAAAGTCCAAGGGACTCTCCAAGTGCAGGAGAGTCAGAGCAGGCCCGAGCAAGCAGGGAGCCCACTGGAGCAAAAGAAGACCCTTTAGAGGACCCACAGGCCAAAGGCACTGGAGTCACAAGAGGACATCAAGCAGCCCAAAGATGAAGGCCCACGGTGCAGAGGATGTGGTGAGGATGAAGATCTTGGTAAGAGATGCTGGTGGCTGGAGCTTTTTGCAGCCCGAAGATCTCTGGAGTGCAGAGCCAACAAGCTTTGGCAACGGCAAGTCGGTGCGGTGCACATGGGCTCTGTCCCAGCGGTTCTGACGAGGGATCCTGGCCTCAAAATTGCAGAGAGGACAGGTCAGGCCGCAAGGTAGTTGCAGAACCACCACCTGTGTTGCTGAGCCTTTCGAAGTCCGTGGGACGTCAGGAGCAGCAGACTGGTCAGCTTTGTTGCCATGCTTACAGATGCAGGGTAGTGACTCCTTCACTCCAAGAGAGAATACTTTAGGTGTCCTTGATGCCCACAGGTCTGTTGAAAATCCTGGATGAAGCACAGACACAGACTATGAAGAAGACTTGCAGAACGGCGAGACCAGGGGCAGTAAGAGTCTTCCTTGATGCAATCGCAGTTCCAGGCGAAGTCCAACGAAGTCCAAGTGTCCAGACAGTCGAAGAGTGACGTGGTTTCAGACTTGAGTCTTGTCCCACAACGAAGCTGAGGATCCACTCACAGGTAAGGGGTTATGACGACTCAGGGGTCCCTCCCAGAGGAGGGGCAGGACAGAGAGGAGGGTACTCCCATGTCCTCTGTCCAGTTTCGCGCCAGAGTGGGAGCCGAGGAATCCCAGAACTGGTTCAAACTAGGGTAGGGTAAGGAGAGCACCAACCTTGCCCTTCAAAGCAGTCTGGTGGCACTGGCAAGTGCCCCACCCCAGCCCAATACACTAAGTCCTGTCGGGGAAACCTATTGTTTTACCTTCACCTGCTCAAGATCAGCTAAGCAGCAGGAGGGCAGAATCGTGTCTGGGGTCAGCAGCAGCACTAGCTTGCTGGCATACCCTAGAAGGCTGTTACCAGGAGTACTGGGGGCTTCCCGGAGCCCCATAGTGCATGGAATCATACCTCCAGCACCGGCAATGATGTCAGGGTATGATTCCAACATTTTTTATACCAAACATGGTTCGGCACAGACAATATATAGTTAGCCATCGCGTAATGACGCATGGCCACTATATGTATCAAAATTGCTGCTGCACTTACAAAGCCTGGAGAATCGACCCCAGTGTTTGCAGGCGGTGTCCTACTCAGGCAGGGCACCCTCACACTTATAACCCAGCACCCTGCCTTCAGGATTGAAAGGCCTGCCTTAGGGGTGACTTATAGGTTTTAAGTGTAGTGACTTCAGATATAAGAAAACCTATATCTGTTGTAAGTGGTGCTAGTACCAGCTTACACAGGCTGCAATGGCAGGCCTGTAGTCACAGTTTGAGGGACATAATACATGCTGCAGCCCTGGTGTACCTATGCCCTGGGTACCTTAGTACCATATACTAGGGACTTACATGGGTACACCAGTAGCCAATTGTGGAGGTACCTAAGTACTTACCATGACAAATTTAGGGTGGAAGCACAGTGCCTGGGGTCCTGATTAGCAGGATCCCAGCCAAACTAGTCAAATAAACATACTGACACCAGCAAAAATTGGGGGTTACTATGAAAGCAGATCCTACTTTCCTACACTCGTCATGCACTTGCAGAAGTTGTTCAACGTGGCGGAGGGGTCCTCTGAAAGCGAGAGGAAGAGCTGGGTGTCGTCGGCATAGGATACGATGTTTAGTCCATGTGTTCTGACACTGTTGGCCAAAGGAGCCATGTAGGTATTGAACAGAGAAGGGCTGAGGGACGACCCTTGAGAGACACCGCAGACGGTGTTCTTGGATTCAGAAGTGAAGGGAGGTAAACAGATTCTCTGGGTTCTTCCAGTGAGGAAGTCTCTTTGGATGCCAATGTAGTGAAGCCTTTTGATGAGGGTGTGGTGAGATACTGTGTTGAACGCTGCTGAGAGGTCAAGGAGGATAAGCGCCTCCAGTTTTCAGAACGAGGGATCTGATGTTGCCTGTGGCTGCGATTAGGGACGTTTTTGCGCTGTGGTTGGTGTGAAATCTGGATTGAGAGGTGTCCAGAAGATTGTTGATCTCTAGGTGTTCTGTGAGTTGGCGGTTGATGGTCTTTCAAAGGACTTCAGCATGAAAGGGCAGCAGGGAGATGCGGCAGCAGTTCTTGAGTTTGTAGGGGTCGTTGGAAGGATTCTTGAGTAGGGGTTTGACTTATGCGTGTTTCCATTCTTTGGGGAAGTGGCCGTGCTGATGAATGCATTGAAGATGGCGGTGGGCTGATTGCTGATTGTCTTGCTCCCGAGGTTGAAGATGTGGTGGGGAGGGGGATCTGAGGGTGCTCCTGAGTGAATGGAGTTCATGATGGCTGTGGTGTCTTGTGTGGTGAGCTGGTCCCAGGTGGTGAGCAGGTGGTCATGTTCATCATTCATTGGGGCGAGAAGGCTGAAGAAGTCAGTGGTGGTGGGTTGAGGTTAGACGTTTCTGTGGATGTTGGAGATCTTGTCGTGGAAGAAGTCAGCCAGGCTGTCTCGGAGTTCCTGGAACGGGGTGATGATATTTTTGGTGGTTGAGGGGTTGGAGAACTTTCTGATGATGTTGAAGAGTTCTTTGCTGTGCTTGGAACTTGCTTCGGTGCAGTTGGCAAGAGCGCTCCTTTTCATCTCTTTCAGAAGTTGGTGGTATTAGTTGAGGGATGTCTTGAATGTGGCACGGTCTGTGGGCTGCTTGCGGGTGTGCCATTTCCTTTCGAGTCGTTTGCAGTTACATTTCATTTTTCTTAGTTCCGTGGTGTACCAACTGGCTTGTTTGGAGTACCTCTCGAGTTTGGCGGTTCTAATGAGGGCGACTCTGTCGGGGCAGTCGGTGATCCAGGTGGAGAAGTTCTTGACAGCCTGTTCTAGGTTGGGGGAGGTGTGTGGGTGGGAGGTTTGGATGGCGTCGGTCCATTGGCTCTCTGAGACTTTGTTCCAGCTGCATTTAGGTTTGGATGGCAGTGCTGGGAAATTCTGAGAAGGTGAAGTGAATAATGGAGTGGTCTGTCCAGGTTAGCTCAGTGACATCACTGTACTTGACTCTGTTGCTGGCTGTGAAGATGAGGTCAAGTGTGTGTCCTGCAGTGTGTGTGGTGTTGGTGACGAGTTGGGTGAGACCGACGTTGTTCATGCTTTCAAGGAGGTTGGTGGTATTTGTATTGTTGAGGTTGTCAAGGTGAAAATTGAAGTCACTGAGGAAGATGTAGTGTTTGGAGTCAATGGCGAGTGGTGCAATGAATTCGGGAATGGCGTTGCCAAAACTCGGGCGAAGTCCTGGGGGTCTGTAGGTGAGGGTTCCTCTGTCCTCTGATGATGGTTTAGCCGTCTGCTCTGAGTTGGAAGTTGAGGTGTTCCATAATTGGGGTAGCGCCATCTGTGGTGGTGGTGCAGTGGATGGTTTCCTTGTGTATGATGGTGATCCCACCTCTGTATTTGTTAATGCAGTCTTAGTGTGCTATCTTGTAGCTGTGGGGTATAGCTGAGGTGATGTCGGGTGTGGAGGAGGGGTTGAGCCAGGTCTCGGTGAGGAAGACAACATCGGGGTGAGAGAGGTGATGGTGTCCCAGATCTCAGTGAAGTGTTTGCGGGGAGATCGTACGTTGAACAGGAGGCAATTGAGTTGTCGGAGGTAGTCGTGGTCGACGTGGTGGTGTTCAACGTGCGTTCAGGTGCTTTGGTGTTGCAGAAGGAGCAGTGCCGGCAGGTGAATGGTCCTTCCGTCGACTGGGGTGAGGTGCAGCAGCAATAGTTCTTGCAGAGTCCGCAGTCCAGGGCTCGGAGCTTGGAAGAGGAGTATCTTTGGGAGGTGGTAGAGCGAGGCTTCCTGGCGCTGGGCGTAGTCCAAGAGCAGACAGGCTCAGACGGGCTTCCCATTGGCGTGTCGGAAATGTGGCCGCACTGCAGCCTCCATTAAGTTGGTCCTGGGAGAGGTAGGGGTGCTAAGGCGGAGGGCGGGGCAGGCGGGAAGCAGGAGGAAGACAAAAACCAGCGGGAAAATACCGCGGGAGAGTGACGAGGAGGCGACTGCTCAACAGGGCAAAAGACTGGGCAAAAACTGAGGCAATCAGCTGCAACAACACTCAGGCATAACACAACAACAACGCAAGTAAGAAAAGATAAAAACCAAGCAATCAGGCAAACAATCAGGCAGAACGGCAACAAAGAAAAAGACAATCAGATAATACCGCAACAATAAAAAAAACGATCAGGCAATCAGGTAGAACAGTGGCGCAGAGAAAATGGGCTGCAAGGCAGTCAGGGGCAGGCTGAGGGAGACTCATGAGCAGCAGCAGGGGGAGCCTGTTGCGAGGACTTGCTACACCCACTCCAATCCAAGAAACAATAGGGAAAGAGTTGGCGCTTGGAGAAGTTAGATTTACTATTCCCATGGCAATCTATGCAATAGTAGAGAAATTGTTGGATGTTGCATGAGTTATGAGTTACATTTACTACTCATACTCCAATCTAAGCAACAGTAGGGAAAGTGTTTGATTTTGGAAGAGTTACAATTTCTATTCCCATTCCAACGTTAGCAAAATCAAGGAAAGTGTTGTACTTTGGAAGGGTTAGATATACTACTCTGACTCCAATCTAAGAAACACTAGAGAGTGTGTTGCTATCTGTAGGAGTAAGATTTATTATTCCCACTCCAATCTAATCACCAGTAGGAAAGGTGTTGAGATTTGTAGAGGTTAGAGTTACTAGTCCCAATCCAATCTAAGCAACCGTAAGGAAAGATGATCAAAGATGCTTCTGTGGGGGGAAGCAGGGCTAAGAAGAGGAAAGACAGGTCTAAGCCTGCTCCTAGAGGTGTGTAATTAACCCCAACCATAACCTGAAGGGTACACTATTTGGGACTATGGATTCACACTTTTGAAGTAAGTTATTACACATCTAAGGACTGAGAGGCCGAAATACTGAAGTTAGAAGGATTCGGAGAGGTTAAATACCTTCATTTTCTTTGAAATGCCTGATTCAAGCGATCCCGGCACTGGTTTGACTGTTTTGATCTCTTATTTTCTCTACCCCTTTTCCTCATTTGAAGTATTTGCAGCATTAGATATCATAGTTCCTTTCATTATGGCTTGCAATGTATGGGGCTTATTTACAAGCCCCTTGCGCCACCCGTACGTCACTTTTCCCATGTTAAAAATGACGCAAAAGTGGCGCAAGGGGCTTATAAATAAGCCCCTATATCTTTATATCCTGAAATGCTTAATGACTTAATTTGGACGATGATGCTCGCTGGGACTCTATGCACTTTATGTAAGATATCTTCTGGGACCCATTTACAGTAGGAAGTTATTCTCCTACTTTTTCCTGAGGGCAGTGATGATCAGGTTCCATCCGCGTTGGATGTGAGGAGGGCTCTTCAGATATATATGCAACGCACAAAAGACTTTCCCCTTTCTACTGCTTTGTTTGTCTCTTTCAGCAGTATTAATAAAGGGAAAAAAGGTGCTACCTCCCCTATTAGTAGATGGGTACGGCTGGCAATTCATCAGTCTTATCAGTCCTTGGGATTGGCTCCTCCAGTTCATGTTCAGTGGCATTCCACCAGGTCTGTTTCAGCTTCCTGGGCTGAGGCTGCAGGGGTTTCTGTTCAGGAGATCTGTCAAGCTGCCACATGGCAGTCTCATCACACTTTTATAGAGCACTATTGTCTCGATATCTTGCATGCTTCAGTTGATAATTTTGCTGTTGGTGTTGTGAAGGCAGCAATGATAAAAGCTTGATTTATTGAATAATTGGTGTCCCTGCTTTTTCTGTGTCACGCTTGGTTTATTGGGCTTGTAAAGTTCTCATATAGTAATAAGGGTGTAATGACTGGGATGAAGAGGTTCTATGTGGGGGTAATGATGGAGAGTCGAGAAGATGAACCATTAAGAAGAAAGCCATTAAGACCTGCGCTACCAAAATAAACCATTGCCTATTATTTGATGTAATATGTTTCAAAAAGAAATGTGCAGGTGGCCATGCCTCCGCATTACATATTTCCTGAATCAGAATACCACGTAAAACAGCAGGAGTAGCCACATTAACCCTATAGAATTGGAGCAAAAACCTACAGTAGGTAAGTGTCCCTTTTTGACACGGTGGTCCCCAACTTTTGCATGGTACATGATGTGATTTCGACTGAATGTAAACTGGGTTCCTGCTAACCTGGTACCCAGTACCAGAGCTCTTTCCCAAAACTGTGCAATTGTTCCCCCAATTGGCAAAACCTCTTTAAGTCCCTAGTAAATGTTACCTTGGTACCTAGGGCCTGAGGTACTAAAGGGAGTCCCTAAGGGCTGCAGCCCAAATTGTGCCACCCTAAGGGACCCCTCACCAAGCACATGCAAGGCTGCCATTGCAGGCTGCGTGTCTTGGTGCAGACAACAGTGAAAACACAACATCTCACACATCCGTGTGTGCCATGTCCCTCGCACTGCATGTACTATTTGTAAGTCACCCCTAAAGCAGGCCTGACAGCCCTAAGGCAGGGTGCTTAATATTACATGTGAGGCCATACCTGCATGAGCAGATATGCCCCTGTGCTGGTCAGTCCTATTACTGCCAGTGCAAGTAACCAGGGAAGCCATTTTTAAACCATGTACTGGACACTGATGAAAACGAGTTCCCCAGCTATGATGGCTTCACTGAAAATAGGGATGTTTAGTACCAAACATCTTGTCTTGATAAACCCACACTGGTGCCAGTGTTGGATTTACCAATACATGTACTCAGAGGGCACCTTAGAGGTTCCCCCTGAAAACCTACCAGCCTCTGGTGTGCTTGCTGACTGGATTCTGACAGCCTGCCACCCGAGACACTGTTCTGACTACCAGGCTGAGGGCCTTAGCTCTGAGGAGGCCCGGAAAAAAAGCATCCCACAGGATGATCTGCTGATTAGCCTCCTTGCGCTGGTGAGCTTCAAAGGAGCCGCCACCTTTGGAATGCAAATCTCGCTCCCCTCACAGGAGAGGAAGCCACCTCCCCGTCTAGAGCCCACTTGGCACCTGGACAGGTGGGAAAATTATCTAGTCAGTTAGGCGTGCCACCCCCAGGCTAGTACCACCCCTAAGGTGGGCTAACTGTGAGGTGGACAGAATTTTTCAGAGGTAGCCATCTTTGTGATGGCATACCTAGAAATTCTGGGACAGGGTTATGCCCACTTCCTACAGCAAGTGGTCATATAGGAGGCGTAGTGAGCCCAAGGGTCAGTAGCCCATTGGCTACTACCCTACACTCCCCTAACGCCCCTAAATTCAGCCATTGGCACCAGTGAAGCAGATCCTGACAACCTAAAAAGAGAGAGGACACCGAAGAGCCGCAAAAGCAGAGAAGACTGAAGAGAGCACCTGACTTGGAAAACTGTGCCAAAGTCGACCTGTCCTGCAGCTGTTGACTTCAGAAATCTTGGAGGACTGCCTGCCTTCAAAATAGACTCAAGACCTACCGTGACCAGTGGACCTGAAGCAACAGCTGCACCCATCGCTTTAGGGCCCGAGTTGAAGTGGGCCACCCTCCGATCCCTCCAGCCAGCCTACACATCCCAGCTGCCTCCGCTGCAAGGATGAAATTGGAGCTACGTTGCCCTTTGTTTTCCCGCCCAGGTGCCTTTAGAATCATGCATCATAGCCCATACTGACGGACTCCCTCCGATCCCTCCTGCTCCCTACACATACCAGCACCCTCCGCTGCTAGGACGAAATTAGAGCTACATTGCCCTTCGTTTTCCATACCAGCCTCCTTTAAGAACCTGCGCCACCTCCCGCATCGTGGGACATGAGCGGGCTGCACCGGGAATAAGGGCTGCACCACCTGGGCGAAGTCCGGGCAAAGGGCAGACACATCTGCACTCGAAGGAGGCTGGACCACCACCTTCACATGCACTGCCTGCTCTCCCCGCTCCTGCGCTGCCTGCTCCCCCTGCCTGTGCACTGAGTGCTCCCCCTGCCCCTGCACTGCCTGCTCCTCTTGCCCCTGCCCTGCCTACTCCTCCTGCCCCTGTGCTGCCTGCTCCCCCTGCCCCTGTGCTGCCTGCTCCCCCTGCCCCTGTGCTGCCTGCTCCCCCTGCCCCTGCGCTGTCCACTGTCCCTGCGCTGCCTGCTCTTCCTGCCCCTGCACTGCCTGCTCCCCCTGCCCTGCCTCCTCTCCCTGCCCCTGCAATGCCTGTTCACTCTTCTCCTGCGCTGTCTGCTCTCCCTGCCCCTGCGCTGCCTTCTCTCCCTGCCCCTGTGCTGCCTGGTCCCCCTGCACTGCCTGCTCTCCCTGCGCTGCCTGCTCCCCTTGCCCCTACGCTGCCTGCTCTCCCTGCCCCTGCACTCCCCAGGACCCTCCCGCCATTACACCGCCAAGGAACTCCTGGACCTGGAACCCGGCGCCGCAACAACAGCTGCACCTCCTCCTCTCCGCGATCCACCAAGACCCTTCACCTGCTGACACTGACACTTCTCCTGCAACACAACACAAGTTCCCCCACCACTCCCACCCACAAGACCACGAACACCCCCAAACGCTCCAATGTATACTAGTCAACTCATGCTCCCCTTGCAAACATGCCACATGTAGGAAACCCACCTCTCTATATAGTGCACCACATTGGGGTACACTGTGCAGAAAGGTCGGAGAGACTCTTATTGGTTTACAGATGCAAAAGTAGATAGTACTTACGCTCTATTTTTGTGGTAGTGTGGACGAGCAGTTAGGCTTATCAGAGGGTAGTGCTAAGCATTTGTTGTACTCACAGAGGCAATACATGATGCACACATTCAAGGATTGAAGTTGAGATCTAATTTGAAAAATAGTACTTCCTTTTACTTAAATATTCAGACGAAGAATTTTGGGTACAAGTTAAATACTTTTCGCAATACGAGAAAATCACACAATAAAAGGTAATAGGGAAATCAATGCCATACTGTTACTTTTCATGGCTCACCTTTTGGAATCAGAAGGTTCAGGGGCCAAGGTCCAAATTGGCAAGGTGAAGTGCTCTGGAGCTTCCTGGGTTTTTCGGGGAGCAAGGAGCAAGAGGACTTTGTAGCTGGTGAGCTACGAAGAAAGGGGGCCACCTGTAAAAGTAAAGTAAAGGGGGACTTGTAGACAAGTCTGAGGACTCTCAAGGGATAGTAGAGGTCACAAGGGATCTGGGGCCACAGTAGCACAGCTGGTTTGAAGATGCTCTGGCTGCGCGGGCAGGGTGCAGTGAAGATATGCAGCTGGGCAATGGAGCGCAAAGAGACACCTCACAGTCAGGGGCTGGCCCCTTGGAGGACAATTCTGGAGCTGCTGGGCGACTGCTGAGGTGGAACTCCAGAGTCCTGATGTTCCTTGGCGGGGCTGGCTTGCTGTAAAGTTGGAGTCCACTTGGACTCAAATTTGTAGATTTTTGCAGCAGGGGGTCCGGTACCCATGGTATTCGTGTTGTTCAGCTCTGGTGGGTCCTGGGACCTCAAGACATGGTGCAGATGCCAAGCTGACCCTCCAGAGCAAGTATTCCTTCCTTTGGTACTCTATGTTGGTCAGGCTAGGGAGCTAAACAACACTGGACCGGACTCCGCTGTTTTTGAGACCTGTGGCTGCATGGAGTTAGCTCCTCTATCTCAAGGGAGTTCTTTGGCGATTTGCAAAGTGCTGATGACACTCTGGGATTTGTGGAGACCACACAGTGACGAGACAAGCTGGAGGATGGCGATTATTGAGTTCTGTGATGGCAGGCAGTAGTTTGCACCCAAAGTCCACCAAGAGGTCTGCAGTTCTCGGTCCAACAGTGGTCCTTCATTTGTTTTCTTCTTGTGTCCGTGGATACTAGTTTCATAAAATTAGGGGTGTTTGCCAACGAGTGACAGTCGGTGGCCAACGGGCCCTCACCTGGGATGCCTACACCCTTTATTATGTCCACCTCCAGTGGGAGGGGGACATAGCCCTAGCCCTGATTGGAGAAGTCCCACCATCTTCAAGATTGTGGGCACTGAAAAATGTACTTCACCTTGCCTCCAGCACCTGAGGGTTGAAGTTGGCAGAGGGGGGTACACCTCCTACCCTTCTGTCTTCCTGACAAAAGTGGGTGAGGACAGGAGGGGGGCCTGCTCCTTCTACTTGGAGAGGCTGAGGTTGCGTTTGAAATGTGGCAAGGCCTTTGAAGCTTCCCGCCACATATGACTCTTCCTGACTGGGAGAAGGTGTGAACACTTTCCCCCATTAAAATTTGGTATCTACCCTACGGCATGGAAACAAGCATTTCTTTTGCCTCTGTTAAAGAAGCCTGAGGGTGACCCAGCTAAGCCATGTAATTTCAGGCCTATTTCTTTGCTTCCAGCTCCATCAAAAATTCTGGGGAAGGTGGTCCAGAAGCAATTCGCTAAATTCCTAGAAATGAACGACCTCTTACATGATTCACAATTGGGTTTTAGAGCTGGGTACAGCACAGATACCACACTTCTTGAAGTTGCCGAATCTGTGCGAGATTCTGTGGATCAGGGCGCTTTGGCTATGTTGGTGTTGCTTGACCTGTCAGCAGCATTCGACACGTCGCACACCCGATACTGATCAGGAGACAGACTCAAGCGGGAGTGCTGGGAAAAGCTTTGTCCTGGCTGGAGTCGTTCTGGGAGAATCGCTCACAGCAGGTGTTCTTACGCTTTCTGCCGGAGGAACGCCGGAAGACTATAGTCCATGCGCTGGTGACTTAACAGCTGGACTGCGCTAATTACTTGTACGTGGGGATGCCTGCTTATCTTGTCCGCAGGCTTCAAATAATCCAGAATGCTGCAGCTAGACATCATATCTCCCCCACCTGAGACAGCTCCACTGGCTTCCGGTTTCCAGCAGGATTGAGTTCAAGTCACTGATTTTGGCCTTTAGAGCTACCAGAGACCTAGACCCTGGCTATCTCAGGCAAAGGTTGCAGATATATCATCAGGAACGGGTTTTGAGATCTTAACCACTACAGATTTGTGCGGGTCCCACACTTTTTTAAGGCCCGGCTAGGTGGCAGATCCTTTGCAGTGAAAACAACAAAATTGTGGAACGCTATGCCAGTCCATTTTCACCTGATTGAATCAGAACCAGATTTTAGGAAAGTGTTAAAGACCTGGCTATTCACTCAGTCATAAGGGTTGACCACAACCTCTTGTTAGTCTGCTACTAGCGCCGGGACACCTCCTCTGAGGTAGCCGTGCACTCTAGAAATGCCATTATCATTATCATCATTATCCTCAGGGTAGGCATTGTTCTCGACCTTTGAGCATGCAGGCACTCACCCCATGAGGTCAGAATTCTGTCTGGTGTTGAAAGGATGGCTTATTCAAGTCGGTGACCACATTAAGGGTTGGTAGGTTTCAGGGGCCCTATGTGTGCAATTATTAATAAATCTGACAGTGGAATCAGTTCAGGTTTATTAAGATGAGATGTTTGGTACCAAACATCCCATAACACAGTGAAGCCATCATGGAGCTGGGGAATTTGTAATTATGAGTATCCAGCCCATGTACTCTCTATTACTTCCCTGTTCACTTACAATATCCAAGAATTGACATGGATATTGCAGGTGCAAATCTGCTCATGCAGATATGTTCTCACTATAAGACCTGCTATAGGGGTGTCTTACCTATATCCCATGCAGTGTCTGTGGGCATTGCACACAGGCATGTGTGCCACGTCGACTTTTTGGTTTTATCTGCACTAAGGCACGCAGTCTGCAATGGCAGTGTGCATGGCCTTTGGGAGGGGACCCTAGGGTGGCAAAATTTGTGCTGCTACCCATGGGGTTCCTCTTTAGTGCTAATGCCCTAAGTACCAGGGGTAACATTTACTAGGGACTTTCAAAGGGTACTGAATTTGTGCCAATTGAGAAACAAAAGGTACAGTTTAGGGAAAGAGCTCAGAGGACCTGGTTGGCCTGGACCCTGTGCACTGCCAGTCAAAATAACATCATCTTCCAGGCAAAAAGTGGAGGCTAACCATGTCCAAAGAGGCACTTTCCTACACCACGGAAATCGGAGACACCATCACTACCCTCTCCATAGAAGTTGCCTTCATCACCGAAAAGTGTCTCAACCCCTCTTTAAACCCCAACATCACAACCCCGACTCCTGAAGGCTACAAGATGATACACCGAGACCGCACCAACAAACAAGGCGGAGGTATCGTCATCATCTTCAACTAAACCATCCAATACACCTTCAACAACGACGACCCTACGCCCCTCATGGAACACCTCAACTTCCTACTAGAAACTGGCGCAAAGACCACAATATGAGGCACCCTCATCTACAGACCCCCGGGCCCTCGAGCAACTTTCTGCGACGCCATCCCCATCCTCATCGCCCCCTTAGCAATCAACTCTTACCACTACATTCTACTCGGCAACCTCAACTTTCACATCGATGATCCTAACGACGCCAACTCCATCACCCTCCTGGAAAACCTGAACAACATTGGCCTCACCCAACAGGTCACCGAGCCCAAGCACAAAGCCCGATCACCGAGCCCAAGCACAAAGCCCGACACACACTTGATCCAATTTTCACCTCTAGCGCAGAATCAACTTCAGCCACACCACAGAACTCACCTGGACTGACCACACCATTGTACACTTTATCATCACAAACGGCCAGCACACCATGACCAAGTACCAGATCTCCTCCCACCGCAGCTGGAGCAAGGTCACTGATACTCAGTGGTCACAGGCCCTCACCACCTCCCAACCCGAGCCCTCAGCAGACCTCGACCAAGACGTCCAAAACTTCGCCGCCACGATCAACAGCTGCGCCGGCAGTCGCCCCACTAAAACCAACAAAATCCAACAAGACTTCAAAACATGCCAGCTGGTACACTCCAGAGCTCAGGACCACCAAACGCAATTGCCACCAACTGGAGAAACGATGGTGCGCCACTAAGACCGACAGAGCCGCTCACAAAACAGTCCTCAGCAACTATCACCGGCACATCAATGAAGCCAAGAAAGCAGCAACAACCACCCACACAGACTCCGCGGCCAACCACATGAAGGAACTCTTCAAAATAGTCAAAGAATTCTCCAACCCAACAGCCAGAGATAACACCATCCACCTGTAAGAAGCTGGCTCTGTATATACTATATCAAAATGAGGTATGGTGTGCAGAGTCCAGTGGATCCCCAGAGGCTTTACAGAGGCTCATGTAGATGATACTAATTCTCTATTTTGTAGTAGTGTGGGCAAGCAGTTAGGCTTATCAGAGGACAGTGTTCAACATTTGTTGTACACACACAGGCAATAAATAATACACACACTCAATGACTAAATCCGAGACCAATGGTTTGTAAAAATAATACTTTTAGTATATTTATTTTATAGAACCATAGATACTTTGTTGCATGTAAATATGTTTTGCAATATCAATGCTTTTCAATGTAAAAAGTGGACACTGCATTTTTCAACAATATAATGTTATCCTATGGGAGAAAACACAATCACAATACAAGGGTAAGTAAACTATTTATAATATTTAGTTTCTGGATACAGGACAAGTACCAGGTGAGGTTCAGGTAAGTGACAAAACTGACCACCTGTGTGCAGAGGTCAAACTCGGTATCTGGTGCCAGTGTTATCCAATGGAAAAAGGGGGCAATCGAAGTGGTACTACTTACAGGTGAGTAGCACGGTTTGGTAACCCAGTCTCCGGGGGTTTAGGTAAGCACGGGGGCCACAAAGCAGCACCAAACGTACACCTCTAGCAGCACAGGGGAAGCCAAGCGCAGAGTGCCAACACAGCATCAGGCTCACAATGCAAACCAATGGGGAATCTCAAAGTAAGAAATGGCTGCAGACTCAGGCCAGGAGGCCGATCGAAGGAGACCTACAGCTGCACAGGTAAGTTGGAAGGTGCTGGAGTGTCGGGACACCATTGGTTGATCTCTCCAAGGCCCAGGAGATCCAAGTGCAAGAGTGTCCTTTGGCGTCGGAAAACAACTTACTGATACAGGGCGCGGTTGGGGGGGAGGTCATCGTGCAGAGGCTGCATGCATTGACGAGGAGTCTGGCAGGGGTCAGCCCATGGTGGACTCTTGCTCAAAAACACTGGGGAACCTTTGCTGGACCGGTTGCCCACTGGGACTCAGGCCGTGGGCTCCAGGTGCAGAGGTAGTCAGTTTTGCCGTTCCGCAGGCAGGCCTTTGGTCTTTGAAAGTTGGTTTTCTTTTGGACAGGGCCACTGTCCATGGGAGATTAGGAGTCTTTATGGAAGGCAGGCAGTCCTCACAGGCTTTTGGAGTTTGCTGGTCTGTGAGACGAGTCGTGGAGACTTGCTAAGTTTGAAGTTCGCAGATAGGCTGGCATGGCTGGGACGAAGTCAGTGGCTGGAGCTTCTTGTTGTGCAGGGATCAGCTCTTATTTGATCTTCTTCATAAGTCATCGGTAATCTGAGGATCAAGGTTCAGGGGTGCCCCTAAATACTAACTTTTTGGGGCGTTACAGGGGTCAGAAGGTAGTAGCCAAGGGGCTACTTACCTTTAGAGTGCCTACACCCTTTGTATGTCCGCTCCCTCTGTGGAGGGGCATATCCCTAATCCTATTGGTTAGAGTCCTCAAAAACAATATGGAGGATTCTGAAAGGAGGGGGTCACTTCAGCTCAGGGCACCAGCCCTGGCTGAGAGGGGACACACCTCTTGCATACTAATATTCCTGCCGACCTTGCTGCCACAAATGGGGCTTGGTCAGGGGGCCGGGTATCTCCACTAGCTGGAGAGGCCTTGGTCAGAATAACAAAGGACTGGAAGCCTTTGAGGCTCACTGCCTTTCTATTCTGTTCTTGTTTGAGGGTAGGTGTCCAGCACCTCCACCCAGATCAGGCTTTTTTTCTGACCCACGAGAGCAAAAGGGTCCCACCTCAGAGGGTCAGAAAATTGTCAAGAGGTAGCAGGCTGGTGGGAACCAGCCAGGCACACACTAACGAGTTGGCAGGATTTCAGTGGGCACCTCTGAGGTGCCCTCTGGGTGCATTTCTTAATATAGCCAACACTGGCATCAGTGTGGGTTTATTCAGCTGAGATTTTTGGTAACAAACATCTTGGAATTCAGTGGAGCCATCATGGAGCTATGGAACTCGTGGTGACAAGCTCCCAGCCCATGTACTCAGTATGGCTTCACTCTGCACTTATAATGTCTAAGAATGGACTTAGACACCATAGAGGCATATCTACTCATGCAGTTATGCCCTCACATGAGGTATAATGCACCCTGCCTAGAGACTCTAAGGCCTGCTGTAGGGGTGACTTACCTATGCCTCTTACAGTGCTGGTAGGCCTGGCACACAGGGATGTGTCAACTGGAGAATAGGAACGTGTTCGCGTTCCTTACACGGGCGCACAACATTTGCTTTCATTTGATGCTGATTTTCAGATTTCAAGAAATTAATCCATGTACTCCAAAATATTATAATGACTTCATTTATTTTCAGATGGTAAATCGCACGTGAGACAATATGTCTTAAACTGCTTCTCATGCCTCAGATATGCTAATCCAAGCCTTTTTCTGGGCACGCCAAAAAACATAAAACATCTTCAGAAGTGAATCAGATGGTACCCAATGCATTTCGAGCTCTGATGAGCTCTTCTTCAGGGGTTTCACTACAAATGAAAAAACATGTATCAATAAATTGCAACTCTAAACCATTATAACATGCACTGTGCGCTTTTTTTCAAAAACATTAAATATTTCAAATCCATGCCGTGTATTACAACTAGACCTTGAATCAGCGTTTTCCCTCTAAAACCATAACACTAAGTTAAACAAACAATGTCCTAGGGGTCCCTTGATCTAAATCATACGCATTGCCGCATCTACTCTACCGTGCTGTTGTTCAAACTCGCGTAGGTATCAACCCACACAATTCTCCTATAGCTCGATACCCAAACTCCAGTAGACAACCTCCTGTTCACATACCTTCGTGTTCCTTCATGTGTATACTCCTGCTCTTTTCTTAATTGCGGCACCTGCCTTCCTGATCTTTCTAAACTTTTAAACCGTATGACGTAACCCCTCCTCTCCTCACGAACCAATCATGAACCACCAACCGTTTAACTCCCGACCTACTAACTACCCATCCCACAATGCAATGTTTCCAACCTTGCTCAACCACGAAAGCCAAACCCAAGTCCTCAAATCACGACTAATCCAACCGTTCCCACCGACTAGCACCCCTAGACATATTAACCATTGCCCCGCCCTCCCCTTTGATGTTATTTGACACGCTGCTCAGAGAATGTTGTTCATAAATACGGACTAATGTCTGATATGCATGATACACTACAATTTTCATAAAACATGGATACAGTAGTTGCAAGCACATAATATACAAGTCCATGAATTTAACCTAAAGCCAACTATTGACGACCAAGTTCCTTCTAATGCTGAGATGTACATCTCACGTGCGTGTTCGTATCAATTCTTGTCTGTGTTTTACGATGCTCTAACATCAAAGGGGAGGGCGGGGCAATGGTTAATATGTCTAGGGGTGGTTAGTAGGTCGGGAGTTAAACGGTTGGTGGTTCATGATTGGTTCGTGAGGAGAGGAGGGGTTACGTCATACGGTTTAAAAGTTTAGAAAGATCAGGAAGGCAGGTGCCGCAATTAAGAAAAGAGCAGGAGTTTACACATGAAGGAACACGAAGGTATGTGAACAGGAGGTTGTCTACTGGAGTTTGGGTATCGAGCTATAGGAGAATTGTGTGGGTTGATACCTACGCGAGTTTGAACAACAGCACGGTAGAGTAGATGCGGCAATGCGTATGATTTAGATCAAGGGACCCTAGGGCATTGTTTGGGTAACTTAGTGTTACGGTTTTAGAGGGAAAACGCTGCTTCAAGGGCTAGTTGTAATACACGGCATGGATTTGAAATATTTAATGTTTTTTTTAAAAAGCGCACAGTGCATGTTATAATGGTTTAGAGTTGCAATTTATTGATACATGTTTTTTCATTTGTAGTGAAACCCCTGAAGAAGAGCTCATCAGAGCTCGAAATGCATTTGGGTACCATATGATTCACTTCTGAAGATGGTTTATGTTTTTTGGCGTGCCCAGAAAAAGGCTTGGATTAGCATATCTGAGGCATGAGAAGCAGTTTAAGACACATTGTCTCACGTGCGATTTACCATCTGAAAATAAATGAAGACATTATAATATTTTGGAGTACATGGATTAATTTCTTGAAATCTGAAAATCGGCATCAAATGAAAGCAAATGTTGTGCGCCCTTGTAAGGAACGCGAACACGGTCCTATTCTCCAGTTGTCAATGTAAGCGTGAATCAGGGCGGATCACGTACTCGGGCTGCACGCTTAGCAGTGTACAAGGATAATAACGTTCAACAAAAAAAGGGAAAACAAAGGTGTGCACAGTAACATTTTGATGGAAACACAGGGATGTGTGCCAGGTCTACTCTTCATTTTTATCTGCACCAAAAAACGCAGGCTGCTGTGGCAAAATGCCTGTGTTTGGTGAGGGGTCTCTTGGGGTGGCATAATACATGCTGCAGCCCTTAGAGACCTTCTCTGGTCACAAGGCCCTTGGTACCACTGATTTTTACTAGGGGCTTATATGTGAACCAGAGGTATGACAATTGTGGAAACAAAGTTACTGTTTTGGGAAAGAACACTGGGAACCTGGTTATCAGGAACCCAGTGCACACTCAGCCAAAGATGCATCAGAGTCAGGCAAAAAGTGGGGGGTAACCATGCCAAAAAGGGTACTTTCCTACACCACCCCTCCCAAGAACTCTGCAACTCCCTCTCACACTACTTCCACAGCAAGATCACCAGCATCTACAACAATTTCAACCTCCAACCTGCCACCCTCAACTCCTACGACCTCAGCCAACCAGCGAACAACAGTCAAACCATCACCACCTGGTCTCCGCTCACCACCCTGACCACCTCAGCCACCCTGGGGAGCCCACCGACCCCTACCCCCACCACCTCTTCAACCTTGGAAGGAACACTATCAACACTCAACTCACCAGCATCCTCAACACCTCCATTTCCACAGCAACCTTCCCAGAAAGATTGAAAGACACAGACGTCAGACCACCCCTAAAGAAACCCTCCGCCGATCCCAGCAATCTCAAAAATTACCGTCGGGGCGTGGCCTGGCAGGCAATGGCAGCGGACATGCTCGGCTGAGCTCCTGCCTTCCGACAGGCCCCGAAGCTGAGAATCCTGATATATATCTCCTGATGCCGGCAGTGCTGGAAGGGCTGCTAACATAATAGTTGCCGAAGCTGCGCAGAGGGCTATTTACGGCCCCATACACACACGAGACAACAGAAAGGAGGTCCGGATGCGGCGGCCCGGGACCTCCGCAAAATGGTGCCCGAACCACCTTGCTAAGCAAGGAGCCGCCCAGGCCTCATTGGAGGCAGTTTATGAGGCTGTGAGCATCAGCGGCGGAGCCCTGGTGCCCACGGACCCTGGTAAACGGTGGCTGCCATACGGAGGAGCAGAGTGAATGATACCTTTGGAGTGCGGCACGCTGGCGGTCTGGAGGTGGGTGTGATCTGTGCCTGGGAACAGGCTGTAAACCTGGATTTAACCCACACAGTGAGAGGTGGGACTGTCAACACTCCCCTCCTGCCCCTCCCCCCGCCCTGGAGGTGGATAGAAACGGGACATTTGGGATCCCCCAATTTCCATGGGGGCATTGGCAGCAATAATGGAAATGTGGTGGGGGGACATAGTTTCGCCTGTGAACCCCTTCCCCGCTAATGCCATGTAATTGAAGGCCCTCAATCAATTAATCAATCAATAAATCAGGGAATTGTAAGGGCGCTACTCACCCATGAGGGTCTCAAGGCGCTGCGGGGGGGGGGGTCAGCAGTTCCGTTCAGCCGAAGAGCCAGGTCTTGAGAGTCTTCCTGAAGGTGTTCAGGGAGCGGGCGCGTCTGATGTCGATCGGGAGCTCGTTTCAGGTCTTTGCCGCGATGTAGGAGAAGGATCTTCCCCCTGCTTTGGCTCTACAGATGCGTGGGGTTTCGGCGAGGACAAGGTTGGCTGATCGGAGGTTTCTTTTGGGTACGTGGAGGGTGATTCTGTCGTTGAGGTATTGGGGTCCGGTGTTGTGTAGGCATTTGTAGGCGTGGGTAAGAATCTTGAAGGTGACTCTCTTCTCAACGGGGAGCCAGTGGAGCTTCCGTAGGTGTTGGCTGATGTGCTCGTGTCGAGGGATGCTGAGGACGAGTCTGGCGGCGGTGTTCTGTATCGTCTGGAGTTTGCGGAGTAGAGACTTGTTTATGCCGGCGTAGAGGGCGTTTTCGTAGTCCAGCGTGCTGGTGATGAGTGCGTGAGTGACTGTCTTCCTTGACTCGGGGGGGATCCATTTGAAAGTCTTACGGAGGATGCGGAGGGTGTTGAAGCAGCTGGAGGTGACGGCGTTGATCTGTCGGTTTATGGAGAGGGAGGAGTTGAGTACGATGCCGAGGTTTCTGGCATGGTCCGTGAGGGTCGGTGGGCTGCAGAGGGCCACCAGGTGTTGTCCCAAGCTGATGGGGTGGTTCTGAGGACTAGGACTTCTGTCTTTTCAGTGTTGAGCTTTAGGCAACTGTTTGTCATCCAGGCTGCAATGTCCTGCATTCCTTCTTGGAAGTTGAGCCTGGTGGTGGCGGGGTCCTGGATGAGCTGGGTGTTGACGGTGTAGGATACAATGCTGAGGCCGTGTTGTCGGACGATGGCGGCAAGGGGGCCATGTAGATGCTGAAGAGGGTTGGGCTGAGTGATGACCCCTGTGGGACTCCGCAGTTGATTTCCGTGGGTTCGGAGAGGAAGGGCGGCAGTCTGATCCTTTGGCTTCTGCCGGTGAGGAATGACCGGATCCAGTCGAGGGCATTTCCTTGTATGCCGGCGTCGTGTAGTCTGACTACGAGTGTGCGATGGGAGATGGTGTCGTATGCTGCCGATAGGTCGAGTAGAATCAGGGCTGTGGTGTGGCCTTGGTCGAGGAGGGTGCGGATGTCGTCTGTGGCGGCGAGTAGGGCAGTCTCGGTGCTGTGGTTGCTTCGGAATCCAGATTGAGACGGGTCAAGGATGGCGTTGTCTTCGATGAACCTTGTCAGTTCTGAGTTGACGGTTTTCTCAGCGACTTTCGCTGCAAAGGGGAGGAGCGAGATGGGCTGGAAGTTCTTGAGGTCCGTGGGATTGGCTGAGGGCTTCTTGAGCAGGGGCCTGACTTCTGCACGTTTCCAGTCATTGGGGAAGGTGCCGGTCTTGAGAGTGGTGTTGATGGTGTGTTGTAGTTCGGGTGCGGTGGCGGCTCTGTGGTAGATGTGTGGTGGGCAGGGGTCGGTGGGGGCCCCTGAGTGGATGCCTTTCATGGTCGAGACGGTCTCTTCGGCCGTGATCGGTGACAAGGAGGAGATGGTGGGCTGGCTGGTGTAGCCGGAGGGCGGGCTGGCTGCGGAGTCAGGTGTATGGTCATTGAAGTTGTCGTAGAGGTTTTTGATCTTCAGGTGGAAGTAGGTTCCGAGCTTGTCGCAGAGGTCTTGGGAGGAGGTGATGTCCGTGGCTTCGCTGCAGGGGTTGGTGAATTTCTGGATGACGCTGAAGAGTTCCTTGGAGTTGCTGGAGTTGGAGAGCATTTTGTTGAGGATGAAGGTTCTTTTGGTGGTTCTGATGCGTTGGTGGTAGTCCGTCATGGCGTCCTTGTAGGTGGTGTAGTTTCCCGGTGTCTTGCTGCTTCTCCAATTCTTCTCCAGGCGTCTGCAGGTGCGCCTGGCTTCTTGGAGATCGGTGGTGATCCAGGCAGCTTTCCTGGGGCGGTGTTTGTCGGGGTTGCGTAGCGGGGCGAGCTTGTCTGCGCAGTTGGAGATCCAGGTGTGGAATTACCTGGCTGTGAGGTTGGCATCGGTTGCCGCGGTGGGGATGTTGCGGTTGAGGGTGGAGTTGAGTTGCTCGTCAGTGACTCTGCTCCAGTTCAGTTTGCGGGGGGCGGGGAAGGTTTGGGTGCCTTGGGTTTGTCGACGAGGAAGTGTACGCAGTGGTGGTCTGTCCATGGGGGTTGCGTGGTGTGGCTGAAGTGGACGCTGTTTCCTTCTGCGAAGATTGGGTCGAGGGTGTGTCCTGCCTTGTGGGTCGGTGTGGGGACGAGTTGTTTTAGTCCGATGTTGGCAAGGTTGTCACAGAGGGTGGTGGAGTTGGGGTCGCTGGGGTTGTCGAGGTGGAAGTTCAGGTCTCCGATGAGTATGTAGTCCATCGCGGCGATGGCGTGGGGTGCGATGAGGTCAGTGAAGGTGTCGGTGAAGGGGGACCGGGGGCCAGGGGGCCTGTAAGCGAGGATGCGGCAAAGTGTGGAGTTGGGGCTGGTCTGGACCTGGAAGTGCAGGTGTTCGGCGGCGGGGAAGGTTTCCCTGGAGGTGGTGAGGCAGAGGGAGTTCTTGTGAATGATGGCGAGGCCTCCTCCCGGGTGATTGGGGCAGTCCTTCCTCTGGATCTTTTACCCGTCCGGGATGGCGATGTCGATGTCAGGGGCGGAGGAGGTGTTGGTCCAGGTTTCCGTGAGAAAGGCGACGTCGGGCGAGAGTGAGTCCAGTAGGTTCCACATCTCTATGGCGTGTCTGTGCACAGAGTGCACGTTGAGGAGGATGCATCTTAGGGCGTTGGCGGTGTTGGCAGCCGGGGCGGTGGTGAAGGTCTGGCAGCAGTGGCGGCAGGAGAAATGTCAGTGGGTCGTGTTCGGCGTGGGCTGCTGGCAGTTGTTGTTTCTACCGGGGTTGAGTGCGAGGAGGGCGGCTGTGTTGTAGCGGTGGATGGTTCGAGATCCAGGGTCCCTGGCGCTGGTCGTGGTCAGGCGCAGACGGGCTTGCCTTTGGCACGCCTTCGGCGCTCCAGCGGCGCACCCGCTGCGCGACCTTGCAGCGGCCGCCATTAAATAGGGGAGGGGAGGGTCGTGCAGCTGGGAGGCGGGAGCGGGGATTGTCCGGGGGGGGTGGCCGCAAGGGCAGCAGCGGCGGGAAACCGAGGCAGGGAATAATAAAATTAAATAAATAAAACAGTGGCGGAGGCTAAGGGGCTGCAGGCGAAGGGCAGAGCGTGGAGCAGGCTAATAACGGGCTAGATCCCAGGCGGAGCGGGCAGCAGAAACGGGCACCAGCAGGTGGGCAGCAGCCTTGAACCTACCAGGTGGAGGTGAAGAGAGCCCACTCGCAGCGCACACTACGGCCATTCTCGCTGCAATTAAGGACACTAGACTGTCTCTGGAGGCGCAGATTTCATCTGTGGCGAATGATGTCGGCATTCTACGATAAGACCATAATATACTATCAGAGAGGGTGAGAGACCTGAACGTTAAACTAGACAAGACCTCACGAAGAGCTGAGCAAC
>CAWUFW010019127.1:0-120000 GCA_963921515.1 Calotriton arnoldi | reverse complement strand
CTACCACCTCATAGTAAGACTCATCAACTCTATTCCAGGTGCACCCAAAGTTCCTCCTCATTAATAATACATTTCGGGCCTTTGTTTGCGGGTCTATAATATACTTGGATTCCAATGTCTGTAATCTCCTGACCCTGTCTTCTCCTCTTTCATTTTTGGGGACCTGGTCAATGCAAAAGAATTTCAGAAGGCCACGTTTACTGTTATGAGCGATTTCAAAGTGGCTGGCCACTGGATAACTGGCATCCTTTTTGGTAATGGCCCCCATATGTTCTAAAATTCGTTTCTTAGTAGGGTGGTTAGTACTCCCTATATAGCTTTTAAGACATGGACACTCTAGGCAGTAAACTGTAAACTCAGAATTACAGTTTAATAACCTATTGATACTCCTACACTTCTTGGAACCCTGCTCTGTAACACTATAATTGTTGACTCTGCAGCTATATTTGCAGGGTTTGCATTTCATGCAGGGAAAGAAGCCAGTGACACTATCAGTTTTCAAGGAGGTGGAGCGATAGTGACTATGTACTAGATGGTCACTAATGGACATACAGCGTCTATATGTAATCTGAGGTTGTGCAGGAATAATCTTGCCTAATCAATGAATCAATCACAGAATTTGTAGAGCGCACTACTTACCCGCGAGGGTCTCAAGGCGCTGGGGAGAGGGAAGGGGGGGGATGCTGCTACTGGTCGAACAGCCAGGTCTTGAGTAGCCTCCTGAAGGTCAGCAGGTCTTGGGTCTGTCGTAGGCTTAGTGGAAGGGTGTTCCAGGTCTTGGTGGCGAGGTGTGAGAAGGATCTGCCGCCGGTGGTTGTTCTTCGAATGCGAGGGACGGTGGCGAGGGAGAGGTCGGCGGAGCGGAGCTGGCGGTTGGGGACGTAGAAGAAGAGTCGTCTGTTGAGGTAGGCTGGGCCAGCGGGGCCATGTAGATGTTGAACAGTGTTGGGCTGAGGGACGATCCCTGGGGTACGCCGCAGATGATCTCGGAGGCTTCGGATCGGAAAGGTGGGAGGCGGACTCTCGGGGCACGATTGCACAGTGGTGAAGGCAGGAGGCGGGCCCTGATGTCACAAGTGTGCAAAACGCGCTCTGTGGCGCGTTTTAAGTTGGGGGATTAAGTCCCCTTGAATCCTGAGGGTCCCTGGGGGCCAACTAGCCCACCAGGTACCTCCAGTATGCGCCACAGAGCTGTGTTGCAGAGAGGTGGTCCGAGGCCACGCCCCTTTTTACACCACTCTGCAAACGCGCCTCTTGGCACACTGGTGGTGGGGCAATGAGGTCCTCTTGTGTCCTGAGGACCTCAGGGCACAAGTGGACTTCATCCCCGAGCAGCAGTGCGCCAAGAGGCGCGTTTGCAGAGTGGTGTAAAGGGTGCGTGGCCTCGGACCACCTCTCTGCAATCCAGCTCTGTGGCGCATATTGGAGGTACCTGGTGGGATAGTTGGCCCCCAGGGACCCTCAGTATTCAAGGGAATTAATTCCCCTACTAACAACGCACCAGGGGCGCGTTTGCAGAGTGGTGGAGAAAGGGGCGTGGCCTTTGTCTACCTCTCAGCAATCCCACTGCGTGGGGCTTACTGGAGGTAAGAGGTAGGCTAGTTGGCCCCTAAAGGACCCCCAGCAACGAAGGGGACTTCAATCCCTATCCAAGAGCGCGCCAGGGAGCACTTTTGTAGAGTGGTGGGCAAAGGGGGCGTGGCCTGCTCTTCGAACTTAGCAATGCTGCTGTGTGGGACTTACTGGAGGCAATAGGAGGGGTAGTTGGCCCCCAAGGATGTCCTTGGGGCCAACTACCCCTCTTGTTACCTCCAGTAAGTCCCGCACAGTGGGATTGCTAAAACATCTTCGGAGGCCATGCCCCCCTTTCTACACCATTCTGCAAACGCGCCTCCTGGCAGACTACGGGATGGGGGATGAAGTCCAATTTACTCCTGAGGGACTTTGGGGGCCAAGAAGCCCTACTGGTACCTCCTGTAAGCCCTACGCACCGTAATTCCTGAGCGCTGGTCGGAGGCCCAGCACCCTTTCTCCACCACTCTGCAAACACGACTACTAATTAAAGAAGTGTTTGCAATGTAATAGGTTTCGCATTTGCGAGAATTAGAGCTATTGGCGTTTTAAATGCAAAAGTTTTTTACTAATGTTTTTTGGAGTGGAGTGGATGTACGTTGTGTGTAGTGGAATTATGTGGTATGTTGTGCAGTGAAATTATGTGGATAGAAAGTATGTGGTATTTAGTGTATAGGAATTATGTAGAGTGGGATTATGTGTTATGGAGAGTAATTATGTGGTATGGTAGTCTGTGTTGTGGAGTGGTAACCTCAGATTTAGCCTTCCTCGTTTCCATAGAAGCTCAACTATGAACTCAGTGAGACAAAAAAGATGGAATCACTGAGGAGCACTTGTGGACCTAGTCAGAGGTATGAGCAGGGCCACTGGAATTATGTGACTGTTTGGCTGCACCGACTTTCGCACAATTATACATTTTCTGCATTAGCCACATAATTCATCATTTGCACCCTAATCTGCAGATTTGAACAAAAAAAGCCTTGTATCTAGCTGAAACGGGTCAAACGTTACCAAAAATGCAGCGACAAGTGTTACAGAGTGGTGGAAGGCCCTTTGCAAACCTAGAATGGTCACGTGTTACTTATTGCTAAATGTGGGTGTTAAATTGGAACTAATGGTGTGCAAGCCACTCTTGCTTCCCTCTGCGCCTCTCTTGCCTCTTTCTGCATTTCTGTTGCTTCTTTCTGCACCTCATTTGCTTCTTTCTGCACCCCTGTTCTCTTTCTGCACTCGTCTTCCCTCTTTCTGTACCTTTCCTGCCTGTTATTGCATCTCACTTGCCTCTTTCTGCACTTTTCTTGCTTCTTTCTGCACCCCTGTTGTCTCATTATGTACGTCTTTTGCCCCTTTCTGCACTTTTCTTGCCTTTTTCTGCACCTTTCTTCCCTCTTTCTGCACGTCTGTTGCCTCTTTCTGCACCTCATTTGCTTCTTTCTGCACCCCTGTTGTCTCTTTCTGCACACGTCTTCCGTCTTTCTGTACCTTTCCTGCCTGTTTTTGCATCTCACTTGCCTCTTTCTGCACTTTTCTTACTTCTTTCTGCACCCCTGTTGTCTCTTTATGTACCTCTTTTGCCTCTTTCTGCACTTTTCTTGCCTTTTTCTGCACCTCTCTTCCCTCTTTCTGCACGTCTGTTGCCTCTTTCTGCACCTCATTTGCTTCTTTCTGCACCCCTGTTGTCTCTTTCTGCACTCGTCTTCCCTCTTTCTGTACCTTTCCTGCCTGTTTTTGCATCTCACTTGCCTCTTTCTGCACTTTTCTTGCTTCTTTCTGCACCCGTTGTCTCTTTATGTACCTCTTTTGCCTCTTTCTGCACTTTTCTTGGCTTTTTCTGCACCTCTCTTCCCTCTTTCTGCACGTCTGTTGCCTTTTCTGCACCTCATTTGCTTCTTTCTGCACCCCTGTTGTCTCTTTCTGCACTCGTCTTCCCTCTTTCTGTACTTTTCCTGCCTGTTTTGTATCTCACTTGCTTCTTTCTGCACTTTTCTTGCTTCTTTCTGCACCCCTGTTGTCTCTTTATGTACCTCTTTTGCCTCTTTCTGCACTTTTCTTGCCTTTTTATGCACCTCTTCCCTCTTTCTGCACGACTGTTGCCTCTTTCTGCACCTCATTTGCTTCTTTCTGCACCCCTGTTGTCTCTTTCTGCACTCATCTTCCGTCTTTCTGTACCTTTCCTGCCTGTTTTTGCATCTCACTTGCCTCTTTCTGCACTTTTCTTGCTTCTTTCTGCACCCCTGTTGTCTCTTTATGTACCTCTTTTGCCTCTTTCTGCACTTTTCTTGGCTTTTTCTGCACCTCTCTTCCCTCTTTCTGCACGTCTGTTGCCTCTTTCTGCACCTCATTTGCTTCTTTCTGCACCCCTGTTGTCTCTTTCTGCACTCGTCTTCCGTCTTTCTGTACCTTTCCTGCCTGTTTTTGTATCTCACTTGCCTCTTTCTGCACTTTTCTTGCTTCTTTGGACACCTCTGTTGCTTCTTTCAGCAATTCTCTTGCCTCTTTGTGCACTTCTCTTGCTCCTTTCTACACTTCTTTTGCCTCTTTCTGCACCCCTGTTGCTTCGTTCTGCACCTCACTTGCTCCTTTCTGCACCTGTCTTGCTTATTTCTGCACCCCTGTTGTCTCTTTATGTACCTCTTTTGCCTCTTTCTGCACTTTTCATGCCTTTTTCTGCACCTCTCTTCCCTCTTTCTGCACGTCTGTTGCCTCTTTCTGCACCTCATTTGCTTCTTTCTGCACCCCTGTTGTCTCTTTCTGCACTCGTCTTCCCTCTTTCTGTACCTTTCCTGCCTGTTTTTGCATCTCACTTGCCTCTTTCTGCACTTTTTTGCTTCTTTCTACACCTCTGTTGCTTCTTTCAGCAATTCTCTTGCCTCTTTGTGCACTTCTCTTGCCTGTTTCTGCACCTCTCTTGCCTCTTTTTGCACCTCTGTTGGCTCTTTCTGCACCTCACTTGCTCCTTTCTACACTCCTCTTGCCTCTTTCTGCACCCCTGTTGCTTCATTCTGCAATTTCCATGCTTCTTTCGGCACCTGTCTTGCTTATTTCTGCACCCCTGTTGGCTCTTTATGTACCTCTTTTGCCTCTTTCTGCACTTTTCTTGCCTTTTTCTGCACCTCTCTTCCCTCTTTCTGCACGTCTGTTGCCTCTTTCTGCACCTCATTTGCCTCTTTCTGTACTTCACTTGCTTTTTTCTGCACCTCTCTTGCCTCTTTCGGCACCTGTGTTGCTTCTTTCTCTACTTCTCTTGCCTCCTTCTGCACCTCTTAGTTAGAGGTAGTTTTAATCCCCCTGCCCTATTATGTACTAGGGCCATACAGGGGAGGTCATGCCAATCACAGAGGTACCCCAACCCATAGCGTACCCTAGGGACCGCACCAACGGAGTCGGAGGAGGCATCGCCATCGTCCACAGGAACACCCTCAGAGTCTCAACCAACACCGACGACATCCTCAGCACCGCCGAACACATGCACTTCCAGATCCACACCGATCCCAACACCACCCTCAGAGGAACCCTCATCTACAGACCCCCGGACCCCGACCACAGTTCAGCGATTCCATCGCTGACTTCGTCAGCACACACGCCATCGCCTCCACGGACTACATCCTCCTCGGGGACCTGAACTTCCACCTCGAGAACAACAAGGACACCAACTCCACCACCCTGATCGACAACCTCGCCACCCTCGGACTCAGACAGCTCGTGACTACACCCACCCACGCCGCCGGCCACACGCTAGACTCCATCTTTTCCGCAAGCCCACACGTCTCCTTCAACCACACCGACGACACCCTCAGCACCGCCGAACACATGCACTTCCAGATCCACACCGATCCCAACACCACCCTCAGAGGAACCCTCATCTACAGACCCCCCGGACCCTGACCACAGTTCAGCGATTCCATCGCTGACTTCGTCAGCACACACGCCATCGCCTCCACGGACTACATCCTCCTCGGGGACCTGAACTTCCACCTCGAGAACAACAAGGACACCAACTCCACCACCCTGATCGACAACCTCGCCACCCTCGGACTCAGACAGCTCGTGACTACACCCACCCACGCCGCCGGCCACACGCTAGACTCCATCTTTTCCGCAAGCCCACACGTCTCCTTCAACCACACCTCCGAACCCCACTGGACTGACCACCACTGCATCCACTTCACCTACAGGAAGCCCACCACACACCACCGCACCGAACAAATGCCTCGCCGCTGCTGGAGCAGAGTCACGGAAGACCAGCTAACCACAACCCTCGCCCTGAGCCCACCCGCCGAACCCTCCGACCCCAACACCGCTCGCCCGCAACCTCAGACAGTGGATCGACGACTGCGCCAACACCCTCGCCCCGCTCAAGAATCCGCCCAACAGCCACACCAGCAGGAAAGCCACCTGGTTCACCGAAGACCTCCAGGCCTCCAAACGAACATGCCGAAAACTGGAGAAGATCTGGCTCCACGAACGGACAGCGGACAGCTACGCCGCCCACAAGAGCGCCACCCGCAGTCACCCTCACCTCATCAGATCCGCCAAAAGGGCCTCACTCAAAGACCGCCTAGACAACAACGCACACAACAGCAAAGAGCTCTTCAACATCGTGAAGGAACTCTCCAACCCCAGCTCCAACACCAACGACATCCAGCCGTCGCGAGATCTGTGCGACTCACTGGCCACCTTCTTCCACCGCAAAATCGCCGACATCCACAACAGCTTCAACACCACGACCGCCCCGGCAACCACCGAGACCACTGCCCCCACAACTACCAACCGCCTGCTCTCCTGGACCAACATCAACGACGAGGACACCAGCGAGATCATGAACACCATCCACTCCGGTTCACCGCTAGACCCGTGCCCTCACCACATCTTCAACAAAGCCAGTACAGCCATCGCGCCCCATCTCCGGAAAATAATCAACATCTCCTTCGAGACAGCAACCTTCCCGGAAAGCTGGAAGCACGCCGAGATCACCGCCTTACTCAAGAAACCCAAGGCAGACCCCAAGGACCTCAAGAACTTCCGACCCATCTCTCTGCTCCCGTTCCCCGCGAAGGTCACCGAGAAAATCGTCAACAAACAACTGACCCGCTACCTCGAGGAGAACAACATCCTGAACCCTTCCCAGTCCGGCTTCCGCAGCAACCACAGCACCGAAACCGCCCTCATCGCCGCCACCGATGACATCAGGACCCTGCTAGACAACAGAGAAACAGCAGCCCTCATCCTCCTGGACCTATCAGCCGCCTTCGACACGGTCTGCCACCACACACTACGAACACGCCTTCACGACGCCGGGATCCAAGAGAAGGCCCTGGACTGGACCACATCCTTCCTTTCCGGCAGAACACAAAGCGTCCGCCTCGCCCCCTTCCGATCCAAGGCCACCAAGATCATCTGCGGCGTACCCCAAGGCTCCTCCCTCAGCCCAACGCTGTTCAACATCTACATGGCACCCCTCGCCCACGTCGCCCGACAGCACAACCTCAACATCATCTCCTACGCCGACGACACCCAGCTGATCCTCTCCCTCACCAAAGACCCTCACACCGCCAAAGCCCACCTCCACGAAGGAATGAAGGCCGTCGCCGAATGGATGAGGACCAGCCGCCTGAAGCTGAACTCGGACAAGACGGAGGTCCTCATCCTTGGTTCCAACCCTTCAGCCTGGGATGACTCCTGGTGGCCAACATCACTGGGAACAGCCCCGCCACCCACCGACCACGTACGCAACCTAGGGGTCATCCTCGACCCCACCCTCTCCCATGACTAAGCAGGTCAACGCCGTTTCCTCATCCTGCTTCAACATCCTCCGAATGCTCCGCAGGATCTTCAAGTGGATCCCCACCGAAACAAGAAAAACAGTCACCCAGGCCCTCGTCACCAGCAGGCTGGACTACGGAAACGCCCTCTACGCAGGAACGACGGGTAAGCTCCTGAGGCGGCTGCAACGCATCCAGAACGCCTCTGCACGTCTTATCCTCGACATCCCCCGACGCAGCCACATCACACCCCACCTGAGAGACCTGCACTGGCTCCCTGTCAACCAGAGGATAACCTTCAAGCTCCTCACCCACGCACACAAAGCACTCCACAACTCCGGACCAGCCTACCTCAACAGACGACTCAGCTTCTACACCCCCACCCGCCAGCTCCGCTCGACCAGCCTCGCCCTCGCCACAGTCCCCCGCATCCGGAAAACGACCGCCGGCGGCAGATCCTTCTCCCACCTCGCCGCCAAGACCTGGAACACCCTCCCCACCAACCTCCGACAGACCAAAGACCTACTGGCCTTCAGAAGACTCCTCAAGACCTGGCTCTTCGATCAGTAGCAGCACCACCCCCCTCTTCCCCCAGCGCCTTGAGACCCTCGCGGGTATGTAGTGCGCTTTATAAGTGACATGATTGATTGATTGATTGAGTGTATGTAGGTGTTTTCACTGTATTCTAAGTGTCTTTCAGCATAGCACTGGCTCCAGGCCTGGTTAGTCAGATTCAGTTACCACCAGTACCCGTCAGCAAAAAGTTGGGGGCACAGGATGACTTTGCAACAAGGCCTCTTTCTGCTCCTCTGTTGGTTCTTTGTGCATATCTCTTGCTTCTTTCTGCACCTTTCTTCGTCTTTCTGGACTTCTGTTGCCTCTTTCTGCATTTATCTTGCTTCTTTCTGCGCCTTTCTTCCTCTTTCTGCACATGTCCTACCTCTGTAGGCATAGTTAGAAATTAGTATTTAAAAAACCTTTGAAATTCACTGAAAAAACCATAGGTTTCAGGGACGTTATAGTTAGAAATTAGCATTTAAAAAACCTTAGAAATTCACTGAAAAAACCACAGGTTTCAGGGACGTTATAGTTAGTTGGACATTTCACTCGTACAAAACCAGAGAAATTCGGCCGTTATAGTTAGTTCAGCTAACTATAACTCGCGCCCCCGCAATGCACTGCTGATGACGTCACATATTACATCATTCATGACATGGTCAGTGACATCACTGATGACATCTCAAATTACATCACTGATGACATCACTGATGACATCATCCAGTGATAATCTGATGCACCTCCTCATACCCTAATATAACCTTTGATACACCCACTCTAAAATACAGACTACCATTTTCGAAACCATAGACACACCAATACCAGTTAGTACAAACCCACTCACTAATTCCTAGGTCTACACACACATCCACTCATTCACCCATACAGTCACTCATACATGCAGTCAACCATCAATACGGCACTATCATATGCACTCACATATCTATACAGACACTCACACACCGCCACTCATCCATAGAGTTACTCGAACACCTAGTCAGTCATGCAAAGAATCTCCCTTTTACTCACCTATACAGTTATACACACACCACCTCACTTATTCAAACATATACTAACACATACTTACACTCTTATACAATAACTAATACAAGCACACACTCATCCATACAGCCACTCTCACAATCATTCACTCTCACATATAGTCATTTATATACTCCAACACTCACATATACTTCCTTTCAGATATGCAGTTACTCACACATGTACCACTGAGACATCCATTCACTTACCAACACACCCATACACACACTCACCCATCCATACAGCCCTTCACAGATGCACTCTTGAACCCATACACCCAGTGAATCACCCACTCACACATCTATGCACAGAGTCACCCCCCCACCCACCCACACAGACACTCAGGCACCCATACAGATACTCAGGCTCCCATACAGATACTCAGACAACCAATCAATAACCTATATAGACCCTCATTTAGCTACTCACCAACCCATGCAACCGCTTACACACCAACTGACTAACTAAACTGTGCGAATGTCTGTATCAGTCACTAACCCATGCATTCAGTAAGACACATTTAATCACTCACTTATACAGTCAGTCAAGCACCTTCTAAATCATCCATTCAGACACTTATACACCCACTCATTCTTCAATACACCTTGGCCTATATATATATATACAACATATTTAAACTTTACAGAAACACAGTCATTGGATGATGTCATCGGTGATGTCATTTGAGATGTCATCAGTGATGTCATCAGTGATGTCACTGACCATGTCATGAATGATGTAATCTGTGACGTCATCAGCAGTGCATTGCGGGGGCGCGAGTTATAGTTAGTTGAACTAACTATAACGGCCGAATTTCTCTGGTTTTGTACGAGTGAAATGTCCAACTAACTATAACGTCCCTGAAACCTGTGGTTTTTTCAGTGAATTTCTAAGGTTTTTTAAATGCTAATTTCTAACTATAACGTCCCTGAAACCTATGGTTTTTTCAGTGAATATATATATATTTTTTTTTTTCGTTATTCACTGTACTTTGATTGCCCATTCAGGGCATTATTACTAGAAGACATGGGAGATTTAGAATTTTCCTTTTAGAATTCTCATTGTTGATTTCTTCTATGCGATTATGGGATATATACATTTTAGATGATGAATCTTCTCGTCATGGTTTATTTATCCCTGCATTTGATTGCTTTCTCGCCCAATTGTTCGAATCATTTTTATGATTCATAAGACTGATGATGATGATGAGGCCCACCTGGTGATTACCCCAATGACGTCGGATCATATTTTCTGATTGGTGTCCATGTGTGAAGGCAAACTATAAGTACTGGATGTGCGGTAAGGGCCTAGGAGATGGACAAAGTGACTGATGGGTCCCGGTGGGAACCAAACGATGCCTTGGCAGGCTCCGGGACTGCCTTGGGTGGAGGGGACAGGTGGCCTATGAGTAGGCAGGCTATTGTATCTGAATAGGTGCCTGTGGAGACACTCCCCCACACAAGCAGCGTAAAGTTGAAGGGTTCTCGTGTTTTGGGGTTTAAGGGTTCACACATACTGTGAATTTGGGGGGTGGTAGATTTGTGGATCACAGCACAGTAAGGTTGGGTGGGGGGAGTTAGGGAGAGGGACGTAATAGTTTTTACAGGAGTTGACACTTTGACACTAATCCAGGATGGAGGACAGCAATCCTCCCCCTCGGCGCAACTAGGCATGGAGTACAGAGACAATTGTATCTACCATGGCTTTAAACCTAGTCTTGTGGAATGTAAATGGGTTTAGTAATAAACTGAAGAGAAGGTTAGTGGCTAGAGCTTTAATAGATCTAAGGCAGACTTAATTCTCCTTCAGGAGACTCATTTGATGAGACACAGTAGCCTGGGAAGGGGCAGATACAAGGTAGCCTGATTTGCGCAACACACTTCAAGTTTACGCAGGTGGTCATTTTACTGAAAAGATCCCTGACTTTCCATATCCTCCGTACCTGGTTGAATGCTGCAGGATGCTACACAGCTATAATGGGGGAATGAGAGGACAAAAAGGTGATTCTCCTCAACATTTATGCACCACTGGGTCTCATACCAGGCCAAAGTACTGGAGAAAGTACTGGAGAAAGTCATAAACCAGCAGCTCACTGAATTCCTGGAACAAAACCACCTACTGGACACCTCACAATCAGGATTCTGGGCCAACCACAGCACCGAGACATCACTGATTACCACCACCGATGACATCAGAACACTCCTTGACCACGGAGAAACTGTGGTCTTCATCCTCCTTGACCTCTCTGTGGCGTTCAACACCGTCTCCCACAACACCCTCATCAACAGACCCCACAACATGGGCATACAGCAAGATGCCCTCAAGTGGATTGCCTCCTTCTTCACAGGATGCGCACAGAGCATCAGGCTGCCCTTCATCTCCACAACCAAAGACATCATATGCGGCATGCCTCAAGGATCATCCCTCAGCTCCACCCTGTCCAACACCGGTAGGAGGCTGGCTCAATATGTAGTGTCCACCTGTGGTGAGGCACTGTGCATTGAGTCCAGGCAACCCTTAGGGATAGTGTTTAGGTCCTTGAAAACCAGAGCTCTCAAGGGGTAGCTGTGGAGAGCAGCTAAGGCTTATTCAGGCGGGTGTAAAGTAAGTGCATTTACCATTATAGTCAGTCAGTAAGCTTTTCACACAAGAAAGAACCCCACCAGGTGTATATAAAAATTCTTTGTATTTATTAGTACACACTAGACACTAACTTGGTATATCTCCTACCCGGAGATATCAACTACACTCAAGAAATACTTCACAATTAGGTAAGTAGCATAGAAGTACACATAGGGCCCAACCGGGGGGCCAAATCATGTACTAAAATAGTAGAATGTGCAGATGTACCCAAGGATGGAGGACCCCAGGGGAAACACGGAACCATGCAAAGTGAGTAGCCAGGGACTCCAAGGCACCCGGGTGCTAAATAGTTACACCGAGTCAAACGTCCATAGGATAACACAGGGTAAGTCATGGCTGCAGTTGCACAAGTTATTTACCTTCGGTAACGATATATCTGTAAGAAACATTAGTTATTGATAGATTCCTTACCTTAGAATTACCCCCAGGCGTCAGAGTGGATCCGGAAAGTTTTCGTCAGCAGTACCCCTGCGCGTCGGAAGGTGGCGTCGTGCGGCTCCTCGTCCATCGTTGGCGTCGTGGTCGCCGAGATGACGTCGCGGCAGCTACTTAGATGCCGCCCTCGCGCGCTGATGTCAGTTCTGTACACGACTTTCCGCGCCAGGAACGCAGAGCCATGCAAGATACTGACCACTGGTGCATTGAAACTAGGGCCCTGAAAGGGATGACCTTAACCCTAGAAATCAGTTCGCAGAACGGGGAGGATGGGTGGGGCGGTAAGGAACCTATCACTAACTAATGTTTCTTACAGATATATCGTTACTGAAGGTAAGTAACTTGTGCATCTGAAAGAAACACGTTAGTGATAGATTCCTTACCTTAGAATAGATACCCCAGCAATACCAACCCCGGTGGTGGGTCTGGGAACCAAGATCACACCAGAAAGTCCTGGAGAACAGAACGACCAAAGAAGCCGTCTCTCCGGACTTGGCTGTCCAGGCAATAGTGCTTAGAAAAGGTGTGCAGCGAGGCCCACGTAGCTGCCTGACAGATGTCTTGTAAGGGGACACCACGTCCCAACACTGTAGTGGCAGCGGTCGCCCTGGTAGAATGGGCGCGCAGCCCCAAAGGATGCTCCTTTTTTGCCAGAGAATAACAGGCTTTAATACACAAGACGACCCATCGGGAGATAGTCCGCTTGTGTACGGCCCGACCTTTCTTGGCGCCAACATAGCCAACAAAGAGCTGGTCATCCACCCGGAACTGTTGTGTGCGACTTAGGTACAAAGAGAGTGCACGTTTTGGGTCCAGACGGTGGAGCCTCTCTTCCTCTCTGGAAGGATGCGGAGGCGGAAAGAAGGTGGGCAAAGTGATGGTCTTCCCGATATGAAAGGCAGTAACAACCTTCGGCAGAAAGGATGGACGTGTCCTGAGGACAACCTTGTCCGGATGGACAGACAGAAAAGGAGGTTTACAAGAAAGAGCCTGGAGCTCACTCACTCTCCTAGCAGAGGTGATGGAAACCAGGAAAGCAGTCTTCAGAGTTAATAAACGAAGAGGACAGTTGTGAAGAGGCTCAAAGGGAGCGCACATTAAGTATGTGAGAACCAGGTTCAAGTCCCACTGTGGCATCACAAAGGGAACAGGAGGAAAAAGGTGAGTAATGCCTTTAAGGAATCTGTTAACAACAGGGGACTTGAAAAGAGAGGGCTTATCAGGGAGCCTGAGAAAGGCCGAAATAGCAGAAAGGTAGCCCTTGATAGTGCCCAGAGCAGAGCCCTGCTGGGCCAAAGAAAGAAGGAACAGTAGGACCTCAGAAAGAGGGGCAGAAAGGGGATCCACAGCCTTTGCTGTGCACCATGCCACAAACTTGTTCCACCTACAGGCGTATAGCAACTTAGTGGAGGGACGCCTGGCTGCCAGAATGACATCACAGACTTCAGGAGGCAAGTCGAAAGGAATCAACTGCCGCCGCTCAATCTCCACGCAAAGAGGTGGAGACTGGACAGGTTCGGGTGGAGGACCGTCCCCTGCTGCTGCGACAGGAGATCCTCCCGAAGAGGCAGTCGGATCGGGGGATTGATGGTCATACTGAGTAGTTTGTGATACCAAACTCTTCGAGCCCAGTCCGGGGCCACAAGAATGACTTGGGCCCGGTCGCGCCTGATCTTCAGCACTCTGGGCAGAAGTGGTATAGGCAGAAAGGCGTACAACAGACCGCAACTCCACTCGCGACGAAAAGCGTGCCCGAGCGACTGCCGCCTTGGAAATTCCAACACGCAGAACTGCTGACATTGCCCGTTCTCTTCGGTGGCGAATAGATCTAACCAAGGCTCTCCCCACTGTTGAAAGAGACCTTGCGCCACATCTGAGTGAAGACGCCATTCATGATCCATCATGCACCTGCGGCTGAGTTCGTCCGCCCTGGCGTTCAGTGAACCTGCCAGGTGTTGAACCACCAGGGAAATGCCCTGATGTTCCAGCCATGTCCAGAGGCGCATAGCCTCCTGACATAGAGTCCACGACCCCACCCCATTTGTTGCAGTACCACATGGCGGTGGTGTTGTCTGTGAACACCTGCATTACTCTCCCCTTGACAGAAGGAAGGAATGCCTTTAGTGCAAGTCGGATCGCCCAAAGCTCCAGAGGGTTGATATGGAGCCTGGACTCCGCCGGAGACCAGAGGCCTCTGATCTCCGCCTCTCCCATGTGGCCGCCCCATCCCAGGAGGGACGCGTCCGTCACCACTGTGTGCTCCGGTTGGGGAAGGGAGAGGGATCTGCTATTGACCCAATGCCGGTTTGTGAGCCACCACTGCGGCTGTTGAGCAGTGCCCTCCGAGATCTGGACGTAATCGGACAGGTTCCCCTGATGCTGCGCCCATTGGAAATTCAGGTCCCCCTGCAGAGCCCGCATATGCCATCTGGCATGATTGACCAGCAGGATGCAGGAGGCCATGAGGCCCAGCAGCCTCAGGGTCATCCTGACCGAAACCCAGGATAGAGGCTGAAAGATCGGAATCATAGCCTGAATATCCTGGACTCGCCGTTCGGGAGGATAGACCCGAAAGTGCGTCGTATCCAGAACCGCTCCGATGAAGAGGAGCTTCTGAGAGGGAATCAGGTGCGACTTCGGCACGTTGATGGAGAACCCCAGCGAATGCAAGAGATCGGCCGTAGTCTGGAGGTGGGAGACGACAGCCTGGGGCGAGCCTGCCTTCAACAGCCAGTCGTCGAGAAAGGGGAAGACTGGAACCCCTTATCTGCGCAGATGAGCTGCGACCACCGCCATCACTTTCGTGAACACCCGAGGGATGCTGGTAAGGCCAAAGGGGAGCACGGTAAACTGAAAGTGCTCGTGGCCTACTGTAAACCGCAGGTAACGCCGGTGTGCCGGCAGGGCGGGAATGTGGAAATATGCGTCCTGCAGGTCCAACGCTACCATCCAGTCTCCAGGGTCGAGGGCAGACAAGACCTGAGCCAGAGTTAACATCTTGCACTTCTCCTTCCGGAGAAAGCGATTGACGTCCCTGAGGTCCAAGATAGGACACAGGCCCTTGTCCTTCTTGGGCACCAGAAAGTAGTGGGAATAACAACCACGTCATACTTCTGGCACAGGAACGCGCTCGATGGCCCCCTTGGCCAAGAGGGCCGCGACTTCCTGTTGAAGAAGTGCCAAGTGATCCCCCGACATGCGGTGGTTCTGGAGTGGCATGGCTGGAGGGGTAGTCTCGAAGGGGAGGGAGTAGCCCCTTCGGACTATTTGTAAAACCCACCTGTCCGAAGTGATGGTGCGCCAGTGGGGGAGGTGATGGCGAATCCTGCCGCCCACTGGCGTTTGATGGGCCTGAAAGACCGGACTAGGAAGGTTTGGAGGCAGAGGTGGCCGGGGTGGAGGTGGACTGACCCGCCCGCTGGCCTCCTGACCCGCCTTGGCGGGTCCCACGTCCGCGCTGAGACTGTTGCTGCGCAGGCCTGTGGCTCTGAAGCGAACGTGTCAGGCGCCCCTTCCGTGGCCACAAAAGGAGCGAAAAGCAGAAGGCGGAGGAGGGCGCGTGGCGGAAAGGCCCAGGGACTTGGCCGTAGCCCGCGAGTCCTTAAAGCGCTCTAACGCACTATCTGCCTTGTTGCCAAAAAGGCGAATGCCATCAAAGGGCATGTCCATCAGGGTGTTCTGGACATCCCCCCGAGAAACCAGTAGTCCTCAGCCAGGCGTGGCGATGGAGCGCCACTGTCGTGGAAATCGCCCTGCCCAGCGAGTCGGCGGTGTCAAGGCCACATCGAATTGTGAACTTTGCCGCATCTCTCCCTTCAGCAATAGCCTGAGAGAGCACTGTCCGGGCCTCCTCCGGACACTGAGGCAGCACTTGCGCCAACGTATCCCACAGAGAGTGGGAATAACGGCCCAAGAGGCATGCAGTGTTCACAGACCGCAGCCCTGAACTGGCGGAAGAGAAAATCTTCTTCCCCAATTGTTCCAGTTTCTTGGATTCCCTATCCGGAGGTGCGGTAGGGAATGCGCTCGGGGACGCAGCGGCTTGGACAACCAAGCTCTCAGGGGTGGTGTGTTGGGAGAGGAAAAGGGGGGTCGCCCGGGGCCAGGGGATAGCGTCGGGCCACGTTCCTATCCACAGGAGCCCCTGTGGTGGGCCTGGACCAGGTGCCCAAAAGAACGTCAGAAAGTGCATCATTAAATGGCAGCAGTGGCTCCGCAGAGGTAGCTGCCGGCTGAAGCACTTCTGTGAGGAGGTTAGTCCTGACGGCCACGGTAGGGAGCTCGAGGTGGAGGGCCTCGGCCGCCCTACGCAACACCACGGCGTAACTTGCACCCTCCTCCGTAGCCACGGTAGGAGGAGTGAGCATGCCAAGGTCAGGAGAGGTGTCAAGACCACTGGCATCCCCCAGTTCCTCTGCCCAGTCCGGGTCTAACTCACACTGTGCGGTGAGAGGGTCCTCAGACCCCTCCCAGTCCTCCCCTTCCTCCGAAGGCTGATGAACAGGCCGAAAATAAGGAGGATGGACATAGGGATAGAAGGGTCCCGTCGGAATCGGCGTCGAGCGACGCCGTTCCGGCGCCGTGTCCACTTCGGGGCTGAAACCGGGGACGACGTCGTCCGGCGGGACGGGCGACGTCGGTAGTGGAGCTGGAGGGGTCGACGTCGGTGGAGGTGTTACGAGGTCAACCGGCGTCGACCGGGATCGAGGCCAGGATCCATGGGGGCCTTGCGGCGCCGGGGCCGGAGCCGACAGCGATGCCGGAGCCGTCGGCAGTGGAAGGCAAGGACCCCCAGTCGGGCCCGCGGGGCCTGAAGGCGCACCGGCGGGACCCGACGGCCCAAAGAGGCGAGCCATGGCTGACAAAGTCCTGCAGCTGGGCCGGAGTCGCCGATGGACCCGGGAAGGGCGGGTAGGCGGACGGCGACTACGTAGGCTCCGCCGGAGTCGCGGGGTGGCACCACCCGCACCCTCATCCGCGTCGCGCAACGGGAAGTCGGAGAGCGACGGCGCTTCTTCGACTTCTTAGAGTGCTTCGTCTTACCTGACCCCGAGTGCGAAGACTTCGATCCCGACGAACGATGGTGGTGGCTCCGCGACCGGTTCCTCGACCTCCCATGGGACCGGGACCTTGAGCGGTGCGGAGCCGACTGCCGGACTTCAAGCAATTTTCGGGACCGCTCCCGCAAAGTCTTCGGCGCCATGGCCCGGCAGTCGGGGCACGACTTGGGGTCGTGGTCGCGCCCCAGGCAGTAGAGACACACGTGGTGCGGGTCCCACGACACCAACGACGGACGCGGAGCCACACGATGCCACCTTCCGACGCGCAGGGGTACTGCTGACGAAAACTTTCCGGATCCAGTCTGACGCCTGGGGGTAATTCTAAGGTAAGGAATCTATCACTAATGTGTTTCTTTCAGATTTACAGTTCTAGGACCCTTGCCAAAGGACCCCAAAGGAACCACTTGAGATCAAGGAAGGTTTGAGAGCAACCCCACCAGTGGATACCCCAGAAACCAGGATACCCACACCAGGGAGCCCAGGTGTATAGGGCTGAAGTGGTGTCAGAGGCGCCAGTAGATGCCAATGGAGGTTCATGGAAGATCAGTAGCTACAGCGTCTCGTGGACCAGGCCAGTGGCACCAAGACATGGAATCCAGATGAGAAGAACCTGAAAGCAGAGGGGACAGAGTCCAAACCACCCGGTGGGGACCAGGAGGCACAGGAGCACAATACCAGCCCTTGTCTTTGATTTTTGCTGTAGCACGGTGAGGATGAAGCAGCAGATGTGGAGCCCAGGCAACAATGCAGGAGCACAGGAACTTTCTATGAGCTGCCCCATGCCGGTCAGCAAGTGCAGGAGGACCTGTGGCCGCAGGACCACCAACAAGCCTTGGCAGATGCAAACAATGGATTGCGGGTGAAGATGCTGTGTTGCAGACCAGCAAGGTCTGTGGTACTAACCCAGCAAGGGTTCATCAGCGCCGGTCCTCGGCATGCAGGAGAGCCAGCAGGAATCGATGGAGCCCCCTTTAAGGACCATCTGGCTGCTGACACGAGGAGTTGCAGGGAAGCCTCAGCAGCTCACAGGAGATGAAGACCCACAATGAAGAGGATTTAGGCAGGACATCGTTCTTGGGGCTGTGCGATGCTGGAGGCTGGGGCTTCTTGGAGCTTGAAGATCTTTTGTGAAGAGATCCAACAAGCTTTGGCAACGGCAAACAGACGCGCTGCACAGGGAGGCTGTTCACATCAGCTGAAGAAGGATTACAGTCACCCCAGTTGCAGGGAAGACTGATCAGGCTTCTGGAGAACTAACAAACCGCCACCTGTGTTGCAGAGCCAGGCGATGTCCGTGGGACAACAGGATTAGCAAACCGGTTGTCATTGTAGAGGTGCCTGGGGATGCAGGGAAGTGACTCCTTCACTTCACGGGAAATTCCTTGGTGATTCAGAGGACACACTGCCACGGTGTTGAAGGACTTGAAGAATCACAGCGACAAAGGTACAGAAGGAATCTTCCCACCGAAGCAGTTCTGTCTTTGGTCCTGGCTCAAAGAACAGCAGAGTTCCAGTGTCCACTAGCAGAAGAGTCTTTGAACAGTCTTCAGATGACAGGCAGTCGGATCTTGAAGTTGTTGTCGGGATGAATCTAAGGACCTGCCCTCAGGGGAGCCCTTAAGTAACCCTAAAAAGGAGAAGGACCTCTTCTGTGGTGACCCGCCTATCAGAGGGGGTCAGAGATGCTACTCAGCTGGCCTAGCCAGTCGAATGCTCCCAAGGGCCAAGATTCATCATGGCAGAATCAAGTGGTCACCTGGAGGAGCTATGGGCACTTCCCTAGGGAGGAGCAGGGCGGGGGGGGGACACTCCCTGTCCTTTGTGTGGTTTTGCACCAGAACCGGGCAAAACTGGGGTCCTGAACTAAAAAAAACAGGTTTATACAAGGAGAGCACCAAATGTGCCCTTCAATGCAGTCTGGTGGCGCTCAGAAGTGCCCCCACCCTACCTAATTCTAAAGTAGTGGAGGTCACACCTCCCCTTTGCAGTAAATCCTTTGTCAGCTTCTCCTGTCCGAGTTAAGCTCATCATCAGGGGGGGCAGAACACTGTCTAGGGTCGGAAGCTGCAGGGGCTGGCAGTCAGAACCTGTAAGGCTATACAGGTAGGTATTGGGGGTGCTCTAAGGATCCCCCCAGTACATGGTATCATGCAGCTAGCACTGGAATCGGTATAGTTGCATGATTCCAACATATTTGATTCCAAACATGACCAGGTTCGGGCAGGCATTATGTAGTTGGACATCTCGACTTGCCAGTGTCCACTACATACCTTATAATGGCTATCCTGCACTTATAAAGCCTAGAGGATGGAGTGCGGGGTTTGTAGGGGTACCTCTGCTCATGCAGGGGAACCCACACACTTAGAACCAGGCACCTTGCCCTTAGACTAAAGAGCCTACCTTAGGGGTGACTTATAGGTTAAAAGTGCAGTGGCCAGGATTTAAGGTAAACCTTATATCCAAAGTGAAAGGTGCAAGCACCATTTCACTCAGACTGCATTGGCTGCTCTGCAGACACAGTTTGCTTGGGTTTCCATGGGTGGCATAATACATGCGGCAGCCCATGGGAGACCCCTGGTGTACCAATGCCCTGGGTACCTCAGTACCATATACTAGGGACTTACAATGCTACCCCAGTATGCCAATTGTGGGGTGTAAAATGTATTTACCATGGAATTTAGAGGAGAGAGCACCGCCACTGGGGTCCTGATTAGCAGGATCCCAATGAACTACAGTCAAAACACACTGACACCAGGCAAAAAGTGGGGGTGTCTATGCCAGAAAGATACTACTTTCCTACAACACCTACATGAACTTCCTTGCAGACGTCGTCAGATCCCACGGCCTCACCATAATCTCCTATGCAGACCACACTCAACTAATCCTCTCACTCACTAAGTACCCCACCAACGCTAAACCCAACTTCTCCAACAACATGACAGGCATAGCCAATTGGATGAGAGACAACTACCTCAAAGTCCACTTCAATAAAACAGAAGTACTGATCCTCGGTGTAGGAAAGTGGGTTTCTGTTGAAGTAACCCCCCACTTTTTACCAGATTTCTGATGCACTTTTACTGAATTTGCACTGGGTCCCTGCTAATCATGTTCCTCGTGCCTATGTTCTTTACCAAAACTGTACCTTTGTTTCCACAATTGGCACATCTCTGGCCCACATATAAGTCCCTTGTAAAAGGTACCACTGGTACCAAGGGCCTTGTGACCAGAGGGGGCCTCTAAGGGCTGCAGCATGTATTGTGCCACCCTCAGACACCCATCACCTGACACATATACACTGCCATTGCAGACTGTGTGCTTTGGTGCATATAAAACTTAAGTCGACATTGCACTCATCCGTGTGTGCCATGCACACAAAACACTTCCTGTAGCATAGGTAAGTCACCCCTCTATCAGGCCTCACAGCCCTAAGGCAGGGTGCACTATACCACAGGTGAGGGCATAGCTGTATGAGCAATATGCCCCTACAGTGTCTAAGTCCATTCTTAGACATTGTAAGTGCAGTGAAGCCATATTGAGTGCATGGGCTGGGAGTTTGTCATTACAAACTCCACAGCTCCATGATGGCTTTACTGAATGCTAAGATGTTTGTTATCTAACTTTTCAGAATACTAAACTCTCAGTGATGGCAGTGCTGGATTTATTACAAAATGCACTCAGAGGGCATCTTAGAGATGCCCCCTGAAAAATGTCTAACTCCCTCATGTTCAGCTGACTGGTCTGCACTAGCCTGCCACACAGAGACATGTTTCTGACCCCCTGAGGCAGGATCCCTTGTGCTCTCGTGGGTCAGGAACAAAGCCTACTTAGAGTGGAGGTGCTTCTCACCTACCCCCAAGCAGGAACAGCATTAGAGGTGGTGAGCCTCAAAGGCTTCCTGCCCTTTTTTATGCTGACCAAGGCCTCTCCACTCCAGCTAGTGGAGATGCCCGCCCACCTGACCAAGCCCCACTTTTGGCGGTAAGGTCGGCAGAAAAATAAGTAATCAGGAGAGGTGTGTCACCCCTCTGCCAGGACAACCCCTAAGGTGCCCTGGACCGAGGTGACCCCCTCCTTAGAAAATCTTCCATCTTGAATGAAAGGATTCCACCCAATTAGGTTAGGGGATGCCCCCCCCCAAAACAAGGGGACATACTAAGGGTGTAATCACCCTAAAAGGTAAGTAGCCGGTTGGCTACCAGTTGCCAGTACCTGTATAGCCCCTAAATTCAGTATTTAGGGGCATCCCGCAACCTTGATCCTCAGATTCCTGCGACCAACGAAGAAGGAAGACGATGAAGACGCGCAGCTAAGCTTGAAGACGACAGCTGACTTGGCCCCAGCCCTACCGCCCTGTCTCCAGCTAAAGAACCTGCGACGGAGACGATGCCTGTCCTGTGACCAGCGACTTCCAAGAACCCTAGGAAGACTGCCAAGGATCAGATCTCTTGAGGACAGCTGCCCTGTCCAGAAAACTCCAACTTCAAGGATTCCGGATCTAGGTAGATCCGCGACCCCTGCCCACTCTGCACCCGATGCCCATGGCCCGAGTCTGAGTGGCTTACCTGTCCAGTGAAGTTTCCCCAGCGATCCAGACCTCAACTCCATCGGTGGCTGACCTCTCCTGGACTCCATGAAGTCGCCTGCAGCTTCTACACGAAGGGTTCACCTGACCGCGACTGACTCAAGCAAAGAAAATCCGACACCAAAAGGTATCCCAACATCCTCAGCCCCCCGGCCTTGGGGAGCCCAACCAACGATACCTGGACCTCCCTTGACATCCAAACTTACCTGTCCAGCCGGTGGTCATCTTCATCCAGCCTCCTGGTCCAAGCCTGCAGCCTCTGTATGCGACTGAGATTTCCCATTGAAGAGCATTGGGTGCCCGATGCTGATTTGCACCCTGCACCTGGCCACCACTGTGCTGCTGCTGGTGCAGCTTAGGTGCTGCCTTGTGGCCCTCCCTGTGCTCACTATAAACCCCGGGCCTGTGCCCTGAAACCGCAGGTACCTACCTGCAACCAGTACCTCTTGTGGGTGCCCCCATTCTCCATTGACTAACATTGGGCCCTGTGACCTCTGCACCCGGGCGCCCCAGTGCGGCTGGTGGTGCAGTACCTATCTTGGTCTGACCCTTGCCCAGTGTTGGTCCAAGACTGGATGTGCAAGTCGAGTACTTACCTGTAAATGCATATAACTGTTTTCCTCCAATAGGACTGCATTGCATTTCTCCTATTGCGTTTAAAAGTCTATCTTTCACAATTGCTAAGTTCTACTGTTTCTGATTGACCATACCAAAGTATTCCTACTACTGTAAAGCATTTTACTGCCTTGGAAAACAATTCCTACTGCATCTTGAAAAGTATTATTGCTATTCTGGAAACTGTTTTACTTGCAACTGACTTCCTCTTGGTTCTAAAATAAAATAACAAAGTAATAACTTTTTAAACAAAACAATTGGTCTTGTATTCAGTCTTACAGTGTGTGTAATAATTTCTTGCCTGAGTGTGTACATCAAATGCTTAACACAGCGCTTTGATAAGCCTAACAGCTCGACCACACTTCCACAAATAGAGCTCTTAGTATTATCTACTTTAGCCTCTGTAAGCCTCTGGGGATCCACTGGACTCTGTGCACACCATCCCTTATTTTGGTATAGTATATACAGAGCCAGCTTCCTACACTCGGGAACAACATCTCCACCTGGGACCACAGCTGGTGGCCAGCTCAACTGTGACAAACCCCCACACCTACAGGCCATGCATGTAACTTAGGGATCATCCTCGACAGTCAACTGGCCATGAAACGACAAGTCAACGCAGTCACCTCCTCCTGCTTCCACACACTTTGCATGTTCTGCAGAATCTTCAGGTGGATCCCAACCAACACCAGAAAGACCGTCACTCGCACCCTTGTCACCAGCCACCTCGACTACGGCAGCGCTCTCTACGCCGGCATCTACACCCAGCTCCTCAGAAGGCTCTGGACCATACAGAATGCTGCAGCTACACTCATCCTGGACCTCCCCAAATGGACACACATCGGCCCCCCACCTGAGAAACCTCCACTGGCTCCCCATCCAGAAGAGATGCCAATTCAAGATCCTCACGCATGCCTACGAAGCCCTCCATGACCTAGGGCCTTCGTACATCAACCATCGACACAACTTCCACGAACCCTCCAGACATCTGCGCTCCGTCGCCCTCGCACTCATCGCCCGCATTGTCACAGTTGCAGCAGTGGCCGTTCCTTCTCCTACATCATTGCCAAGACCTCGAATGACCTGCCCCTGCATCTCTGTACAGCCCCCTTTCTGGCAGACTTCAGAAAGAGACTCAAGACCTGGCTCTTCAACGGAGACACAGCACCCAGATACCCCTAGGGGTGACAGTGCTGCACTTTACAAATGCTGATTGATTAACTGATTTATTGACTGGTGTCAACAAGGTCCCCCAGCCCTTCAGAGCTCGAGTCCATTGTGGTTTCACCCTTCCTGGGTTCCCCGACGAGTCCTGCACGCCAGCACCGACTACAGTGATTGCTCCGGTAAGGAAAAACCCGACGCCTAAAGACACCTCTGCACCGTCGTCCCTGGGCCTTGGAGAAAAGGACCAAAGGTGTCCCCCATCCCCAAGCATCGCAAGGCCTGGGCCTACTTGCTGGTTCAGTCCGACTGGCTTCCTAGCCAGAACCTGCAGCCTCTTTTTACAGAGACCGATCTCCATTCAAATGCACTGGGCTCCCGACGCTGATTTGCACCTGGCCGCCCTTGTGCCGCTAGTGGTGTACTGTTGATGCTATCTTGGACCCTGTCCACCACTCACCTTAACTCCTGGAGATTGGTCCTGTAAGTTGATATACTGTACCTGCTTGCAGAACTTATTCTTCCTTCCATAGGTTGACATTGCAGAACTCTGAAATTGCACTGTGTCCACTTTTTGAAGTGAAAAGAATTTATATTCAAAAACGTACTTACCTGAGTGATTATTCTCTGATGGCTAAACAAATATAAAGATACTTGCTATTTTTATAAATTGGTGTGTGTGAGAAGTTGGCCTGGTATATGCTGTTCACTAATTAAAGTGGACACCTTGCACCAGAACAATTCGACTCTTATGGTAGATAGGTTTAAGACAACCTTTATAGAAAGCTATCCTAGTGGTAGCTGTGGAGAGCAGCCTTCAGGCTAAGTCTTGAAGGAATGTAAAGCAGCTTGTTTTACCACACAATCTCTTGAATCACCAAATGAAAAGACACCACACAGGTATATATATCAAATATATATGTATTTATTAATAACCACTCTCTACTAATCTCTTTATGAGATTAGAAGTCAGGAACATATGTACAAGTCAAATATTATCAGAATAAATTTAGCACAATTGAATATTACAATCTTAGTTTGCTAGACCTAGGTCTAGGGCATCTAGAATCGAGGGACCCCCAAGAACCACCCCAGGTAGTTGTAGGAGACCCACAGGGGACGGACGCGGTGACCTGGCACCGATGCGAATCCTGTACGAGTCTATGCACTCAGACGCGATTGAGATATCAATATTCAAGGTCCCTTGCGTGTTCGAGGCGAACACACCGATCGGACTCAGTACGAGTCGAAGGATACGGTTTACAGATAGGATTTGCAAGGGAGTTGGACGCGGTGTGTCTAACACAGACGCGAACCATGTACGAGTCAGTGCGAGAATCGCACGGGGAAAGTAAGAGTTTTAGGATACTTCTGGTGAACCTACAAGCAAGTCACTTACAGGGTAAGTAGTTCGAGGGCCCACACCTACAGGAGCACCGTAGTGCTGGAGTTACCTCACCCAGGGAAGCCGGGTGCACAGGTGTCCTTTGGTGTCGGGTCGCGGCGTCGTTTTCAATGGCGAACAAAGAAGACTTGCTGCTTGTGATGGTTTGAAGAAGTGTCCGGTGGAATCCAAGCCTGGATTCGGTGGAAGGATGACCTGAAAGCAGAGGGGACAGTGTTCAAAGTCACTTGGCAGTGACTCGGGGCAAGGAAGATGGATGCCCACCGTCGTCGCAGGATTCAGGTCGTTCACTGTTGCCTTGACTCTTCAGCCACGAGGTCCAGGAGGCGTCGACGACAACCAGAAGCTGGATTCGGCGTGTCCCACAATGACTGCGGCTTACTGCGGTATCGGCACTCGATCAGAGCCAACAAGCCTTGGTAACAGCAAGTCTCGGGGAAAGTGTGAAGAGGCAATGGCGCAGACCAGCAAGGTCTGTGGAACTCACCCAGCGAGGGTAAGTCAGGGCAGGCCTGGAGCAATCAGGGGAGCCTTTTGGTTTCTTTAGAAAGTCTTCTGGGGACCCACAAGCCGGCTGGCAAGGGATCGCAAAGACACCTTGGGAGGATCCGCTCACAGGGGCCCACGGTCACTCAGGACATGGTAGGCTGCTGATCTTAGGAGGGATTCCTGCTGGAGGCTGGGACCACACGTGGTCCAAAGCACAAGTTCGTGGAACGTTGTGAAAGGGTTGCACTTGACAATAGTGCACGGTACCCAGGGGTCGCGGTTCCTCATTACTCTTGGGGTCCACTGGCCTCAGCTTCGCTGGGGACTCACGATGGCCTTTTGAGAAGTCAGGAAATCCACTTCTTGGGCTGTAGGGACTTCGGACTCCGGCGGGAGTGGCGTAGTTTGCGACCGTTGTTTGTAGTTTTTGGTGCCTGCCAAGCAGGGGAGTCACTCCTTGACTCCAAGGGAGATTCTTCAGTCGAAGGTCCGGGATTCGTCTTCAGAGCGTCATCCAGGGAAATCTAGGGTGCAATGCACAGGTTCCCCCTCTTATACTAAAAGATAGGGAGGGACTAGCTCTATGACCCTACCTATGGGAGGGTCAGGGGAGTGGGTGGCTACACCCACTTCCCTTTGTCCAGTTTCGCGCCAGAGCAGGGACAGGTAGCCCCTGAGCCGGTTTGAACTGGCATATGCACAGAGGAGCCTGCTGCTCCCCCAGTGCAGGACTTCAAAGCACTCTAAGAGTGCACCCACCCAGCCCCAATACACTAAACCCTGTCTGGAAGGTGGTCACACCCCTTGGGACAGGATATCTATTGTTGGGCTTCCTCCACTGCGAGTGTTGGTCATCAGCAGGAGGGCAGCCCAGTGTCTGTGACTGGTGGCATCCATTTTGTGATGCCAGGGCTCTGCCGGATTCTACCGCGTTTCCACAGTAGGTACATGTCTATCCCTCTAGAAGGGTGGAATGCTACCCCCGCCGCCAGGACTGGCGGGGGGTAGTATTCCAAGGTGTTTGACACCAAACACGACATGTTTCGATGCAGCCATTCCAAAGTTAGCATTTTACCGCGAGTATATAATGCACTTAAAAGTATATGGTTTAACCGCATCCACAAACAGCACCAGAGAATGGACTCTGAGAGCTGCAGAGGGGCCCTGCTCAGGCAGAGGCACCCCTCACATAGAAGCCAAGCACCCTGCCCTCAGGATTGATAGGGCCTGCCTTAGGGGTGACTGATAGGTTTATATGTGTGTGTAGGAGAGATATAGGGGACCTATATCTCAGTGAGGGGTGCTAGCACTTCCTCACCCAGGCTGCAGTAGCAGGCCTGTGGTGTCAGATTTAGTCTGCTTCCCAGGGGTGGCATAATACATGCTGCAGCCCCTGGTAGGCCTGTGGAGTACCTATGCCCTTGGTACCTAGGGTACCATATACTAGGGACTCATAAGGTACCACAGTATCCAATCACTAGTGCACCTAGAGTGCACTCCAAATCGTTTAGAGAGAACAGAGAGGCTGGTGCCCTGATTAGCAGGGTCCCAGCCAGAATATAGCCAGAAACCAGTGTAAACATCAGAAAAAAAGTGGGGGCAACATAAGAGGCAGATCCTACTCTCCTATAGTGTGGATCTCCTTTTTGAGTTGTGTTATCATTTAATAATTATTGTGTGTATTTGCAAATGCCTTACAATCCTCTGTATTAAGCCTAAGCTGCTCGGTCACACTACCCCTAATAGAGCACTTTGGGATTGCATAGCAAGCCCTGTCCACTAGTAAGGGAACTCCTGGACTCTTTACAATGTATATCATATTACTGATATATCACATAAAGAGCCAGCTTCCTACACCTACATAGAACAAAACATAGGTTAGGTACTTAGGGCCACATGTGCGAAAAAGCCAGTTTGTGATTTCCTAATTGCGAATTTTGGTAATTTGCAATTATAAAATTGCAAACAGCTATGTACAAATGTGTATCTGATGTATTTAGCGATTCCTAGTGGGGACGCAATAGACCTACCTCATCAATATTCATGAGGTAGGTCGCAATTTGCAACCCATTCGGAATCGCTAAAAACACAGCATGGTAGCCTGCTGGGGACAGCATGCCACCATGTCTGTGTTTGCTTTTAAATAAAGCAACGTTTTTTAAAAATGCAGTCCGTTTTCCTTAAAGGAAAACAGGATGCGTTTAAAAAAGAAAATGAAAAGTGGGACCACTTCCTGCTCTTAAAAAACGTTTTCGCTACCATTCACAAAGCTCCCATTTGCAAATGGGTTACCACCAGATAGAATATGGTGGTAAAATTCAAATGTTTTGCAACTGCTTTACGGTCGCAAAACATTTGTACATACCACTCTGAGTCGCTATTATGAAGGGACGCTCTTAAAATGCCCCTTCCTAATACCGAATCGCTAACCCATTTTACGTTTCGGTAATAGGTTACCGAATCCCAAATTAGGGTTTGGTACACAGGAAAAGCCTTTTTTCTGGTCGCAAATGCCCCAATTCTGCGAATCGGGCCTTTTGTGACCTTAAAAAAGGTACGTACGTGTGGCCATTAGGTTCAACACGAGGTGGTGAAAAAAGGAGCACTGAAGCAGCTCATCTCCATTGATAAACTTCTCTAGGAGATGGCAGAGTTTATATATTGAAGAGCATCAGTACATAGAAAATACTAGCTCTGCAAAAACAACCGGGTGGAGTTTTCTGAAGGCCTGGAAAGGGGTATCGATGTGAATCTTGAGAATGAACAATGGGGAGAACTTATGAGGCCTTCTAACAACTATCCTAAGAGCACAAGGGGAAGGATTCTCAAAATGTAATATTGATAGCATTTTACCCCTGCCACGTTCCGCGCCTTGATCAGATTGATGCTGGGGAGGATCAGGGACAAGGAGCCATGATCACATATTGTATGGAGTTGCATGCACCTGAGAAGATTTTTAGAGCTGGCGCTGGAAGATATTACAACGGTTACAGGGATGTTGGCACCGCATGTCCCAGTGATGACAGGGCCAGGCTGGAAGCGAAAATCTGCCCTGGGAAACTATTGAAAACAGCCCCGTGCTGAGAATGGTTTCACGCGGTATAGTTGGGAAATGGAAGCCTTTCTATCTCTGAAGGCAATCACCGAGCCTGCAGTCTTACTGGGGAAACACCAGAGTGGTGGAGTGTCCAGTCCTGCGTAAGGATTATCCGAGGCTTGCCAACTCAACATGCACAGCTGTCCAGTTCAGAGTAAGTAGAAATCATTTCTCGTCTCTTCCTCTCAGCAGAGCACCGCATCCTGAAATAGCAGGGCACTGACAGCGTCCCAGCGCTCTGTGAGTGGTACTTTACAGTAGGGAACCAAATGTGGTTGGAAAAGGTACCGTATCGTATGACAGGCCAGTGAAGGGATATGGTGATGCCTTGACCCCACTTTTTCACTGTCTTTTACAAGACTAAATAAAGAACTGACAACATTGCAAGTGAAGAATATTCTGCACAAAGTACTGAACTGCTGAAGTCTTTAATCAGGCAGATCTAGAGACACGAGGGGGCATATCTACTAAGAAGTGGAGGAGGGCGGCGTTAGACACCTTGGCTTAACGTCGCGCTCCGCCACTTCCAAAACGCGGGGCTGCACCGTGTTTACAAGGACACGGTGCAGCCCTGCATTTCCCCCTGCGCTAATTTTTGCTGCCTAGCGCCACCGCAGACACCCTTGCACCATAGTGCAAGGGTACTTGTGTTGTAGGGGAAGATTATTTATGTGCAGGAAGATGTCTCTTTGTGCAGGAAAATGTCTCTTCCTGCACATAAACAATCTGAAAGGGCATTTTGAAACTTCTATGTGTGCTGCTTAATGAAACACACATAGAAGTTGCAAAACGTAATTTTTTTTTTTTTATTGATTGTTTATGTGCAGAAAGGGTCACCTTCCTGCACATAAACAATCAATGGCCTTTTGCTGTTTTTATGTGTGCTGCACAACGCAGCAAACATAGAAACAGCAAAAACGAGGAGAAATGAAACATTTCTCCTCGTTTCGCCTGTTTAAGATCAGTTTTTTCTTTGGTCTTAATTTTGGCGCTGCCCCATATTTACGCTGCTCTTATAAATATGGGGCAGAGTCAAAATCAATGGGTGCTGCTGTGGAACGCCCACCGTAACACCTATTGCCCACCCCTTTCACGCTATGTATAGCGTGAAAGAGGGCCTTATTTACAAGGCAGCGTTAAGCCACGTTAAGGATGTTAGTGGCTGGGAAACCACATTAGTGAGTAAGGATACTGACTGAAAACATTAATAAAAATGGATTACACTAAAAAAAAAGAACGTGTTTCTTGATCCTGCTCAGAGGCAGTCATTTTAAATGTTTAAGAATATCGGTGAGAATCTCAGCATGGAGAAGTAAATATTATGTGGCATATTTATGACCTGGTTTGCATCGTGATTGCACCATGCAACGTGGTACATACACGACGTAAACCTTAAGTGAGATTTATGAAGCCACACAAGTCCACTTTTCGTGGCTTTGAATGGCTTCAAAAATACAGAGTAATGCAACGCAGCACAAATTGCTTTGTTGCCTTACTCTGCACAAGAGAGGCATTCCATGGGCATTGCGTGGGTGTTCCCACACAACTCCCATGGATTTGGAGGCATTCCCAGATTTACCATCAGTGGTAGACTTGAGAATGCGCCAAGAAGATACGCCTTCCCTGGGTGAGGCGCAATGAGGAGAAATATATTTATTTCTCCTCGTTACTTCCTCTTTCTATGTGTGCTGCATTCTGCAGCACACATAGAAAGAGGAATATGCCTCTCAGGATTGTTTTTGTGCAGGAAAGTGCCCCTTCCTGCACAACAACAATCCTGCATGCAACAGAGGCACCCTTGCACCATTATGCAAGGGTGCCTGTGTTGGCGCTAGGCTGCAAAACGGCACCAGCACAGGGGAAAAGGCATGAATGCGCTGTATTGCCTTAAATACGGCGCATTCCTGCCCTTTCCCTGTCACGCAGTGAAGCACAGTAAGGTGACTTGCTGAGCTGCACTGCTTGACAAACTTGTAAATCTACCCCACAGTGCTAGGCCTAACCTGAAGTATACCATACTCATATTTCCAGTTTGCTAAGCACACAAGGAAAACGTTTGCCATTGAAAGAGGAGCAGACGAACTGTGACAGGTATATATAACTAAGCCTCAAATTTCAGCGGAGGCCAGAAACTAGGTAAACATAATAGAAAAGGCAGAGATCACACAAATCACTAACAATTATTCGTATTTGTACATAAACTAGTAATAAAATCTATTATAAAGTTCCATGTTGTAGTTTGTCCAGCTGAAGTCAGCTTGCGAATCTCACTTCTACAAACCTGTAGGTCATTGGCTTTCTCTTTATTTTTAATCCATGCCTTCCCTTGCGTCTGTGGGTCGATGAGGAGGGGGTACCTGGGCGCCTGAGTGACTATGATGCCGTTCTGGACAGACAGGTCATCGCCTGGCAGCCCCTGAAGGTTCCACTCACTTATCTGCATAAATAAGAAAGAGGCGAGTTAGTTTCAGGCCGCCGACAGCTGAACGGAGAACTAATCAATACATGTACCATGAACAAGTGTGACGTGTCAATCTACATCTAGATAAGGTAAGAACCGAGGCCCCGATGGCGAAGCTAAAGCCCCCGCAGCCCCCGCGGTGCCAGAGGAGGGGCGGGGGGTGGGGGCCCTCAGCTCCGTACATGTGCTTTGCAGGGGGCCCACTCACGTTTCGTTGCGCCACTGTTGAGAGTCAGGTCATGATATATCTTCGGTTGCAAACCGTAACCTTTCAGCTTTGCTTCCTAAATTATCCATTCATAATTAAAATGCACACACACAGTTTAGGTGAGGACGTGGGGCATAAATGTAATGCAATTTCCATTTGCTCGTGTGACTTGGAACATCCGTTACGCCAGTCATACCTTCCAACTTGTAACCATGGTTATAGAGGCATTTTAATGAAACAATGATTGCAAAAATGCCCATGTCTTAGACGACGATTATAATGGTTTTTCTACTTTTTTTTCAAAATCATAAACACATTAAAAAGTAGAAAGTGTAAGGTAGCTCTTCCGCGAGGACAGGACGAGGCTGCAATTGTTGTAGGATTTGTCGAAGACTGCTCTCATCCGAGTGCGTGCCGTCCCTGTGCTGCTGCCCCTGACAAGTGTTGAACCCCAGAGGTCTGATGCTCGAGTAAGTGATGCATGCCTCATCTGCTGTCACCAGTACCACTCAGATGCTATAGCAAAGAGAACAAGGTGTCTAAAGGCGAGTGTCAGCACAGCAGCCTCCTCCTCAACGATCGGCGTTCAGCACAGCAGCCTCCTCCTCAATGATCGGCGTGTCAGCACAGCAGCCAACTCTACGATCGGCGTGTCATCACAGCAGCCTCCTCCTCTGCGATCGGCGTGTCAGCACAGCAGCCTCCTCTTCTGCGATCGGCATGTCAGCACAGCAGCCTCCTCTACGATCGGCCTGTCAGCACAGCAGCCTCCTCTACGATCGGCGTGTCAGCACAGCAGCCTCCTCCTTTGCGATCGGCGTGTCAGCACAGCAGCCTTCTCTACGATCGATCGGCGTGTCAGCACAGCAGCCTCCTCAATGATCGGCGTGTCAGCACAGCAGCCTCCTCCTCTGCGATCTGCGTGTCAGCACAGCAGCCTCCTCCTCTGCGATCAGCGTGTCAGCACAGCAGCCTCCTCTTCTGCGATCGGCATGTCAGCACAGCAGCCTCCTCTACATTCGGCCTGTCAGCACAGCAGCTTCCTCCTCTACGATCAGCGTGTCAGCACAGCATCCTCCTCTGCGATCGGCGTGTCAGCACAGCAGCCTCCTCCTCTGCGATCGGCGTGGCGTCAGCACAGCAGCCTCCTCCTCTACGATCGGCGTGTCAGTACAGCAGCCTCCTCCTCTGCGATCAGCGAGTCAGCACAGCAGCCTCCTCCTCTGCGATCGGCATTGTTACGTCCTGCGAGACACGTTCTAGTGTCTCGACAGGCATAGAGTTTAGAGCCACTCCCCTATGGGAGTGGGCACACTTGCACCCCACAGGCATCCCTCACAGGCGTCACGAGTGACGTGAGCCTGTTAATAAAAGGGCCCGGGTGCACGTGCTCGTGGCCAGTTATCTAACTATCGCAATCGTGTCTGTGTCAGTCATTCAGCAGTATGTGGGCCTAGAGCCCACAACACCACATTGGCGACGAGGCGGGTCTGACCCCGCGGGCCTGCGTCTCGGCACTTCCTTGGCCCTCGTGGGGAAGAACCGTGCCCGAGATGTGACTTTCCCATGGCCCGTGGAAGGAGCTCGACATCGTCACAGTGTGACAGGTGAAGACTGGCCGTCTCCCACCCTCATTCGTTTGGGTGGAAGGAGGAGAAAACGCTGATGCCCAGCTCCGGTGTGAGGGCAATATGTCTGCGGCCCCACTGCGACGCTTGCATCAGCCCCGAGGGCAGCAGCGATCCGCTGCAGCGTAGGCCGGCTGGCGACGCACCCCGGCGCAGCGGGACACCTCCTGAAGCACCCACGCCAGTGGAAGAGTGGGCCACCCTACGGCACCCCTGCAGAGTGCATGTATCAGTGAGCCCTGCCGCAGAGCAGTGCCAGCAGACGCCGGTACACCAGAGCAGCTGCAGCACCGGAGGTAGGACTGAAATTGCCCCGTGAGGACACGCTGCAACCCCACACAGCAACTGCTCTGTGCGCACCGGGGAGGAAGTGACAGTAAGGCAGGCATGCGGGGAATGGGTCCGTGTCCCCCCTACCTGCTCAGGCGCGAGTAGTCCGTCTTGCCTGGCTCCGGCTGCCCAGCGAAGCCGCGTCGCAGCAGAAGGCTCTGACCCCGCACAGCGAAATGGCCCGGTACATGCCTCGGCTTCCTGTACCCAAATGCGGCCCACAAATGAAGAAGCCCGACCAACTCCGACATCACGCTCGTGATCGGAGAAGCGGCCACAGCGGTTGGCAGAGCAGCGCACAGCGCCACCTGACGGTCGCCCAGGAATACCGCAGCGTTCCATAAGGAGCAGCAAGAAAACAAACACAGATCGTCCCGCAGACTTAGTGCACTCACCAAAGCCCGAAAGGTGCTGGAAAAAAAAAAAAGAGGGGTTTCAGCACAGAGACACTTGTGACAATCCGGCCAGCTCTGCCCCAAGCAGCACCGATTGTCCTGCAAGCTCCACGCAACACACCAAGACCGCAAGGTGCAGGTAAAGCAAAGAGGCCCCCAGAACGCACAAACACTTTTGACACTCAATCCAGCTCTGCCCCAAGCAACTAGCAGAAGCCTATATTGCCCTGCGTACATGGGAATCCCGCAGAAAGGAAGGTAGCTTCCCTTCTCTGCACGGGGAGTGGTAAGAGCCAGCAGCTTCGAGAAAGCACATTGGAGCCTGCAGTAAGCACGAACACTACACCGCCCCCTGGTGGCCACTGGTGATACGCCACCCAACAAAGTGAGCACAGGAGGGTTTGGGCAGGTTGTTATCTGGGGATGAGACAACCTATTGCAGCCACAAGCCGGGCAAAAAAAGCAGGCCCCCAGTGCAGCACAGAACTACTGCTAGGTGCCCGAACAGCAAAGCAGTGCACGAAATACCACAACACTGCACCCAGAACGAAACAAAACAAAAGGGTGATAGCGGGCGCCCCCTCCCACTGAACTGATCACGGGGCAGCCCAACCATAAGGAGAAGACAGAGTGGGAGACACGGAGCACTACTCAAGACGCCACAGCAATAGACTGATCGGAATAGTGCCACCTGCCCCCATGGACTGCATGTCAGGTTCACTTAGAGAGACTGCTCACTCTGCAGAAAGCCTGCATGAAGCCTGCACAGGCGCTACAACGCAACGTCCAGCCAAAGCAGGGGTACTAAAGGTCCACAGCAGCAACGTCGACAAGAATCAGTCTCAGCAAGGTGATCACTGATCGAGCAACAGCTCAAAGGAGTCTACCCCCGCCAAAAGTGCAAGAAAAGACTGGTGCAGAGAGTGCGCCACCAGCGGCGGCCCAACGCCGTAACAGGTGAGAAGAGTGCGCCACACGACCCTGGCGGTGAACGACCACCACTGCAAGGAGGAAGAGCAGGCACGCCAGGTGCCAGAAGAGGGTGTCTACGAAAAAGCAAAGCGTGCACAGCCCGAGGTGCATGACACATGCACCCAGAAGCGCGTCAGCATTAGTAAATGCCCAGGAGGCAAAGAGACATCTCTGAAGAAAAGAAGCACTGCTGGAACCAGCAGGGAGATCCCATACATCTCCACAGCAGCAACGGAGCCCGGAAGGGGCCAAGCGCAGCACAGTGTCCTCCCTCACACTGCCGCAAGCAGGAGTCGTCAGTGACCCAAGGCTGACGAGAGGAGAGTCGTACACCACAAGTGGCCAGCCACCACCACAGCTCACCACTGCCCGTGGAAGCCATTCCCTGGAGAGGGAACACCCGGAGTAGGAGCGTCAAGAAGCCACAGCTCACCACTGCCCGTGGAAGCCATTCCCTGGAGAGGGAACACCCGGAGTAGGAGCGTCAAGAAGCTGCCTGAAAAAGGAGCACCCAAGATGGGTGGCTGCTCGCCATGCAGCCGAGAAGAGCAACTGAAGGTTTGCCAGAGTGGTCCGGAGACCATTGAAGTTCAACGGCCCCGTTGGCCGTGTTAGAACATGGTGCATGTCATGGCACCCGAAGAAGAAGAAGAGTGGAAATCGTGTCACCCAGAAGAAGCGGGACAGACGCAGGTGTGTCAAAGACAAAGAGAGGAGAAGCACAAGGACTCGTAGCAACACAAGCCAAGAACACCTCCAAAGACACCAGACAGCCACCAAGGCGGACCGACGGCCCTGGCGACAGCACCAAGGGAGAACCACACGTAAGCCACAGCATGCGCAAACCGCGTTGCTCCCATCGCTTCACAGTGAGACCGTCTAGCCCCGAGTGTCGGCAGTTGGAGTCGAGTGGTATCCCTGCTCCTGACCGCCAATGCCAGAGGTGCAAGACAAGATTCAGAAGAGGCAGTCACGTGGCTACGATGTCCATCCAGAAAATTCCTCTCCTAGTTAATCATCGCCACCTGTCGTCCAGGCCCAATGGCAGCTACGTCATCAATGCCATGTGCATGACACCGCACTCAGCAAGACACGTGGAAGTGTGACCGGAGGGTCTGCACCAAGAATCGGACAACCAGCTGAGGTCAAAAGGGGAAGTCGTGATTGGCAGGGCCGGACGATGAAGAAAACCCAAGCTACAACAGGAGTGAGTCCTGGCACAGTGACAACAAGGGAAGAGGGGGACAACCCGAAAAGGAACTGGCAACCGCACAGCGGGAGGCCGAGGGTAAGCCGCACAGCCTGCGCGAACCGAGTCTCATGCCTCACATATCACAACGTGTTCATCACCCCTCCGTCATCAAAGTCCCGACAGCCCAAGAAGCCCAAGTACACGAATGCAAGTGCTTCCCAGAGAACGTGTAGGCACCTGGACACCCCTGCCTCAGGTGACTGACTCCAGACTGAAAGCCTGCAATCATCAAGGCAAGTCATCACCAGCCATCGTCCAAATTCACCACACGACTGGCCATGCCATCATGCCAGTCCTCATCAAGTGCGTCACACGAAACCATCCAGAGTACCGATGGTTGGAGTCCTACACTGTTGCCGACCTAGCCAACAAGAAGACTCAGAGGCTACCCGCTGACCTGGTCTGCACCTGAACTGCGGCAGAGAGAGCATGTCCTGACCAAGACCCACACACCCTTGAGGTTTGTGCGAGAGACTGGCTACTGGCTCCTTGGCGGTTTGCAGCTGCCCCCAGCCGGCACACACGCAGCCCCAATCGCAGCCTACCTGCAGTCCCGTGGCAAGCCCGACGAAGGGCCTCCCCAGGCGGGAGAGCTGGAAGAGACATTGCCCCACCGACAGGTCACCGGACACAGCAAGACGGCCTAATAGAGACTTCAGGCAATACAGAGATAATCCAGTGAACTTTCACCATGGACTCTCACCATGATCTTGACGCACCCAGTTAATGAACTGTTATTAATCACCACATACCATCCTCAAGGTCAGCGAACGGAAGCCACCTGGGACCAAGGGCATGCTTCCACCAGCATGTTACTAGAGTGCAGCGGACATCTCCAAGCAAGCGTTCGTGTCCTGAATCACACAGGTTAAATGATGAGTGCCCGCCGAGATCGTCCTGCCACAGTCGGAGTCACCAGTCCTGGTCTGCTGTCTTCTGGATGCCTGACCCGAGAAACTGATGGACCCTGTGGTGTACATCTCATTGTTATTTTCTCCCTATAGGTTGGACTAGGGAACTTTTGTTTTATTAAAATTTGGGAGGAATGTTATGTCCTGCGAGACACGTTCTAGTGTCTCGACAGGCATAGAGTTTAGAGCCACTCCCCTATGGGAGTGGGCACACTTGCACCCCACACGCATCCCTCACAGGCGTCACGAGTGACGTGAGCCTGTTAATAAAAGGGCCCGGGTGCACGTGCTCGTGGCCAGTTATCTAACTATCGCAATCGTGTCTGTGTCAGTCATTCAGCAGTATGTGGGCCTAGAGCCCACAACACCACAGGCATGTCAGCACAGCAGCCTCCTCCTCTACGATCGGCGTGTCAGCACAGCAGCCTCCTCTACGATAGGCGTGTCAGTACAGCAGGCTCCTCCTCTGCGATCAGCGAGTCAGCACAGCAGCCTCCTCCTCTGTGATCGGCATGTCAGCACAGCAGCCTCCTCCTCTACGATCGGCGTGTCAGCACAGCAGCCTCCTCCAGCCTCCTCCTCTGCGATCGGCGTGTCAACACAGCAGCCTCCTCCTCTGCGATCGGCATTCGCATGTCAACACAGCAGCCTCCTCCTCTGCGATCGGCGTGTCAGCACAGCAGCCTCCTCTGCGATCGGCGTGTCAGCACAGCAGCCTCCTCCTCTGTGATCGGCATGTCAGCACAGCAGCCTCCTCTGCGATCGGCTTCTCCGCATAGCAGCCTCCTCCTCTGCGATCGGCGTGTCAACACAGCAGCCTCCTCCTCTGTGATCGGCATGTCAGCACAGCAGCCTCCTCCTCTGCGATCCGCATGTCAGCACAGCAGCCTCCTCCTCGATCGGCGTGTCAGCACAGCAGCCTCCTCCTCTACAATTGGCGTGTCAGCACAGCAGCCTCCTCTACGATCGACGTGTCAGCACAGAAGCCTTCTCCTCTGCGATTGGCGTGTCAGCACAGCAGCCTCCTCCTCTGCGATCAGCGTGGTGTCAGCACAGCAGTCTCCTCCTCTGCGATCGGCGTGTCAGCACAGCAGCCTCCTCCTCTACGATCAGCGTTTCAGTACAGCAGCCTCCTCCTCTACGATCGGCGTGTCAGCACAGCAGCCTCCTCCTCTGCAATCGGCGTGTCAGCACAGCACCCTCCTCCTCTACGATCGGCGTGTCAGTACATAAAGGTTGCGGCCACCCTAGGTGATAGGTGATGGGGTTCTCCTTGTAATGCAATTACATCGCAGCCTCAGGACTCAGGATAAGGGCATCCACACAATCAGGCCTACGGTGACTGTGAAAGACAGGAACCTGAAGAGGCTGGAACACCACACTGACTCCCAGAAAGTTCAGTGACCCACCTACTGATTTTAGGTCACTTCCAGGTAACTCATGGCAGGGCCGCACTTGAGACTTTTCAGGGCACACAGCCTTTGCCTGGTAACTTGTTAGGAGTTGTGGCCCTTCGCTTTCATGCCAGTTTGAACTTGTTAACCATCCCTTACATTTGTTGTTTTGCACCCTCGTTGTTCCACTCAGTTTCTGCTCTTATGCTGCCCTATCCTTGTTCAGTGGTGGCCGGTGACATTTGAAAGTGGTGAGGCGTAAAAGGTTGAGATGAGTGCGTTGCGGTGAGCAAGCGTAGCAAACAAGCCTGACCGGCATGAGGGGGGTTCGGGGGTTCTCCCTCTGAGAACATTTTGAAAAAAGAGTGGCCAAATGGTCCATTTTCAAGCAAGTTTGAGAAAGCAAGAAGGTTAATAAAGCGATTGTGAAAGTGTAGCTATGACATCAATAAGGAGCTTTCTTATGATAATGATGTAGGTAGCTGCCTGTTCAGTATAACCACAGAACGTCATAACAGGCTTTGAGATAACAATGCCGTGAGTACCTCGCAGATTTAGTTATTTATTGATATGCCTTTAGAAATAAAATCTACTGACGAAATACAACTTATTGTGATTTGTCAGACTGGATACAGCGAGACAGAAAGGCATAAACATTAAAAGGCAGTAGGGCACCATACAAGGCACATTCAGGGGATGAAGAAATATGATCACATCACCCCCATCCTGATGCAACTCGATTAGCTCCCTTTGCTGGTCCACTACATCATCAAAACCAGCTGCATCATTTACAAACATTGCAAAGGAAGCAGCTGTTGTTTATGAAGTCGTGACCCAGCAAAGCCATCATGACCTGCTGCAGCACCCCCCTTATCTTGACAGGCAGAACAATATTACCAATATACTGCAGCTAAAGCCAGACAGTACTGTATGCTGTGTCTTGCTTCCACAATCACGTCTTTTCTATAGCGGGATCGTTTTAAGGCTGCTTGACACAGTAGCAGTAGTGGATGTAGGGTGGTGCTGTAGAGTAAGACACACCTTGAAAGAGCACTTCAGTCTACCCTCAGACTTGTGTCTGCTGGGGTTGGTTTGTGACAGGCTTCATTGCTACTACCTGTGGCAGGGAGAGAGTTCACACTACTGTGCAGCTGATAGACATCCAACACTGGGCTGATATCGGGTTGTGTTGGACAGAAGGAGGTAGACAGAGCAGTTGAAAGCTCACTGCCCACAATCTTGACAAAAGTTTTCAACCTTTATATATGCGGTGTAAAACCTGATTCAAAGATACTATCTCAGAAACCACAAAAGCAGTTTCAGAATGAGTGAATTGCATGCTGCACTTAGCGGGGCAAATTAATTTTGATTAAGACTATGAGCTGTAAATATGTAAACTGATGGAACCTGACTTGCCCAAGGCGTTGGCTGTGACAAAAACATCAAATGCAGTGCAAACATATATTGGTGAGGCCTAGATACCTAGGCGCTGTTTACATGCAGTCTGGGGATTGGTGAGGCATTGACTGTGCTTAGTGAGAAAGGAGTAGGAGCAATGAGTACCTCCTACTTCTGGAGAATGAGGAATTACATGTTACATTTATGGGTTTTTTCACCCTAAATTCTACATGTATCAGGTTTTAGCACAGGTTTTCCTTCAATAAATATCAGCGGGTTTGGCCTTCAGAAATTAACAAGGGGAAAATTACGGGGGTTCATTGTTTATGACAATACCCACAATTCCAATACAGGCAAGAAGAGGGGTTTGCTTAGGGGTTGGAATTTTAATGGCCAATTTGTTTTCATGGCATGGCATTAGCAAAGCCCCCCCCCCCACTCCCCCGATGAGGTATGACTTGCATTCAGACATTTCTAGCCTGGTGCTTTGTAAGCCCTTTCTTGCAAAGAAAACTACAAATCTCAAAATACATCTTGGTTCAAAGTCGGTAAAAGCTGGATCTCTTACAAATGGCAGAGGGCTAATTATTCCAAACCAAAATGATGCAACGCATGAAGAAGCTTTGTTATTTCTTCTTGTAGAAAGGTAATAACTATTTTATTTATAATATGTACTTTATGAAAGCACTTATGGACGGTCTAAGGGACTGAACGCTCTAAATTCAATCTAAGCTTCAATGTTTTTAGCGCACAGTGGCATCTTTTTCTGTGCTCACAATATCCCCCCCCACCCCGTCAACAGAGACTGAGTATGTTTCTCTTAGGGACTGACCAGCTGTGCCTGGCCTGTATAAGTGGCTGTGGCTGTTAAACATAATGTAGGCAACTCTCACTGTCTTCCTATTCAACCGCTTCTCAGTTCTATAGAACTGGAAGCAAACCCAGCACCAAGACGCCAATATTCAATCTATGTTGTCCCATTAAGGGACACTTATAATCGCTAGAGGGCACGTAAAAGTCAGTCGCAGCTCGCGCTCCAATACTCGCGGGGGAGGGTTGGGGGTCGCGCGCGGCGCGGGGGAGTTTACAATAAAGCACCCTTTAAACAAACTAAACTTACCAGATCCGCGCCGCCTCTGCGAGTCCTCCTGGGCCGGTGTCCGACTCCCGCGTTGGCGCCTTCAAAAGTACCGCTTGCTCTCAGCCAATCCAGACGCTGCTCCAGCAGCAGCGCCAGGATTGGCTTGAGCAGTAGTGCGCATGTTCTGTTTAGGGCTTAACATTTTTTGCGACCAGCCCGAACATGCGCACTAGGCTGCTCATTAGAAGAGCAGCATGGAACAACCCTCGCTTTTCTAATGAGCAGCCTAGTGTGCGCATGTTCAGGGCTGGTCGCAAAATGTTTAAGCCCTAAACAGAACATGCGCACTCTTGCTGTGCAGCTGAACTCTGTCCTGTAGTGCTGCCCCGCCCCTTCTAAGCCGACTGCCTCCGGCTCTGGCTGGGATAAAGGGATTCATTGTGTGAGTGAGAGAGTCCCGTCCGAGAGTGACGGCAACGCTCAGTGGGGCAACGCCCAAGCGCCCTAATGGACGCACCGCCCCTGTCCTTGTTGCTCTAGTTTTGTGCTTCTCTCACTTGCCCCCTAGCTTCTGACAGGAGGGTTCGTGGTGGAGCTCTCAAATGGACTCCAGGCCTGCTTAAGGCTTGTTAAGCACCACTGCTTTCCAAAACTGGTGAGCCTTACAAATGCTGCTGGAGGAGGCTGGTGTAGGAAAGTAGGATCTGCTTTCATGATCACCCCCACTTTTTGCTAGTGCCATTATGTTTTTCTGACATCATGTGTTTGTCACATCAGCCACTTGTCTGCTAACTCTCGGCAGTCCCTTTCATACCTGGCTCTCAAGACTTCCCCTCTCAGCTGTCTCTTTGTACCCTATGCCTTTATGGCTACTCTCTCACACACTCGCCTCCCTCTCACTCAGTTTTATCTCTCACCTAACTGTGTCTTTATCACTATTTCTCACACCTGCCTACCCCTCTATCCATTTCTCTTAGCTGTCTCTTTCTCCCCGGCCTCTATTGCTCTCACACCACTCTTTTCTCTTTCTCCCTAAGCTGATTCTTTACCTCCATCTGTCCCGCACGCACACCTGTCGTTGTCCTCCTCATATCACTTTGTAGCATCCCTTTCCTGCACATTTTATTCCTTATGTATCCCCTGTAGACTTCCCTTCTACTTTACCTCTCTCTTCCCTCTATATATCTCACCTCTTCTATATCTCTTAAAGAAACCTCCACATGCACCCGTTTTCTGCAGGCTATTGAAAGTAAACAAGGCTCACGAGTGCTATGTTTAACTTCTGTTCATGTTAATGCCTTTGCCAGCTCTGAGATGAGGTGGAATAAGCAGTGCCAGGGGTAGCAAGTGAGCAAATATATATATATAAGCTCTCAATGGCAAAAAGAAAAAATCAAGGAGAGGATACTATGTGGAATGACACATGTAGTATATATTTTGGAGTACAGGTGCGGCTAATAATATATTGGTAGCACGGTGAATAAGTTAAAACTGCGCATTTCACAACATATGAGAGCGATTACGAATAAAGACTTTACATATGTAATGTCCAAACATATCTGGAAGGAACATGATGGAAGTTTGAACAACTTTACATTTTCTGGCATTGAATATATCCTGCAGAAGATCAGAGGGGGAGATCGTGAATTGACACTAAGAAAAGCTGAATCAAAGTGGATTATAACAATTGGAACTGAGATTCTGTGGGGCCTAAATACGGTTGCGAAACTGTATACATTTCTATAAGGTTAGCAAGAGGCCAGGAGACATCTTTTATATGGGAATAACACAAGAAGGCAAACTGTATCAATGTTCCTGTAATGTTAAGAATGTGTGGGGACGACCAAACGTTTTTAATCTGGTCTTAATGAATTTTAGAATGTGCTGTTCTTATACCTAAAGGAATGATTCAGTCATAACCTATAGAGTAGGTCTTGATAACGTTTAAAAGGGTAAAAACAAACCACACCCCTCACACCTTTCCTTCCCATCCTACATACACACAGGGAGAAAATGAAGGTTTTTGATATTTGAGCTGGTTAACACTGTGCACTTTACAGGCATGAATACAGATATTAGTGAGACTGTGAGGAGGTAGAACAATGTTGTTTACTGTTGATGGTTAGAGGTACATGAGGAGAGGGGGAGGTAAATCCCCCAAACCCCCCACCCCCCTGCTCCCCTCCTTCTTTTTTTCATGGGGATAAGACCTACAGTCCCTTTTGGCACTTTAATTTCAAGCACATGAGTTTGCGAAATTTGCACATTCTATAAAAAATTGAGGAATGAATTATGGAGATATTGCGAGTTTTGCACATCACAAAAGTACTGCAAATTGATTCAGTGTCTCAGGGTTTGCACTTGCAATTTCATACAGGTTACAAATATATTTACAACTTGATGTAGGATACAAGACTGTACCATGATGATTTTGCAGAGTTTGCACATTAAGAAAAGTACTGTATAAGTGACCAGTTTCAACCTCGAGCATTAGCACTTTCATATATGTATAAAGTATATTGTGAACCTTGCCCCCAGTATAAGCAAGGTATAAACACCCAATAGACACCTTTGGGTTTGGAATACCTACCCCCACGTGAGAAAGACCTTCATCCCTCTGAAGGGTAATAAGTTCCAAAGGAGTGTATTTATGACATACTACGAAGCTTTAGCTCTGCTTTAGGTTGTAGAATTATGTATGTATGTACAAATCTTGTGCTTTACACAAAGAGTAAAAGCCAAATATACTGTACCAATATGAGTTCTTTGGAAAGTGTAATGCACTTCGTTACAATAATATATGTTAATGCACAATTGAAAAATGCGATCCGATTCCTTGTAAAAATTCATATTTGATTTTAATTCGGTGGTGGGGGGAAGGCTGTTGCCCTTTAAAAAACGACACTCTGGACACGAACTCTATGACCCAGTTGAAGGCTTTTTGCCGAAACACATAGGTCTGTTTCTTTCTGTTGCACGTGCACTTTGCTTATTGAAGAAAAACATGAAAAAATCAAAATAAAAGATTACGGCTGAAGAGATTACCTCCATGAGTGCCGTCTTCCATGAGTTGTCCGAGGTGGATTCATTGGAAATATTTTCTGGCAGGGGCTGGGAGTGTGTATTCCATTTTATATATATATATAGATATATATATATATTCACAAAAAAAAACAAAAGTTACAGGGACGTTATAGTTAGGGTCAGATTTTACCCATACAAAACCAGAGAAATTCAGCCGTTATAGTTACCTGAGTTAACTATAACTTGCGCCACTGCAATACACTGCTTATGACCTCACATAGTACATCACTCATGACATGGTCAGTGACATCACTGATGACATCACTCATGACATCTCAAATTGCATCACTGATGACACCAGTGATGTCATCATCCAGTGACTGTTTAAAAAAAGTTTATGTGTTAAATGTATATACTAAGGTGTATTGCTGATTCACTGGGTGTATGAGTGTCTGTATGGTCGACTCAGTGGGTAAATGGCTGACTGTATAAGTGAGTGATTAGGTGTCTCGGTGATATTATAGGTGAGTGACTGGTTGTGTAAATGAGTATATCTGTCTGTCAGTTGATGTCTAAGTGGGTGTATGAGTGAGTTAGTGGGTACATGAATGGCTATATGGGTGTTTGATTGGTTGTCTGACTACCTCTATGGTTGTCTGGGTGTCTGTGTGTGTGGGTGAGGAGGTGTGTGACTGCCTGTATGGATGAGTCAGTGGATGAGTCAGTGGCTGTATGGGGTACCTTGTGTATGTCTCAGAAGCTGTATGGGTGAGTGAGTGTCTGTAAGGCTGTGTCGGCGATCGAGTGCATGTGTCAGTATGGGTGAGTAACTGGGTATGTGAAAGGCAGTATAGGTGAGTGATGGGGTATATGAGTGACTGTATGCGTGAGTGAGTGAATATGAGAGTGGCTATATGGATGAGTGCGTGCCTCTGTCACTAACTGTATAGGTGAGTGAGTACATGTTACTATTTGTATGAGTAAGTAAGTGGATGTGTGCGTAACAGTTTAGTAAGTGGCTGTGTATGGGTGAGTGTCTGGATGTGTGAGTAGCTCTATGAAATGAAATGAAATACCAGCATTTGTAAAGCGCACAGCTACCTCCGGAGAGGTGTCCCAGCACTCGGGGCCATCGGGAAGATTAAGCGAGCTATTGCCCAGAGTCACATGGTGCTGGGCTAACCTGCCGCCGGCACCGGGGATCGAACCGTGAACCCTGTGGTCCGGAGTCAGGAACCATGGCCGCTGCGCTACACCTCTTCCTCTTCTATGGCTGACTCTCAGTGTGTGCCTGTATGAGTGTATGAGTAGATATGTCAATGGCTGTATTAGTGAGGGAGTGGGTGTATAAGTGGCAGTATGGGCGAGCAAGTGGATGTGTGTGTAGATCTATGAATCAGTGAGTGGGTGTGTAAGTACTGGTATGGCTCTGTGAATGGGTTTGTGAATGGGTTTGTGCATGGTTGTGTGGGGTGGCAGTGGGTGCATAAAAGATTCTATAGGGGTGTGAGTGTGTGCGTCAGATGCTGTGGATGATGGCATCACTGATGTCATGAGTGATGTCATTTGAGATGTCATCAGTGATGTAATCAGTGATGTCACTAACCATGTCATGAGTGATGTAATATGTGAGGTCATAAGCAGTGCATTGCGGGGGTGCGAGTTATAGTTAACTCAGGTGACTACAATGGCTGAATTTCTCTGTTTTTGTATGAGTTAAATCTGACCCAAACTATAACGTTCCTGTAACCTTTGTTTTTTTAGTGAATTTCTAAGGTTTTTTAAAATTCTATTTGCTAACTATAACATCCTTGTACCTTTGGTTTTTTCAGTAAATGTCTAAGGTTTTTTAAATGCTAATTCCTAACTATAACATCCCTGTAACCTTTTTTTAAAATTTTATTTCTAAGGTTTTTTAACTAGCAGTCACGTTTGCAGAGTGGTGGGGAAAGGGGGCTGGGCCTCTGACCAGCTCTCGGGAATTCCGCTGCGTAGGACTTACAGGAGGTACCAGGAGGGCTTCTTGGCCCCCAAGGTCCCTCTGTAGCCAAGGGGTGTAGTAGAGCTTATAGGTCCATTGTCGACATTTGCTAAGTTAGCATGAGCTTCGCTGCGTTGAGGCTGCTTTTGTGCATGACACTGCAAGCATATATTTCGCAAGACTCTGTATGTGCACCATTCACATGAGAACTGTCTGCTTTTCGCGTCCTCTGCTGTGCTCTGAGGTTTAGTCTGCACACGATGTACAAGGTCAATCAACAATGCCCCTTGTTATTCTGTTCTGGTCAGCCCCTCGCACCTAGACATAACATACTACCCACAGCTGCACTACTGGAAATCATGTGTTTTAATATTGCAAACACAACATGTTATGAGACACCTTTCTAGAGAGAAGAGCTGTGCTTGTCCTGGGATGTGAACATTTTATCTATGCCTTGAGGTATGGGGTCGCCTGACAAAGCCCAGAGGTCTTCTTTTTTATAATAAACTATTCCTTAGCACGGGGAGGGTGGTTAGGTCTTTTAGTCCTTTATCCACTGTCTTTATAAAATGATATCCCCGTTTATATTCTATGGAATTGTGACAATGCTGACTGTATTGTGTTTATGCATTCTGCTGCTAGTAACGGCACGTGTACTGTACCATAGAGCGCGTTAGTTGAAATAAACATTTTAAACTATACTGCATCTCTTATTATTACATTGTGGACAAGTATGAGTGAGTGAGCGAAAGAGTTGTCTTGCTCCCGCGATTCCCAAGAGAGAGTAACATGTTCTGGGTTGTCTAATCATTGGTAGCTTCGCTGTAGACGGAGAACGAATGAGACACTATAGCTAGTCGGTTTGGGATTTTGGGTACTAATGTGGTAGGTCGGTACACCCCCTATTCACTGAGGTCCCATGTTCCTGTGCATACTTCTGTATATGTGCAGAATCCATGCAACATGGCGCCACCAACGTTTGGTCTGGTTCTTATTTGCGAGACGCTTGTGTAGTGCTTGTGCTTGTCCACGATCCCCTCGCTTCTGTTTCCGGAAACAGCTGTGACGGTGTAACCTCCCATATTGATGTTTTTATGGGTTCTATCAAGCTTGATTTTCTTAAAAGGTTTATTCTTATCTTATTGACTTGTTATTGCGCTGCCACGCATAGAGTTGTTATTCTTTCTCTCTCGACATGGCTGTGGATATCCCAGTGCATAGCCGCGCTGCGCTCCGGGCTCATTTGGCTGATTATGGAGTGCCTGATGTGGGTGTCGGGCTTATCTTTGTGGTTGAAGCGATTCCTTCTTACCACTTTGAAGTGTTTTATACTTGGGTCACTTTTCCGGCGGTGGATGGGACTGATAATTTGTTCCATACATACACTGCCACGGCCCTTCCTCATGTTTATCAGCCTTATAGGGCTCTTGAAGTTCCGCTAACGGCTTGGCAACACCAAATTTGGTTTAATGGCGCCCTCCTCACCCGGTCTCTCCGGTCCGCTTAGGTCCTTTATCGATAGATGGGGCCACTTGGCCCGTTTTGGCTGGGTATACCCCACACCCACGTTATCTAACAGTTCCTATAGCAGACCTTCGTGTATTGCACACGTCTTTGATACCAGTGCATAGAGCTGTTATTCAATACGTAACGCGCAACGTCCAGGTGGGACTACCTGGTGTTGCTGCGCAACCCGCTGGACCTGGCGGAGTGACTATTAGTCCCTTCATGGTTAATTCAGTTATGGGCAAGCGTCCACAGAATAAGGATGAATTGCCTTATTGGCTTGCTGAGAAGTTTGGTCAGCTTGAGGCTGTTTTTCCGAATACCTCTCCTGTGGAAAAACACAGGATATTGAATATTAGTATGCCTAAGGACTTGCTACCCGAGTTAAATGATTGTAACACCTGGGGTAAGGTGTTTGCAGCGGTATATTCGAAGTGCTTTGGCACTCCCTCCATGACCGTCCTTCCCTCGGTGATTAAACGTGTTCAGGATGAACACGGCGCTGAGGCGGCTGTCGAATTGGGAATGAGACTGGTGGGAGTGTTCGACGTGGTTGCTGATCTGATCCTTGCCAATGTCAAGGGCGATGCAGTAAATTTCCAGGTGGCAAACCTCTTGGAAACAGTCCCGGAAGAGGATAAACCATGCGAATTACCGAAAATTATTGCAAAGGCTTATAAGACCATTGGCCACAATAGTTTGGGACTTAAGCCTTTTGCTAATACGCAAACGCAGTCTCAGACACAACAGAAAGCTCTATCTGATAAAGACGCTCGTCCGTTCTTTTCTAAGAAGAACTGGAAGAATAAAAGGCAGGGGCAGCAACAACCGCAGCAGCAGAAGCAAGGTTCGCGTGCTGGTTCACCGACACCTGAGTCTTCTGAGCGTACTTATGATTTGCGCGATCGCGAGAAAATTAAGTCTCCTGACAGATTTCAAGTCCCTGATCAGCATTCTCCTCGTCCTTTACAGGACACATCAGGCTCTCAAGTCGGTGGTGGGGACCGTCAGGATCGTGGCAAGAGTCAAGCTGCACCACAAGGACGTGATCAGCCTCGTCAGGTTGAAGGCAAAGGAAAACAAGAGGATTTTCCTCGTTTTCGCCAACCGTTTCAGAAGAAAAAAGTTGCCGCTTTAACAGCGAGGTATGCCTCAGACGGTGAGGACCCGACTCCTGGATTGGACTTGGGCGGTGACTCTGCTAGACAGCGCGGCAGAGGTTACCATAGTGCGGGAGGCACTGCGTTCTTGTCTGGGGCGACAGCAACTGATACGTTTATTACAGTGGAAACGGCAGACACCCGAGTTGCTCCCCCTGATAGACTGTATGACATAGTTTTTCAAATTGAAGGTGACATTGAGCGTGTTGTACGAGGGATTTTTTGGGAAAATCTGACCTCTTCTTACGACATTTTTTTGGCGGCGGCAGATTGGCCCCCACCGTTTGGTATAGCCGCATCGAAAGGGGAGGGCATGATTCTTCAGAGTTTTTTGTGTTATGTCCCCAAGGAGCGTGCAGAGGCTTTTGCAGCTGAGTGGGCTTTAGATCGTGCACCGGCGGTCTACCGTAATCAAGTGGGCTGGGATAAGGATTCTCCGCCTCATGAGATTCCACTGCGGTCTATGCCACAGCCTCAACCCCAATATCCCATCCGGCGGGAGGCAAAAGGTCCCGTTGTTGATATTCTGACTGAGTTGGAGTGTCAAGGGGTGATTGAGACATGTGTGTCACCAATGAATAATCCCCTTTTCACTGTGTCAAAACCTGATGGGTCTTACCGCATAGTTTTGGATTACAGGCATTTGAACTCTCATTGCCGTACATTTGCGGTACAGAATACCCATAGTTCTGCTTTGGTAGACAGTCTTGTTCGTAAAAATATAAAACAACACTTGACATTTCCAATGGCTTTTACAGTCATAACCTGTCCTCTGAATGCAGCCAATGGACAGCGTTCACAATCAGTGGAAAACAGAAAATTCTAGCGTTTACCAATGGGGTATAAGAACAGCCCCGGAGTTTTCACCGCACGTGTTGTCTCTTTGTTAGACAACATTGACCCAGATGTGTATTCGTATGTTGATGACATTTATCTCACAGACGACTAATTATGGCCGCATCTCTGCCGTGTTGACCGCATAATTCTAGAATTTGCGGACTACGGATACAAATTTAATTTGGTAAATCACACATCGCTTGTTATGCGGTGCTCTTTTTGGGCTATGAGCTCAATAATGACGTAAGGGGCTTGGCGCCCCACTTCCTGGAGAAATGCGTGCGTTTGCAGTCTCCAACTACTCTGAAAAAACTTCAGTCTGTGCTGGGATTTTTGATTTTCGGCCGGACTTACATCCCCGATTATGCCCAGCGTATCAAGCCTCTTTATGCCTTGATACAACCTACATTTTCAAAAGCCAGCTGGTTACCGGAACATTCTGTTATACTGCAATCTTTGCAGTCTGACCTACTTGAATCCAAGTACTTACTGACACGTGATAACCACACAAACCTGGTGATACGAATTGTGCCCGGCGCAGTGGGTTTCACTTACTTAACATACAATGAGGGTGACACGGTACCGATAGCATAGAAGTCACATTTGTACACTTCGGCTGAAAGGCGGTTTTCCACAGGGAAAAGGTCTTGACTGCGGTACAGATGGCGGTCCTGAAGGAACGTGCACTGGCGCAGGGGAAACGCATTTTGGTGGTTACGCCTTACCCTGCTTTAGAAGCAGTAACCAAGGCAAGTGTGCCGAACTCAAAAGCCTTACACCCCCATTGGATACAATGGGCGACTTCTTTGACATCTCCGGATGTCACGTTTATCTTTGACCCCTCTCTCCAGACACAGGAGTTCTTGCAGTATGAACACGTTCATCCGCCTCCTTTGTCTTTGCTTCCGTTAGAGGAGTACGCATGTATCATTTACACCGACAGTTCGGCGCAACCGGCCACTGGTTCTAAACCTGCTTACTCAGCTGCTTGTGCTATTGTGGCAGGTACCATGGTGAATGGTGAGTTTAAATCCAACATAGTGCATACTCAGGCACTAGGAGACTGTACCGCACAATTAGCTGAGCTGCACGCTCTGGTTCTTGCTCTCGAGTTTGCAGATCCACAAGTGTCAACTCTTATTGTATGTGACTCATATTATTGTGTTCAGTCTTTCAATGACAACTTATTCTTTTGGTCTCAAAATGACTATCGAGATTCTAAAGGCAGCGCAATTAAGCATAAAACGCTTAGGGTTCGAGTGGCAGATCTTAAAGAACGTCTGTCTCTCACACATGTTATTCATACTCTTGGCCATCAGATTGTAGGAGCACACGCTCTTGGGATTTGTTTGGCTGATGAAGCAGCCAAATCTGCAGTAGCCACTTGTTCCGTAGCAGCCGTTACTAGGTCCATGACCAAGATTGATAATGATATTTTGGCAGCGATAGCTGCAACTTCGGAGGGCTCTAATTATCCACAGGGTTTTCCTTCCAAGTATTCTTATCAGTTAACTCCCGAACAAGTTCCTTTTGCGAGAATCCCTGACGTTGGAGAGCAGCTGATTCCCAACGCGGACCGCAGACACACTTTGATCAAGACTGCACACGAAGGTATGGCTTCAGCCCATGCCGGCGTGTCGGCGACTGTTTCTATCTTGCAACAACGTTATTGGTGGCGTGGTTTATATAAACAGACCCGTAACTATGTACTTTCTTGTGACATCTGTCAACAGATCAAGCCTTCTACGGTAACATGACCACCACAAACACCCCTTTGCATTGCCACTCGCCCTTTGGCTTGTGTGTATCTTGATCACTGCGGTCCATTTTCTTCTGATACTGCATATAAATATATTTTAGTTGCAGTTGATTCGTGCACTAGATTCCTTTGGGTGTGGCCCCAACGCAGTGCTGACGCTCACAATGACATCAGGGATTTGCGTGTCTTTGTGGGAATTTTTGCCTGTGGCACCTTTCATTCTGACCAAGGTCCAGCGTTCGCCTCTAAGGCGTACAGGGATGCGATAAAGTCTATGGGGGTGCTGATGCAGTTTTCGTCTCCATACAGGCCTGAGGGCAACTCAATTGTGGAGCGAATGAACCGTGACTTAAAGCAATCCTTGACAGCTAGAGTCTTAGGTACTGGCAGGAACTGGTTAGCCCATTTGTATGGAGTCCAACGTGCACTTAATAATCTCCCTAGAAGACCTCTGGGTGGGCGGACCCCATACGAAATGCTCTTTGGCATCAAAATGTTTGTGCCAGACCTTGATGGTCTAGACGCTGCGGCGGCTGCCGCATCCTTTGACGTAGATAATCATTCTACTATGTTACAGAATCTACAAGAGACCCGAGCCAGTCTTGCTACTGAACATTTGTCCTCAGCAACTGATGCAGCACTCCTGAATCCGGTGGTCGGCTGGCTTCCTAAAGTTGGTGATCTGGTACGAGAAAAGGTGGAGAACAAGAAAGAATTTGGTCTGTCTTATCGTGCACCGGTTCCAGTGCTTGGCCTCAAGGGTACTCGAACAGTGATTTTACCTCCTTTTCCTGGTCGTAAAGACAACAGATACATTTTGGTAGACAATGTCAAGCTACAACATCTGGCCAATTCTGAATAGTGTGACGCCTGCTGTTTCATGTCCCACAATTTCAAGGATTTGTGAGAGTGGCACGTCTTTCAGGTCGCCACACGACCTTTCTTCTGTTCCCCCAGCTTCCTCCTGCAATGCGGAGGCTGACTACACATATCCCACAACTGACTCTTTGCAGGATTTGCCGGATACTCCTTTGCATCATGGCAGTTTTTCCTATGACTCGTCCTCCACCTCATCAAGGGGCCCAACCAAATTGACTATTTTTTTCTCATGGTTTAAACAGACGTATTTGGTCCCTCCATGGACACACATCTGGTTGGACCTTATCCTGATTTTTCTTTTTATGTCAACTGGATTTATAATTGTTTTTTTCCTACTCATCAATGGTCACTATTTGCCTGAACGCTCTGCAGTGAACTTGATTGATGGTGTTTTGGCCCCCCACTCCTCTTCCCACGTCATGAAGCGTGACCAGACTCTAGTTAACATTTCAGCGTTCCCAGTTTCTGATGGAATCGTCTGGGATAAAGTGGGTTATCAGGTCCATGGTCCGACTGAGGTCATCAATGTACCGTACATATTTCGTGTTTCTATGGGTGATGTGGTGGAACAGGACATACGTTCTGATGATTGGGATGTGCATGCAATACAAGCCTTGTTTTCTGATTTGAAATATTATTCTGCTTTTGAGGCTGAAGATTTGTATATGAATTCTGCGAATTCTGCGGATCTGTTCTGTTATCAGCATTATGGGCATCATTTCCTACACAAGACTAATACATTACGTCCTGTGGTTAATTACACTCAGTGGGAACATTGCCCAATACCATTAAAAGGCAGCTCGAAAACACTTAGAAATAAGTTTACATACTTTACAAATTTTGATAGGTCCAACCCGGAGTCATATTATTTTAAACTAAATGGTTCCTCCTCTACAAAAGTCAGGTTGACACATAGTAAATTAATTTATTCCTCTTCTTTTCGACATGACCTATCTATAAAGGGTTATGATCTTTGGAAAGACACGATTGATTTGAAATACATCTGGGGTTCTAAGAGCTGGCAAGTGAGTGGCACAGAGGCCTTGCATCGTGCCTGCCTCATCCCTACACAGATTTTATTTTTAAATTGTTTTGGCTTGGCTACTGCAAAGAAAATGAACGCCCCAACTATTCCCTCTTTAGCAGAATACAGCAATTGGCGCTCACACACAAATTATACGATTGAGTCCTTGCAGGCTTTGTTTCAAAACAATTCATTTAATGTGTCTGATGTGGATCCTCAAGGGTGTTTGGTTTGGCAGTCAAATTCAAATGCCTGCCAGCTCCGTTTTTATAACAATACCTTTGGCTATATGCAAGACAGACCCGACCCAAGATTTCCTGATACCCATTCAGTAACAACCTATTCGGTTGGTAAATTGTGTCAACAGTGGTTGCAGCACTCTACACTTTCGTCTGTTAAACAACATTTATCGTTGTTATCCAACAATATTAATTTGGCCGATTTTGTCTCAGGACCCAGGGCTCCAAGGACAAAACGATGGATATATGCTGCTTTCAATGAAATTTGGAAACTTTCCCAGATTGAGGCAGCATCTCGTTTACGGGAAATTGACCAAGCAAACTTAGCAAAAGTTCTCGCTGTTGTCGACAACAGTATTAATACACTGTCTTCCCGCATTTATACATTGGACAATATTGTTTCATCTGTTATTGACATTGTACAAGAAGATGTGTCTCTGTTATATCATGGTCAGAATCAATTGCGTTCTGTAATGCAATTTGCCTGGACTTTGCAAACTCTGAAAATGGGGAAAGTACCATGGGATAATTTGAATGCAACTGCTTTGTTTTTACCGTTTAATCTAACAGACAAACAGCAGTTCATGTCCATGAAAGACGCTACCTACACTCTTCTGCACATTGAAAGAATAGATCCTTTACCCTTTTCTGTCGCAGAAACGGACTCTGCTGTCTGGCTAATCCATGGGGTTATAGCTTTGCCTTTCTCGCTGTTTGAATTCAGCTCCTGTATGAAACATTATCCTTTAGGCCGCTTTGAACCCCTTGGAAGCGCGTTTCTGCATGAACTATGGTCTTTGCCTTTCACTTACCGCTGTGTAAGGGAAAATACTGAGGTTTATCTTACCGGGGAGGACTGTGATTCCACAATAGGGCATTCCCTAGTATGCAAAAACATACAGTTGCACGGAGCATGTAACGTTTCAGCACCGAACTTAGCATGTGTTTTAAAAGGTAAACCAGTTCCCGCAATAATTCCCACGTTCACTTTGCTTACTAACAGAAGTTATCTCGTTTTAAATAACCAAGAATGCTGCGGCTTGCTTGCTGGCATACCATACATTGTTACGGTTTCACAGCGTGTAATATGTTGCAATAATGTGCTTTTTCCGCCCCCGCGTGGGCCGTTGGATAGTTCCATTTGGCCTTCAATACCAACTTTGAAAACAGATTTCAACAAGTTGAGCAGATTAAAGGCGCTTTTAACTCAACAAGAAGTACCCCTTACTTCCGCACGAGAAACCTTCACCCTGCAGATGGCTAGCGAAGCTACTGAAGTTCAAATGCTTCTAAACACTAACCTCCCACTACATTTTGGGGAGCTTATCCATCGCATTTTTAATGCGTCCACTACTCAAGGCCTGGCGCATTTTTTTAAAGCTGTCTGCTCTGGCCTTGTGAGTTCTTTTCAGACTATATTTGGTGTAATACCTGCATTCATTCATTCTATCTTTTCCAGCATCTTTGGTGGGTTTCCCTTACTATTGGCGTTAATCGCTGGAATCCTGCTTTTGCTGTGCCTGCTGCGCAATGGCTGTTCCTCCTGTGGTGCTACACAGACCGGGCCGGCTCCAATTGCTCAGTGACCGAATGCATCTCTGCTTTGGTACGTTACCACTGGCAACACTCAGTGTGTCTTATGGGTTGTCCTTCCGTTTTGCATATATCACCTGCGTGCAACCAGTATTTTCGTGCTTGAGATGTGATTTTACATGGGCGTTGGATTTATGCCTTTCCAATACGTCATGTCCGGACCCGGATTTCGACCAGCTGATGGGCCCCTTAGTGTCTCATGAGCAGGAATGTTCTGGGATTGGATTAATGGCGAGTGCGGCTGCACTTGGAATTTTGGCACAATAGGATATCTGTGCAGCTGCTCAGAATCTCCTACGTCAGAGTTATATTGAATATCACGCAAGTTATCCTGCGATGCTAATGGAGGCACCCGGCTATAAAGAACACTCTTGTTCATTCCCCTTGCTAAATTGGATGGCATCTCTTTTTACTACTGACCACAATGATGTCCTTTTGGAGGGAATTGCATTTTTTTGCACCTACACTCTGTTGGATTGATTGCAAAAAGGGCCAGCGTTCATCATTTTGGGTTTCGGATGCCCTTTTTCCCCACTATTTTTCTCTCCTCTCTTTCCATATAGAACTTGGTTTTTTATATAGACTTTCGTCTTTGATTTTTTCCAAATTTTTGGACACGCCTGTAAATCTCTGCTCACGCTTTTTGAATTCTGTTTTCGACTTATGCCTACATATGATGGACTTACCAGGGGGAGGGTGTAGTAGAGCTTATAGGTCCATTGTCAACATTTGCTAAGTTAGCATGAGCTTCGCTGCGTTGAGGCTGCTTTTGCGCACGACACTGCAAGCATATATTTCGCAAGACTCTGTATGTGCACCATTCACATGAGAACTGTCTGCTTTTCGCGTCCTCTGCTGTGCTCTGAGGTTTAGTCTGCACACGATGTACAAGGTCATTCAACAATGCCCCTTGTTATTCTGTTCTGGTCAGCCCCTCGCACCTAGACATAACATACTACCCACAGCTGCACTACTGGAAATCGTGTGTTTTAATATTGAAAATACAACATGTTATGAGACACTTGGAGAGACACCTATCCAGAGAGAAGAGCTGTGCTTGTCCTGGAATGTGAACATTTTATCTATGCCTTGAGGTATGGGGTCGCCTGACAAAGCCCAGAGGTCTTCTTTTTTATAATAAACTATTCCTTAGCACGGGGAGGGTGGTTAGGTCTTTTAGTCCTTTATCCACTGTCTTTATAAAATGATATCCCCGTTTATATTCTATGGAATTGTGACAATGCTAACTGTATTGTGTTTTTGCATTCTGCTGCTAGTAACGGCATGTGTACTGTACCATAGAGCGCGTTAGTTAAAATAAACATTTTAAACTATACCGCGTCTCTTATTATTGCATTGTGGACAAGTATGAGTGAGTGAGCGAAAGAGTTGTCTTGCTCCCGCGATTCCCAAGAGAGAGTAACATGTTCTGGGTTATCTAATCATTGGTAGCTTCGCTGTAGACAGAGAACGAATGAGACACTATAGCTAGTCAGTTTGGGATTTTGGGTACTAATGTGGTAGGTCGGTACACCCCCTATTCACTGAGGTCTCGTCTTCCTGTGCATAGTTCTGTATATGTGCAGAATCCCTACAACAGGGGACTTTATCCCCCAACTAGTAGTGCACCGGGAGGCATGTTTGCAGAGTGGTGGAGAAAGGGGGTGTGGCCTCTGACAACTTCTCAGCAATCCTGCTGTGTGGGACTTACTGGAGGTAACAGGTGGATCCCGTGCTCTCCATGCCAATGGAGTCAAGCTAGCCTGGCTTGTCATGGGTGATGCCCCGAAATCGGTCCCAGGATGCTTGTTTCAAGTCCAGGGAGGACCTGGCCTGGCAGTTCGGACTGGACTGTTCCCATGGGGAACAGGGTAAAGTCTGATTTGCATATGGCTGGGTCTGAACTGGAAAGGCATGGGGAGCAAAAAAACGATGTATTTAGGCCCAGATCTCTGTACTGGGGTGAATGTTTGACATTGTGCAGCATTCTGTCCATCAATTGTTCTTTTTGCTGATATACTTGAGCCACGGAATATCAATCTCACGTGCACAGCAGAGTATCTCCTGCAGCCCTACCAGATAAGGAGCCAGCTCTGGAGTGGACCAAATTCTCTTACATTATAATATAGGCCTTAATCCAACCACATTAGTTAGATTTTTTTTTCCCATGTCTAGCCTTAGAGGGAGCAATGGGGTACTAATGGGGAGACCAATCAACTCTCACAGGAAATGATTTTCTGCAAGTCCCAGGGTAGACACATCCCTATGCCCCTAGAGCTCTGCTCCTTAGAGAGCTAAACCAAGTGCTTGGCAGTTAAAGATTTGCAGTGCGGGGAAATAGGGCAAAAGGGCGAGCCCTTTTTGTAATTTTAAGATACCCCTAAAATCTGCTCTAGCCTTAATCTACTCCTATTTATATGCGGTTGCCAGTTGAAGTGCTCAGTTAGTGCCACTCCCAAGTACTCGAACGTGTGAACACATACCAAATGGGACCCTCTAAGGACAGGATTAGAACATGTGGTGTTGCATGGGTTAAGTACCACAAAGTTAGTTTTAGTGATATTTATGTATAATCCTCTAAGAGCATAGAAAGAATCAAATCTATCCAAAATCTTTTGGAGACCCATGGGGGATTTCGAAATAAGCAACGCATCATCTGCAAACAACAGGGCTGGTATCCTGGTGTTTGCGAGAGATGGAGCATCAGAACCACCACAGTCTACAAAAGTTGCTAGGTCGTTGATAAAAAGCAAAAAGAGGGTTGGGGAGAGAATACACCCCTATCTCACCCACTTTGGACCGGAAAAGGCTCAGTCAGTTCACCCATCTGACCACATCTTGCTTGGGATGAAATTATTTTGATGTAAACGTATAACCATATACAACAAATAATGCAGTACCCCCAAATCAACCATCATAGCTTGGGGTGGGAAACCAGATTGACAGCTGATCTAAGATCAGCAAATACTACATAAAGCAGTCCCTGCCCCAATAAGACATACTTCCAATACAGAAGCTAAAGCCGGAGGATCTGATCTAGTGTACTGACCGTTCTCTAAACCCACCCTGCAAGGATGATAGTACCCAGGTCACAGTCATCCATTCTAAAAGCCTATTCAGCACAACCCTTGCAAAGAGTTTTTGAGTACAATCAATTAGGCTAATATTCCAATAATTGGCTGGGGTGTCCTGGGTCCCCTTTTTGTAGATTGGGATAATCTCGGCCCCGGCCCAGGTTAGAGGAATGGAAGCATCCCTCATTATAGCACTAAAAACAAAAGAAAAATAGGACCCCCACACCTAGGAGGAGATCTCCAGATCTCCTGCATGAGCGGAGCACCCTTACATCCTTCGGAGTCCATTCTCCCGGGTTGTAAGTGTATCAGCCATTATAACATATAGAGTGGCCTAGCATCATTACGCAATGACTATCTCTAAACTGGCTGTAACAAACCCTGTCATGTTTGGTATCAAACATGTTGGAATCATACCTCCCACACCATAAACGTTGTGGGAGGTATGATTCTATGCACTGTAAAGCTCCTCCGGGAGACTCTCAGTGCTCCCGGTACCAGTCTTCTAGAACCGGGCAGCAAGCTACGGCTGCTGCCGACCAGACATGTTTCTGCCCTCTGGCTGCTGAGCCAAGCTCGAGCAGGGGAAGGCAGAACAATAGATATCCTGTCACAGGGAGGTTTGACCACCTCCCAGACAGGGTTTAGTGTATTGGGGCAGGGTGGGGGCACTTGCCAGCGCCACTGAGACTGCTTGAAGGGCACATTTGGTGCCCTCCTTGAATACTCCAGTTCAAACCAGTTCAGGGAGCCGTTGGCTCCCGCTCTGGCGTGAAACTGGACAAAGGACATGGGAGTATCCTCCGCACTGTCCAGCCCTTCCTCTGGGAGGGACCCCTGAATCGTCCCAAGCCTTTCCTAAGGGTACTTAAGGGCTTACCTGTGGGTGGGTCCCTAGATTCGTCGTGGGACAATATTCAGATCACAGACCATTCAACTTCGACCGTCTGGACCCTCTGGACTTCACTGGGCTTCGCTTTGGGAACCGAGACTGCACAGGGGAAGATTCCTGCTGCTCCTTGTCTCGTCATCCTGCTGGTCTTCTGCAATGTCTTGGTCTACTTAACAGGATGCAGAACGGACGCACAGCGGGCGCGCCACTGGTGCGCCGAAGGAGCCCCAAAGGCAAGCCCGTCTGCGCCCTTCCGCGCTTGGACCGCGCCCAGCGGCATAACACCTGTCTGTTCCACCCCAGGTGGGGGGCCCACTATTGATTACTCTAGGTAAAACTAATGAGCCTGAACAGGACAGCCAAACCCCCAATTGCACTGTGTTGGACTTACAAAGTGAGCCTAAGCAATGTAACCATTGTATGTTAAAGAACAAGTTACTTACCTTCGGTAACGATATATCTGTAAGAAACATTAGTAGTGATAGATTCCTTACCTTAGAATATCCCCAGGCGTCAGACTGGATCCGGAAAGTTTTCGTCAGCAGAACCCTTGCGCGTCGGTAGGTGGCGCCGTGTGGCTCCGCGTCCGTCGTTGGCGTCGTGGTCGCCGAGATGACGTCACGGGCACTACTTAGACGCCGCCCACGCGTGCTGACGTCAGTTCTGTACACGACTTTCCGCGCCAGGAACGCAGAGCCATGCTAGATACTGACCACTGGTGCATTGAAACTAGGGCCCTGAAAGGGATGACCTTAACCCTAGAAATCAGTTCGCAGAACGGGGAGGATGGGTGGGGCGGTAAGGAATCTATCACTACTAATGTTTCTTACAGATATATCGTTACCGAAGGTAAGTAACTTGTTCATCTGAAAGAAACACATAGTGATAGATTCCTTACCTTAGAATAGATACACCAGCAATACCAACCCCGGTGGTGGGTCTGCGAACTAAGATCACACCAGAAAGTCACGGAGAACAGAACGGCCAAAGAAGCCGTCTCTCCGGACTTGGCTGTCCAGGCAATAATGCTTGGTAAACGTGTGCAGCGAGTCCCACGTGGCTGCCTGACAGATGTCTTGCAGGGGGACACCACGTCCCAATGCAGTAGTGGCTGCAGTAGCTCTGGTGGAATGAGCACGCAGCCCCACCGGAGGTTCTTTTTTAGCCAAAGAGTAACAGGCTTTGATGCACAAGACAACCCAGCGGGAGATAGTTCTCTTGTGTACCGCCCGACCTTTCTTGGTGCCAACGTAGCCAACAAAGAGCTGGTCATCCACCCGGAACTGCTCTGTGCGGTTGAGATAAAATGAGAGCGCACGTTTTGGGTCCAGACGGTGGAGCCTCTCTTCCTCTCTGGAAGGATGCGGAGGCGGAAAGAAGGTGGGCAAGGTAATAGTCTGCCCAATGTGAAAGGCCGTAACCACTTTTGGCAAAAAGGAAGGATGGGCCTGAGCACAACCTTGTCCGGATGGACTGAAAGGAAAGGAGGCTTACAAGAAAGAGCCTGGAGCACACTCACCCGCCTAGCGGAGGTGATGGCCACCAGGAAGGCAGTCTTCAATGTCAAGAGACGAAGAGGGCAGTTGTGAAGAGGCTCAAAGGGAGCGCACATCAAGTATGTAAGAACCAGATTCAAGTCCCACTGAGGCATCACGAAAGGAATAGGAGGAAAAAGGTGTGTAATGCCTTTAAGAAATCTATTTACAACAGGGGACTTGAAAAGAGAGGGCTGGTCAGGTAGCCGGAGAAAGGAAGAAATTGCAGAAAAGTAGCCCTTGATAGTGCCCAGAGCAGAGCCCTGCTGGGCAAAGAAAGAAGGAACAGTAGTACTTCAGAAAGAGGGGCAGAAAGGGGATCCACATCCTTTGCTGTGCACCATGCCACAAACTTGTTCCACCTGCAGGCGTATACCACTTTAGTAGAGGGACGCCTGGCTGCCAGAATAACGTCACAAACTTCAGGAGGCAAGTCGAAAGGAACCAACTGCCGCTGCTCAATCTCCATGCAAAGAGGTGGAGGCTGGACAGGTTCGGGTGGAGGACCGTCCCCTGCTGCTGCGACAGAAGATCCTCCCGAAGAGGCAGTCTGATCGGAGGATCGATGCTCATACTGAGTAGACAATATTTACAATGGCAGTGGTGGTCTAATTGGTAGCACATCTACTCTTTATAGTGCATTAAATGTGTATAGCCAAGTATTGGTGCCCCTCAAGGTTAAAGAAAACAGCACCCCACTACCTAAGGAGCCAAAATACTAGAACCCAAATGGTCCCAGTAAAAATGTAAAGTACATATGTAAACCTCGGCACTCTAAATCAATTCAACTATCGATTCATAAAGTTGTTAGATAAAGGCAACTTAAAAATATCAGCAAGAAGTCAATTCAATTTTTGCTAGGTCAATTTTAATGTCTAAAAATCACCAAATCCGTCGATCTCCTAGTCTTCTTAAATAAAAAATGTATTTATTTAAGAAGACTAGGAGATCGACGTCGTGAGCTGATACTAAAAATGAAGGGCATATTATAGCCCATTAACTTGCAACGGTATAAAATTAAATAGCGATCTTTGGACTGTATACACACTTTACGTGATTTGTTCTCCCTTCGACAAAGAACCTTTACATATTTAGAATTTGACAAGAATAGATGACTATCACATCAGAGATCTGGACACCCTTATTTACATTGTGAGCGCCATTCATGAGATCTAATAACTAAAGCCTTGAAAAAGTTTCAAAGAAACGAAACACGTGTCGGCTGCCGGTTCAACGCCCAAAAAGGACTGTTGTATTAAGCTGTCTATTCTCAAATATATTGTCATTATGTTATGAATTTGAAATTTGTAATTCAGGATTTGGTGATTTTTAGACATTAAAATTGACCTAGCAAAAATTGAATTGACTTCTTGCTGATATTTTTAAGTTGCCTTTATCTAACAACTTTATGAATCGATAGTTGAATTGATTTAGAGTGCCGAGGTTTACATATGTACTTTACGCTCATACTGAGTAGCTCGGGATACCATACCCTTCGAGCCCAGTCCGGAGCCACAAGAATGACTTGGGCCCGGTCGCGCCTGATCTTCTTCAGCACTCTGGGCAGAAGTGGTATAGGCGGAAAGGCGTACAACAGACCGCAACTCCACTCGCGACGAAAAGCGTCGCCGAGCGAGTGCCGCCTTGGAAATTCCAACGCGCAGAACTGATGACATTGTGCGTTCTCTTCGGTGGCGAATAGATCTAACCAAGGCTCTCCCCACTGCTGAAAGAGACCTTGCACCACCTCCGAGTGAAGACGCCATTCGTGATCGAGCATGCACCTGCGGCTGAGTTCGTCCGCACTGGCGTTCAGAGAACCTGCCAGGTGTTGAACCACCAGGGACATGCCCTGATGTTCCAGCCATGTCCAGAGACGCAGAGCCTCCTGACAGAGGGTCCACGACCCCACCCCGCCTTGTATGTTGCAGTACCACATGGCGGTGGTGTTGTCTGTGAACACCTGCACTACTCTCCCCTTGACAGAGGGAAGGAATGCCTTCAGTGCAAGCCGGATCGCCCGCAGCTCCAGAAGGTTGATGTGGAGCCGGGACTCCGCCGAAGACCAGAGGCCTCTGATCTCCACCTCCCATGTGGCTGCCCCATCCCAGGAGGGACGCATCCGTCACCACTGTAAACTTCGGTTGGGGAAGGGAGAGGGATCTGCCGTCGACCCAATGCCGGTTCGTGAGCCACCACTGCAACTGTCGTACAGTGCCCTCCGAGATCTGGACGTGATCGGACAGTTTCCCCTGATGCTGCACCCACTGGAACTTCAGGTCCCACTGCAGAGCCCGCATATGCCATCTGGCATGATTGACCAGCAGGATGCAGGAGGCTATGAGGCCCAGCAGCCTCAGAGTCACTCTGACCGAAACCCGGGACAAGGGCTGAAAGATGGGAATCAGAGCCCGAATATCCCGGACTCGCTGCTCGGGAGGATAGACCCGAAACTGCGCTGTGTCCAGAACCGCTCCGATAAAGAGGAGCTTCTGAGAGGGGATCAGGTGCGACTTCGGCACGTTGATGGAGAACCCCAGCAAGTGCAGGAGGTCGGCCGTAGTCTGGAGGTGGGAGACGACTGCCTGGGGCGTGCCTTCAACAACCAGTCGTTGAGATAGGGGAAGACTGAAATCACTGATCTGCGCAGATGAGCTGCGACCACCGCCATCACCTTGGTGAACACCCGAGGGGCGCTGGTAAGGCCAAAGGGGAGCACGGTGAACTGAAAGTGCTCGTGGCCTACCGTGAACCGCAGGTAATGCCGGTGGGCTCACAGGACGGGGATGTGGAAATAGGCGTCCTGCAAGTCCAGCGCCACCATCCAGTCTTGTGGGTCGAGAGCAGACAAGACCTGAGCTAGAGTTAACATCTTGAACTTCTCTTTGCGGAGGAAGCGATTGACGTTCCGAAGGTCTAAGATAGGACGCAGGCCTTTGTCCTTCTTGGGCACCACAAAGTAGTGGGAATAGCAACCACGACCTACTTCTGGCGTCGGAACGCGCTCGATGGCCCCCTTGGCCAAGAGGGCCGCAACTTCCTGCTGAAGAAGCACCAAGTGATCCCCCGACATGCGGTGGTACTGTGGTGGCATGGCAGGAGGGGTAGTCTCGAAGGGGAGGGAGTAGCCCCTCCGGACTATCTCTAAAACCCACCTGTCCGAAGTGATGGTGCGCCAGTGGGGGAGGTGATGGCGAAGCCTGCCGCCCACTGGCGTTTGATGGGCCTGAAAGTTTGGACTAGGAAGGTTTGGAGGCAGTGGTGGCCGGGGTGGTGGTGGACTGACCCGCCCGCTGGCCCCTTGGTCCGCTACGGCGGAACCCGCGTCCGCGCTGGGATGATTGCTGCGCCGGCCTGTGGCTCTGTTGCGAACGCTGTGGGGCGCCCCTTCCTGTGCCACGAAAGGAGCGAAAAGCGGAAGGCGGTGGAGGGCGGACTGCTGAGAGTCCCAAGGACTTGGCCGTAGCCAGTGAGTCCTTAAACCTCTCCAACGCGCTGTCCGCTTTGTCGCCGAAAAGGCGACGGCCATCAAAGGGCATGTCCATAAGGGTGTTTTGGACATCCCCCGAAAATCCAGTGGTCCTCAGCCAGGCGTGACGGCGAACCGCCACCGTCGTTGCAATCGATCTGCCCAGTGAGTCGGCGGTGTCTAGGCCACAACGAATCATGAACTTTGCTGCGTCTCTCCCCTCTGCAACAGCCTGGGAGAGAGCAGGCCGGGCCTCCTCCGGACACTGGGGCAGCACGTTCGCCACCGTATCCCACAGAGAGTGGGAATAACGGCCCAAGAGGCATGCGGTGTTCACGGACCGCAGCGCAGAGCTGGTGGAAGAAAAAATCTTCTTCCCAAACTGATCCAGCTTTTTGGATTCCCTATCCGGTGGTGCGGATGGGAAGGCGGTTGGGGAAGCAGAGGCTTGGACAACCAAGCTCTCGGGGGTGGGGTGTTGGGAGAGGAAAATGGGGTCACCCGGAGCCGGGCGATGGCGTCGGGCCACGTTCCTATCCACAGAAGCCCCTGTGGTGGGTCTGGACCAAGTGCCCAAAAGAACGTCAGAAAGGGCTACATTGAAAGGAAGCAGCGGCTCAGCAGAAGTAGCTGCTGGCTGAAGCACCTCTGTCAGGAGGTTAGTCCTGACGGCCACAGTAGGGAGCTCGAGGTGTAGGGCCTCGGCCGCCCTACGCAACACCACAGCATAACTAGCACCCTCCTCCGTAGCCACAGTAGGAGGAGACAGCATGCTAAGGTCTGGTGAGGTATCCAGACCACTGGCGTCCCCCAATTCCTCAGCCCAGTCCTGTTCAGACTCGCAGGCTGCAGCGAGAGGGTCCTCAGACCCCTCCCAGTCCTCCCCTTGCTCCTCAAAATGTTCAACAGGTCTAAAATAAGGAGCAGGGACATGGGGATAAAAATCCCCAAGCAACGTCCAGAACGGCATCGATTGACGCCGGCTCGACGCCGCGTCCACTTCGGGGCTGAAACTGAGGTCGAACTCGTCCCGAGGAGCGGGCGGCGTCAGAACTGGTGCCGGTGGAGTCGACGTCGGTGGAGGCGTAACAAGGTCAACCGGCATCGACCGGGATCCGGCCTGGATCCAAGGGTGTCCTGTGGCGCTGTGGCCGGAGCCGACAGCGGGGCCGGAGCCGCCGGCGAGGAAACGCGAGGACACCCATGCGGGACCGCGGGGCCCGAAGGCGCACCGGCGGGACCCGATGGCCCAAAGAGGCGAGCCATGGCCGACAGGAACTCCTGTATTTGGGCCGGAGTCGCCGACGACCCCGGGAAGGGTGGGTAGTCGGGCGGCGACTGCAAAGGCTCCGCCGGAGCCGCGGGGGTCGCACCACCCACACCCTCAGCCACGTCGCGCGACTGGCGAGGGGAAGTCGAAGAACGATGGCGTTTCTTCGACTTCTTGTGCTTCGTCTTACCTGACCCAGAGTGCGAAGACTTGGATCCCGAAGACCGATGATGATGACTCCGCGCACGGTCCCTCGACCTCCCTCTGGACCGGGACTTCGAACGGCGCGGAACCGACTGCCGGGCTTCCAGCAACTTTCGGGACCGCTCCCGCAAAGTCTTCGGCGCCATGGCCCAGCAGTCGGAGCACAACTTGGGGTCGTGGTCGCGCTCCAGGCAGAAAAGACACACACGGTGCGGGTCCGTCACCGACATCATGCGGTGACAATCCCCGCAGGACTTGAAACCGGGCATCCTACTGCACCTGGAGTCGATGACTCGAAGAAATATAGAGACAAAAAGCCTCAAAAAAGTCAGTCAAAAATTGACTGGGGGTTCCTGCTCTTCCCGGATCTGCGCTTGCTGGCGCGGAAAAAGAAAGAACTGACGTCAGCACGCGTGGGCTGTGTCTAAGTAGCGCCCGCGACGTCATCTCGGTGACCACGACGCCAACGACGGACGTGGAGCCGCACGACGCCACCTACCGACGTGCAGGGGTACTGCTGACGAAAACTTTCAGGATCCAGTCTGACGCCTGGGGATATTCTAAGGTAAGGAATCTATCACTATGTGTTTCTTTCAGATCCTAAGTTTCACTAAAATTAGAGCTTGCTCCACTGCAAACCAGGATAGACCTTTCCAACTAGGAGCATCCAAGGTCTTCCATGGGATGCTCATCAATGCACGTCCCTAATAAAACATAAAGTAGAATTTGCAAAAATAGTTGTCAGACATAAGCTTGATATGGTGTTTGTTACCAAAACCTGGGAGGACGGAACGTCTGACCCGGATTTGGATTTAGCCATTCCCGCTGGCTACACGATTCTCAGAGCGGATCGAGAAACAAGCGGGGCGTGGGTCTAGCTATTATCTGCAGAGACAGCTTGTCAGTTGGGTTCCGCAACTGGAAGCCGTCCAGACTGCGAAGTTTTGCCATTCAGGCTTGCTTTAAATAAAATGTATACTGTGAGAAGTTGGCCTGGTATATGCTGTTCACTAATTAAAGTGGACACCTTGCACCAGAACAATTCGACTCTTATGGTAGATAGGTTTAAGACAACCTTTATAGAAAGCTATCCTAGTGGTAGCTGTGGAGAGCAGCCTTCAGGCTAAGTCTTGAAGGAATGTAAAGCAGCTTGTTTTACCACACAATCTCTTGAATCTCCAAATGAAAAGACACCACACAGGTATATATATCAAATATATATCTATTTATTAATAAACACTCTCTACTAATCTCTTTATGAGATTAGAAGTCAGGAACATATGTACAAGTCAAATATTATCAAAATAAGTTTAGCACAATCGAATATCACAATCTTAGTTTGCTAGACCCAGGTCTAGGGCATCTAGAATCGAGGGACCCCCAAGAACCACCCCAGGTAGTTGTAGGAGACCCACAGGGGACGGACGCGGTGTCCTGGCACCGGTGCGAGTCCTGTACGAGTCTATGCGAACAGACGCGATTGAGATTTCAATGATAAAGGTCCCTTGCGTGTTCGAGGCGAACACACCGATCGGTCCTTGTACGAGTCGAAGGACGCGGTCACAGATAGAGTTGCAAGGGAGTTGGACGCGCTGTGTCTAACACAGACGCGAACCTTGTGCGAGTCAGTGCAATGGAGATCTCAGTGTTACAGGCCCTTTGTGTGTTCGAGGCGAACACCGATCGGACTCAGTACGAGTCGAAGGATACAGTTTTAGATAGTGTTACAAAGGAGATGGACGCGGTGTGTCTAACACAGACGCGAACCCTGTACGAGTTAGCGCAATTGTCGCACTTAGAAAGTTAGAGTTTTAGGACACTTCTAGGGAAGCTACAAGCAAGTCACTTACAGGGTAAGTAGTTCTAGGGCCCACACCCACAGGAGCACCGTAGTGCTGAAGTTACCTCAACCAGGGGAGCCGGGTGCATAGGTGTTCTTTGGTGTCGGGTCGCGGCGTCGTTTTCAATGGGAGCCAGTGAAGACTTGCTGCTTGCGGCGACAGGAGAAGTGTCCGGAGGAATCCAAGCCTGGATTCAGAGGATGGAAGACCTGAAAGCAGAGGGGACAGTGTTCAAAGTCACTTGGCAGTGACTCAGGCAAGAAAGATGGATGCCCACCGTCGTCGCAAGATTCAGGTCGTCCGCAGTTGCCTTGACTCTTCAGCCACGAGATCCAGGAGGCGTCGACGATGACCAGGAGCTGGATTCGGCGTGTCCCACGATGTCTGCAGCTTACTGCGGTGTTGGCGACTCGATCGAAGCCAACAAGCCTTGGTAACAGCAAGTCTCGGGGAAAGTGTGAAGAGGCAATGGCGCAGACCAGCAAGGTCTGTTGGACTCACCCAGCGAGGGTAAGTCAGGGCAGGCCTGGAGCAACCAGCGGAGCCCTTTGGTTTCTTTAGAAAGTCTTCTGGGGACCCACAAGCCGGCTGGCAAGGGATCGCAAAGACGCCTCAGGAGGATTCGCTCACAGGGGCCCACGGTCACTCGGGACGTGGTAGGCCTCTGATCTTCGGAGGGATTCCAGCTGGAGGCTAGGACCACACGTGGTCCAAAGCACAAGTTCGTGGAACGTTGTGAAGGGGTTGCACTCGACAATAGTGCACGGTACCCAGGGGTCGCGGTTCCTCGTTACTCTTGGGGTCCACTGGCCTCAGCTTCGCTGGGGACTCACGATGGCCTTTGAGAAGTCAGGAAATCCACTTCTTGGGCTGCAGGGACTTCGGACTCCGGCGGGAGCGGCGTAGTTTGCGACCGTCGTTTGTAGTTTTTGGTGCCTGCCAAGCAGGGGAGTCACTCCTTGACTCCAAGGGAGATTCTTCAGTCGAAGGTCCGGGATTCGTCTTCAGAGCGTCATCCAGGGAAATCTAGGGTGCTATGCACAGGTTCCCCCTCTTATACTAAAAGAAAGGGAGGGACTAGTTCTGTGACCCTACCTATGGGAGGGACAGGGGAGTGGGTGGCTACACCCACTTCCCTTTGTCCAGTTTCGCGCCAGAGCAGGGACAGGTACCCCTGAGCCGGTTTGAACTGGCATATGCACAGAGGAGCCTTCTGCTCCCCCAGTGCAGGACTTCAAAGCACTCTAAGAGTGCACCCACCCAGCCCCAATACACTAAACCCTGTCTGGAAGGTGGTCACACCCCTTGGGACAGGATATCTATTGTTGGGCTTCCTCCACTGCGAGTGTTGGTCATCAGCAGGAGGGCAGCCCAGTGTCTGTGACTGGTGGCATCCATTTTGTGATGCCAGGGCTCTGCAGGATTCTACCGCGTTTCCACAGTAGGTACATGTCTATCCCTCTAGAAGGGTGGAATGCTACCCCCGCTGCCAGGACTGGCAGGGGGTAGTATTCCAAGATGTTTGACACCAAACACGACATGTTTCGATGCAGCCATTCCAAAGTTAGCATTTTACCGCGAGGATATAATGCACTTAAAAGTATATGGTTGGGGGGGCGTGGTCTCGATGCAGATGGAGTGAGACGTACGCCATTTGAGCTCCGGGCCGCCGCCGCCATTCATAGCGATTATAAGCATTTCCATGGCATAAAACGTATCATGGGTGGAAGCACACGCTAGCGGAGCGACTTGAGTGCCTTCAGGGCTCGAATTCAGCTGGCGGAGATCGACGGAGGAGACTCGGGCTGTGTAAGCGGAGAGGCCTGAGACCCGGTAGCCTCTGGCTGCTCGGATCTCACATGTCAACAACCGTCACCTCTGGCGGCACCCGGGGGCACCGGAGAAGCCCCACGGCCTCTGAGAAGAGTGTACGGAGCTTAGAGGGGACCCGACGCTGCAGACACTTCGCCACCCTGGCCTAGACTGCCGTCCTCAAAGCGCCATAAGAGACGGCCGCCATTTTAATAGCCCGGACCCTGTGGGGCTGCGCCGGAGGCCCCCGGGGCGATCGAGGTGTGGCCCTGCGCTCTCCCACTGCTGCAGGGGCGTGTGCAAGGCCCAGAGGCGCTCCGGAGCTACTGACCTGTGAATCGGCCCGCCAGTGTCCCTGAGAGGAGAGCCGGACGTCGGCGAACAGGGGTGCCTCCACCATCTTGCTGCCTCGAGGAGTACCAGATCCCATATAGAAGCCAGCAAGCAGCCGCCAACAGAGGAGCCCGGGTGTGCAGCGCCTGAACAGGTACGGGAGCAGGGGGGCATCGGAGCGGCCGCTGGGGGGGACGGAGTTGATGGTCTGTGCTGCTTGGGACTGCACTCCGCGGTCGGGTTCTTGGGCCTGAGACCTACCCCAGCGGCGGCGCCCCTGCCTTGCTTGGCGGGACCCCCCCAGCGGCTCCGGACCCACCACACAGCGGTACGGCCCTTGAAAGTGCACTATACTGTACCAGAGCACAGCATCCTCACCGGCCACCGCCGCGTCTGCTCCTGCTGGGGGACCCGGCGTGCTGGCCTTCCCCTCCTCCTGTGCCTTCAGCTGGGAACCCTGGGCGGACGGCGGGATCATAGGCCCCCCGGCCTAGAAGTTAACATCTGCGTCTGTGGAGAGCCAGGGAACAGTTGCAGCGCAGCGGGTCACAGAATCCGAGATATAGGGGAATACGGCATATCGGTGGCCAACTTGAGGAACCTGGATCTCTGTCAACGAGACTGAGGGCACCACCATCTGCTTACCCATTGGGGTAGTACAGAGCCTAACTTTACACTGTTGAGCACCGCCAGCCTCCGCGCGCCCACAATGGCGCGCTAATCGCTGGCTCGACTAGTCCTCCCTTCATCATCAGAAGCGGCCACCACGCTGCAATACACTTCTAGTGGCTGACTCCTTGCCCGCTGGTGGACTCCTGGGTACTCCTGGCCTTGTATAAACGGTGGGGGGCCACTACAGTTGGGATAACCTGGTCCCTCCTCACCTTTAGAATCTACGCCTAACTGAAGGGCCCTGAGCTAGCACATCATACCACTGCGCCGCTGCGCCACTGGGCCTGGTCTTCCCCTGCTCACCACCCCCAGAGACTCTAAGCTGTGAACACAAACACGCGTGGGAATAGACGGCTGTCGGAAAGGAGCTCCCCCTACTCCATGAACATGACCCGTTCAAAACCCGGGAAGGAGCCCTCAGCAACTCCTAAAGATACTACAGTCCTCACCATGTGGAACAAACCGGGGGCAGTACCAGCGCCTGACGCGATGCTGGCAGCCGGGGGTTCATCAGAGCCGGTCACACAATCCTTCATGACCAGTTTTATGCAGGAACTTAAATCGGAAATAGGGTCCCTGCGCACCGAGGTACAAGCTTGTGTCAAAGACCTCCGGAAAGATGTAGGAGAGCTGGGTGGGCGAGTGGACGACCTTGAAAAGACCCTGGACACCCGTACGGAGGACCAGGAACTCCTATGGCAGCGGCTAGCCACCCTAGAGGAGCAACACATCGAGCTGCAGATCAAACAGGAGGACCTGGAAAATCGGGGGCGCCGAAACAACATACGCCTGAAGGGGATTCCGCTTGGGGCAGAAGGCACTGACATAATGACTTTCGTGGCCGACCTACTCCATGACATTAGAGGAGATGATGACACCTCGCCACCCGCTCTGGACCGCGCGCACCGAGTGTCTGGTTCTCCTGGGAGGCCAGGCCTCGTGCCTGACATCCTGACGCGGGTTCATTTCTTCACTGAGAAGGAGGCTATCCTTAAGGCAGCTCGGGACAAGCCTGAGATCCTGTTCAGGGGCGCACCCATCCAGTTGTTTCAAGACTTGGCCCCCACGACACTTCGGCGCCGCAGAGACTTCCGTCCCGTCACGGACAAACTCCGGGAGCTTAACATCCGCTATCAATGGGGGCACCCCTTTGCTCTCATCTTTCAATGGGAGTCCAAGCGCCGCGTACTGAGGTCCTACAGGGAAGCGGCCCAACTACTCCAGATCCCTGACACCCCCCCGACAAGTCCATCACGCATGCCCCCGAGGGCTCGAATCCCACTGAAGCCGCAGTGGACCACGGTCCGTCATGTCAGACAGCCACCCTCCCGAGAGCGAAGCAGCTCATCTCAAGAAAAGCAGGACATAATACAGCACATACGATCCTTAGAAGGGGGTCAGTCACCCTCAGGCTCGCAAACACTTGTCACCAAATAACTGTAAGCTACGGATGTTGATCAACTTGCAGTACACTTTTCATCTCTGGGGGGGCCTCCGGCCCCCACATAACTGGCACTCCACTCTCTTTTTCACCACCCGAGAGACGCAATGATTATCCTACGCCAGGACGGCGGCCCCGGATCACACTCCGGAACTAATGACCCCACCCCACTCCTATTTCTGGGAGAGTGACATCTCCGGGACAGCCTGTGCCACTGTGCCTGGCTCCTCCCTGGACTGGAATAGGTTCTGTTGGCCATGTTGGCCATTAACCCGTCCGGGTTGTTTTGTTTATCTTTGTTCCTCTTTTCTTCTTTCCATTTCTTGCCTATCTCCCCGGCGGGGGGACCCCTTGGATAATTGGAGGGACTTACATTGGAAGCCATGCTTCTTCCCACCTTTCCATCCTGCAATGAACATCACCACGTTGGGGCTTCGAGACTCCTCACTAGGTCCCTGTTTCTTGACCCTGTCCAAAACCCCGAGTCACCTGCCTGGGATCGCGCGTACACCAGATACTAGACGACCATGACCTCGGCGCCCTGTTTGAAGTTTGTAACCCTTAACGTGAAGGGACTTAACTCCCCCAATAAGAGGCGTCAGATATGGCGGTATCTGTTACTACAAAACCCAGACATCGTCTTTTTTCAGGAGACGCACCTCCTTAGGGCTGACACCACACGCATGACTCATCCACGCTTCCCCCTACAATTTTGGAGCTCAGCACTTAATAGGACAGCGGGTGTAGCCATCCTCTGCAGAGCAGGCATCCAGCAGGGAGACACCAAAGTGATCCGGGACACAGAGGGCAGATTCCTTAAGGTGGTGGTCAAGCTGGGGCATCGCACTCTCACCCTTTGCAACACCTATGCGCCCAACCAGGGCCAGGACTCTTTCTTGCGCAAACTCCTGCGGGAACACATAGTACCGGTAAACTCGGACCTTGTCCTGGGGGGGGACTTTAATTTAGTGTGGGATGCGGGCCTTGATCGCAGCGGGGGAACATTTCATGGGGTGGGGGCTATGTCGGCGGCGACAAAGAGCTGTATCACTGCCTCGGGTCTGGTAGATATATGGCGGTACCACTCTCCTGAGATCCGCGATTACTCCTACTATTCTCATGCGCACCGCTCTTACTCACGAATCGACTACCTCTTCGTCTCACACTCCCTAGTCAAGGACATTCTCTCAACCACCATGTCCGATATTTCAATCTCTGACCATGCGCATGTGGAGCTACTCCTTCATGAACGCTTCTCTCACCCCAGGCGACCTACTAGGTGGCGTTTTCCCCCTCACATCCTTAGAGACCCAGTCGACACAGCGGAATTACAGGCTGCCATTCTCTCTTATTTCGCAACCAACGACCTCCCGGAAACATCCCTCCCTGTTTTATGGGATGCCTTCAAGGCCACGATACGCGGCACTCTCACGTCTATCGCTATTGCCAGGGCCAGAGAGGCCCGCCTATATGAGGACAAGCTCACACGCGAAATCAAAACGCTCGAGAAAATGGACCAAGAACGCCCACTAGTGATTCATAAGCGGCGTCTAGCTATACTCAGGGGTCAGCTCTGGGCCCACAGAACCAACAAGGCGGAACACGCTCTCCTTGCACTGCGACAGCGCTATTACGATGGAGGGGACAAGGTGGGCACCATCTTGGCACGTCGCCTGAGAACACGGGCAGCTAAAGCACACATTTCTAAACTAAAATTGGGGGACGGGACCTGGGCCACTACTGAACCCGCCAAGCTTCAAGCATTTCAAAACTACTACGCATCCCTTTACGCGAAAGACACGCCCAATCCTGATCAAATATCGGCTACTTTAGACGCCTGCGACTGGGAACCCCTTAGCTCATACCATTCCCAACTCTTGGAAGAACCAATCACACTGGAGGAACTAACCAGCGCTCTTAAGGAACTTCCACTCGGCAAAACGCCGGGCCCAGATGGGCTCCCAGTCTCGTTTTATCGTGCCTTCTTACCACAACTCCAACCATACATGTTACGCCTTTTCAATTCTTTTACTGATGCGATTGGGCCTTCCACAGATATGGCTATGGCGGAAATAGCTTTAATCCCGAAGCCTGGGAAGGACCACACACTCTGCTCCTCCTTCCGCCCCATAGCCCTATTAAACATAGACCTTAAACTCTACACTAAAATACTTGCAAAACACCTCAGCACACACCTTCCAGGCCTAATCGAACCGGACCAGGTGGGTTTTATTCATCAGCGCCAAGGGGCGGATAATGTGCGCCGAGTTGCGCACCTGGTGGGGAAAGCGCATCACTGGAAGATACCCTCGTGCCTACTTTCGCTAGACGCCGAAAAGGCATTCGATCGAGTGGATTGGGTGTTCCTCCGGGCCGTGCTGCAGAAAATAGGACTAGGTCCGCAGATGATAGCGCGCATCATGGCCCCCTACCTCTCACCGCTCGCCAGGGTACGAGTCAATGGCCAACTCACGCACCCTATCTCTATCCTCAGGGGCACTAGGCAGGGATGTCCCTTGTCCCCTTTACTGTTCGCCCTCGTGGTTGAACCACTCGCCATTCTGATTCGCCGCTCGCCTGATATTCATGGTCTCACCCTCGGGGGCATAGATCACAAGATTGCTCTCTTTGCAGACGACCTCCTTCTCACACTGTCTAATCCGACTAGCTCGTTGCCAGCAGTACACACTCTGCTGCAGTCCTACTGAGCAAATTTCAGGGCTTAAAATCAACCATACGAAATCATGGGCTCTCAACCTCACAATTCCGACGGATGACATTGCGGCCCTGCAAGCCCTTGTCCCCTACCAATGGGCTACTAGTTCTATTAGATATCTAGGACTTAATCTGACTCCGGACTTGGCCAGCTGGTCCCAAGCTAATTGGCAAGAGTACAAAAATGCAGTCGTTACTGACTTACGAGCATGGAGATCCCTGCCGCCCTCCTGGCTGGGCGCTTAAACACAGTTAAAATGTCCATCCTCCCAAAGATACTTTATTTATTCCAGACCCTGCCAACGCCTATCCCGGAACACCAAATTCAGAGCCTACAGCGTGAGCTAGTCGCATTCATATGGGGAGGGAAGCGACCGCGATTCTCCAGTAAAATCTTAATGCTCCCGCGCGATAAGGGTGGGCTCGCATGCCCTAACCTATTAGAATACTATTGGGCATCCCATCTCCGCTTTATACCAGAGTGGACAACCTGGGAGAGCGAGAAGGTGTGGTTTCATATGGACAGGGCACTCTCTGGGACCACGCGTGGCTCCCTCGCGAAGCACGCTCCCGAAGTGCATATATGGCGACCCCTACTAAGACCGTACTTGAGATTTGGGATAGGCTGGCCGTCCGCAAAGGTCTCACTTCTTTTCCGTCTCCGCACACCCCAATTGCTCGCAACCCGCAATTTCCCCCTGCTCTTCGCCCGCCCTATTTTGCAGAATGGACAGACAAGGGTTGCAAAACGGTGCGAGATCTATTTTTAGGGAGTAACGTCAGAACTTTTGCCCAATGCAAGCAGGAATATCAACTATCGGAGAAGGAGAGATTCCAATATATACAACTCCGGCACTGGATACAGGCGTCCTCTCTAACACAGGCGGCTACACGGTCTTTCACACCGTTCAAACAGCTGGCCCGCACATTTGACAACTCCAAGGGATTGATATCTCGCATATACCAAGTCCTCCAACACTCACCACACCCTACCCCCCACCTGTACCAACAACTGTGGCAGTCTCTCCCCGGGGCCGACATTGCACCCTCTCAGTGGACACGTGTAAGAAAGTGGCTCTGTATATACTGCACCAAGGTAAGGTTCAGTGTGCACAGAGTCCACAGTCCCCAGAGGTTTGGCAGAGGCTAAAGTTAGATATAACCTTACTCTCTAAAGTGGTAGCTTGGTCGAGCAGTAAGGCAGTATCAGAGGACAGTGTAAAGCATTTGTTGTACACACTCAGTCAGCAAATGAAGCCACACACTCAAGAACTGAACTCTAGGCCAATGGTTTGTATATAAAAATATAGTTGTTTTATTTTAGAACCAACAATGGGTGTCAAAATATACTTTCTCAGAATGAGATGCTTTAGTTAACTACTGTTCAATTGGCAATAGACTTTTGAATGCAATAGTTACAGTTGTTGCAATATGCAACACAATTTTAAACACAATTATACATTGAGCTCAATGGAAATTTCTGGTTAAATGCAATAGATTACTTTTTGGATTACTTTTCTAACCACGGGACTGGATCTTGGATTCAGTCCCGGGACACTTCCTGTAAACAGGTGAGAAAAAGCGTTTTGGTTATGGTAGTGATTTTTGAGGAATATTACTGTATTTCAAAAGTTGACACTTAGAAACTTTTCTGGGTAAAATTACCAATGTTATCCTAGGGAAGGAAATACAGTTTGCAAGCAAAGTATGTTTACGTTACTTTTGTAATCCAGTGCTGGACTCCTAGGTTCAGCACTGGGACATTTACTTAAAACAGGTAAGTAATTACGTTTTTGTAGTTTGTACGATTTTTAAAGAATATTTGTATGATTCAGAAATCGACACTTAGAAACTTTTTCAACAAAAAGCAGGCAATGATATCCTATGAGAGGAATTTCCAGTTACTGGTAAGTACGGTAAAAATTACTTTTCATGGTCGGTACTGGACTAAAAGATGCAGTACTGAGGTCTCTCCTGATAGTAGGTGAGTAATTCGGAATTCGTTACTGTTGTGATTTTTAAGCAATATTTTGGTATTTCAAAAGTGGACACTTAGAAGAAATTTCACAGAAAACCAGTCAATGGATCCCTATGTAAGAAAATTCAATTCGCCGGTAAGTTACTTTTAACGTTACTTTTGTAATCCAGTGCTGGACTCCTAGGTTCAGCCCTGGGACATTTACTTAAAACAGGTAAGTAATTACGTTTTGGTAGTCTGTACGATTTTTAAAGAATATTCTTGTTTTCAAAAGTCGACACTTAGAAACTTTTTGGAAGAAAAAGTGTCCATGTTATCCTATGAGGAAAAATGAGTTATCGGTCTCGAGGTAAGTAATCGGTCTTTTGAGTTAGGGTTCTGGGGTTAGACTCAGGGGTCTCCCAGGGTCAGTGATGCACTGTTGTTGCACCCTCAGCGGCACTAGGGCGGCCGGGTGCAGAGTGTTGAGGCCCAATGTTATCCTATGGAGGATAGGGGGACTCCGGTTGGTGGCGGCTGGCAAGCAGGCCACGGGGTTGTGGGAGCAAAGCTCCTAGGGTTAAGCTCAGGGCACGTTGGGGACCAAGTTAGCACCAAAGAGGCACCCTCAGCGGCACTAGGGCGGCCGGGTGCAGAGTGCTGTTTTGAGGTCGGGTGCCCTGTTGATTTCAATGGAAATTTTCGGTTTTGGTTTTCAGCTGCAGGCTCGGTCCAGGAAGACTTCCAGGAGGAACCAACAGCTGGGCAGGTAAGTTGGAGGGCTCGGGGACGTAGGTGCACCTCGGGTTCCTTTCTCCAGGGCGCAGGGCGTCTGGATGCAGGGGTGTCTTTTGAGGTCGGATTTCACCTTACCGGGCCACTCGCGGTTGGGGGTTCTCCGTGCAGAGGCTGCAGGCGACGTCGGGGAGTCCTGGAGGGGTCAACCCACGGTGGACTCGGACTCTGGAGAGCTGGGGGACCTCGCTGGGACCGGTGGGCCACTTGAACTCGGGCTGTAGGCGACGGGTGCAGTGGTGGTTCCAGACCTCGGGTTTCTTTCTCCTCAGCAGGCTCGGAGTCTTTGTTTGGTGTTTCTTTTGAACAGAGCTGCTGTTCACAGGAGATCCGGTCTTTGTTGAAGGCAGTCAGTCCTCCCTGGGGTTCTGGAGGTCGCTGGCTGCAGGACAAGACTATTTTTGGCGCAGGATCTCTGGAAACTGCAGACGGGCCGGTAGGGCTGGGGCCAAGTCAGTTGTTCTCTGCAGTCTCCTCTGCCTGGCGTCTTCTTTCGTCCTTTTTCTTCTTAGGTTGCGGGAATCTAAGGAAGGAAGGTTCAGGGTGCCCCTAAATACTAGATTTAGGGGCGTTACAGGTAGGTAAAGGGCAGGGACCAATGGGTCCCTGCCCTGGGGTGGGTACACCCCTATCCTGCCACTCTCCTGTGGGAGGGGGCAGGAGCCTAGTCCTGATTGGGCAGGGCTCCCCATCTTCAAGATGGCGAGAGCCCGGAGATGTGCTTCACCTCGCCTCCCCCACCTGAGGGGTGGGGTTGGCAGAGGGTGGCACACCCCTTTCCTCCCTTGGTGTTTCCCTCCAGTCTTCCCACCAGGATGGGGGAGGAACCGGTGGGGACCAGTTGCTGAGTACAGCAAGTGGTCTGGGGAAGCTCACAAAGGCGGAATGCCTTTGAAGCTTCCCTCTGCCCATCCTGGGGGAGGGGCCTAGCACCTCACCCAGGACGTGCATTGTTGCAGGCCCGGGAGAGCGGATGGCTCTCTACCCAGGGGTCCAGCAACATGTCTGCTGTGTGGCAGCCTAGGCAGCCCCTCAGACAAGACGTGGATTGTAGGTTAGGTTCAGGGGGTAACTCTAAGTTGCCCTCTGACGTGCATTTTACAGTAAATCCCACACTGGCATCAGTGTGGGTTTACTGTGCTGAGGAGTTTGATACCAAACTTCTCAGTCTTCAGTGCAGCCATCATGGTGCTGTGGAGTACGTGCTGACGACCTCCCAGCACCATATACTCGGAATGGCAGCCCTGCACTTACAGTGCCCAGGAATGGGCCTGGGTACTGTAGGGGCACAGGGCTCATGCACCTGTGCCCTCACCACTGGCATAGGGCACCCAGCTAGAGGGGTGACTGAGGTATGCCAGGGCAGTGTGTTTATGGGCATGGCACACAGGGATGTGTGCCATGTCGACTCTCTGTTTTGTTCTGCACCAAGACACTCAGCCTGCAAGGGCAGTGTGTGTGTGTCAGGGTACAGGGCCTCTAAGGGTGGCACAATAAGTGCTGCAGCCCTTAGGGGTCTTCTCTGGTCACAGTGCCCTGGGTACCTAGGGTACCATTTACCAGGGGCTTACCTGTGGCCAGAGATGCCAATTGGGTTTAGGCTGAGTACAGTTTTTAGGGAAGGAACACAGGCCCTGGGTACCTGATTGGCAGGGATCCAGGGCACACCAAGGAAAAGTGCATCAGTTATCAGGCAAAAAGTGGGGGGTTACTGCAACAGAAACCCACTTTCCTACACAAGCCCCCCCAGCCCAAAGGCCAGGAGACTCAGCCAACGCTGGGAGAGCCTGTCTAGTCTTTCAGGCGAGGAAGAGTTGGGGAAGTGGTTTGAAAGTTGCAGGGCCTACTCCGCCTTATATCCTTCTGTCCAGGTCAGTCCCTTTGGGGAGCTGGCCTACCTCATCAGTTTCAGGACCTAATTCCCAAAGCTCCTCTCCTTGCTCTTTAGTGTCTTCACCCCATCTTTTAAGTTTGGGTTCAGAGGTGCCCACCTCTGCAAAGTCTAACTTAGCCAGGGCAAAGCCCAGCTTACCCACAGAGGTCACCCACAGTTTGAGCAACCCCACCATGACCAATAGGGTCAGGGGGCCTAGCTTGTTATTTGGCAGGGGGTTAGGCCACCATGCCAAGGATAGGGCTGCCATGAAGGCTAACACCCAGCAGAGGCTGCTGACAGCTGTCAGTGCCCAGAACCACACCTTTAGCTCCTGTCTGGCAAGTGAAGGGGCTATCTTACAGGTCTCTTTGGGTCCTGGCTGTCTGCCTGTTGCTTTAGGGTGGGGGTCACTAAACTTTGTAGTGAGCACCCTTCCTCCACCCTTTGTTCTGCCAGCTGAGGAGCCACCAACTCAGGCTGGACAGTTGCCTGACTAGTCAGGTCTTCTTGTTGGCTAGGGGGCTTTACCAGGGCCACTTCTGGAGTTTTCCCTCACTGGGATAGAATCTCCCTGGCCCTCTGGGACTGTGGCTAACAGTTGCCCACCTTTCCTACCCTGTTCCTTTTACTCTTTTGGGGCTCAGCTGCACTGACTGCAGGTTGAGCCCCCCAGGTTTCTTGGGTGAGGCCTGGCATTGGGCCAGTGCCTCTCTTTGGCTCAGGTCCACCTCTAAGTGGTCATTCCCCAGGAGACAATCAAGGGGGAGGTCTTTACTGACTACCACCTTTCTCCATCTAAGGGACCCAGCTATGACTAGGGGCACTACAGCCACAGGCCTAACAGTGACTCCCCTGGGACAGCCCTTACTCTCCTTGATTCCCCTGGGACATACTGGTGTGGGAGTACCAACCTGTCATGCACCACAGTGTGACTGGCACAGGTATCTCTCAGGGCAGTGGCTGGGATTCCATTCACCAGTAGGCGGTGGAAGTGTCTACTCCCCTCTGGGATCTCCAGCTTACCTCTTGGGCCCATTTTCCAGTTGAAAGCTAGGAGGACTTCCTCATCTGAGGACCCTTCCTCCAGAGCTACACTGGCAACTCCTGGGGCTACACTAGTCACCCCTGGGGCTGTACTAGGGATCTTGTTTTTAGGACAGCTAGGGTCCTTGGTGTGGTGTCCTGACTTCTGACAGTTGTGACACCATATTCTGTTGGGATCCCAATTCTTACCTTGGTACCCTGGTTTAGTTTGTGAGGTGTCTTTGGGCCCACCCTCCTGGACAGGTTTTTGGGGGCTGCCTGGGACTCCTTACTTTTATCCTTAAGGGGTTCACTATCTTTCTTCTGGGGAGGCTTTGTGACCCCTTTCTTTGGTCACCCCCAGTGGATGTCCTAGTTACCCTTGTTCTGACCCAGTGGTCTGCCTTCTTTCCCAATTCTTGGGGAGAAATTAGACCTAGGTCTACCAAATGCTGATGCAACTTTTCGTTTGTGCAATTACTTAGTATGTGTTCCTTCATAAACAAATTGTAAAGTCCAGGAAAATCCTGCACATTATGTCCAGCTAACCAACCATCCAGTGTCTTTACTGAGTAGTCTACGAAGTCAATCCAGGACTGGGTCTGGGTTTTGTGAGCCCCCTGAATCTAATTCTATACTCCTCAGTAGTGAGCCCAAATCCCTCAATCAGAGTATTCTTCATGAGGTCATAGGACCCTGCATCTGGCCCAGAGAGGGTCAGAAGCCTGTCTCTGCAGTTACCAGAGAACAGTTCCTACAGGAGTGCCCCCAGAGAGGTTTCTTTACTTTTCTTATTTCACAAGCCCTCTCAAAGGCTGTGAACCATTTGGTGATGTCATCACCTTCCTCAAATTTAGGGACAATCCCTTTGGGGATTTTAGGATCAGACGTTTCCTCCCTATCCTTAGTTTTAGTATTGTTGCCACCATTGATGGGTGCTAAACCCATCTCCTGTCTTTCCTTCTCTAGAGCCAGGAGTCTGGTCTCTAGGTCCAGTCTTTTGGCCAACCTTGCTAAAAGGTGGTCCTCCTCACTAAGGCTATCCTCAGTGTCCTCTCTGGGACCTGAACCACCTAGGTGGCCCCTAGGTCCCCAGAGGTTTACTCTTGGAAATAAGGGTGCAGTGACCCTGTCTTCCCTAGGAAGTGGTGGAGGTGGGTTACCATCCCCATCCTCCTCACTCCTTTCCTCCTCTGCGTGGTCATCACCATGCTCAGAGGGGTGGGCCTTAGCATACTCAGCCAGGAGCTCCTGGAGCCCTTGTTTGGTTGGATGCTGGCCCATTGGTATATTTTTAAGTTTACCTAAGGACCTTATCTCTTTGAAAGACAAATGAAGATAAGGGGTGAGGTCGAGCTCCTCAACCATGTCCTGTATGTCATTATTATTTTCACTAATAGCTGGGTTGTTTTCTTGAGACATTCTAACAAAAAGTTCTAACCCCTCTACCCTTGACTATAGTGACTTTTTATTTTCTACAATTTTAAAGGGACTTAAGCAAGGCTCTAACAAGACTTTTAGTAATTTGGTAAAAATGCCAATTTGAAAAAATCAGAATTCTAAAGGCAATTTAAGAGTTCTGTCGTGTGATCAGATGGTAACCAAGTAGTCCAACAATGCAAGTTTGTATCCCACCGCTGATCCACCAATGTAAGAAAGTGGCTCTGTATATACTGCACCAAGGTAAGGTTCAGTGTGCACAGAGTCCACAGTCCCCAGAGGTTTGGCAGAGGCTAAAGTTAGATATAACCTTACTCTCTAAAGTGGTAGCTTGGTCGAGCAGTAAGGCAGTATCAGAGGACAGTGTAAAGCATTTGTTGTACACACTCAGTCAGCAAATGAAGCCACACACTCAAGAACTGAACTCTAGGCCAATGGTTTGTATATAAAAATATAGTTGTTTTATTTTAGAACCAACAATGGGTGTCAAAATATACTTTCTCAGAATGAGATGCTTTAGTTAACTACTGTTCAATTGGCAATAGACTTTTGAATGCAATAGTTACAGTTGTTGCAATATGCAACACAATTTTAAACACAATTATACATTGAGCTCAATGGAAATTTCTGGTTAAATGCAATAGATTACTTTTTGGATTACTTTTCTAACCACGGGACTGGATCTTGGATTCAGTCCCGGGACACTTCCTGTAAACAGGTGAGAAAAAGCGTTTTGGTTATGGTAGTGATTTTTGAGGAATATTACTGTATTTCAAAAGTTGACACTTAGAAACTTTTCTGGGTAAAATTACCAATGTTATCCTAGGGAAGGAAATACAGTTTGCAAGCAAAGTATGTTTACGTTACTTTTGTAATCCAGTGCTGGACTCCTAGGTTCAGCACTGGGACATTTACTTAAAACAGGTAAGTAATTACGTTTTTGTAGTTTGTACGATTTTTAAAGAATATTTGTATGATTCAGAAATCGACACTTAGAAACTTTTTCAACAAAAAGCAGGCAATGATATCCTATGAGAGGAATTTCCAGTTACTGGTAAGTACGGTAAAAATTACTTTTCATGGTCGGTACTGGACTAAAAGATGCAGTACTGAGGTCTCTCCTGATAGTAGGTGAGTAATTCGGAATTCGTTACTGTTGTGATTTTTAAGCAATATTTTGGTATTTCAAAAGTGGACACTTAGAAGAAATTTCACAGAAAACCAGTCAATGGATCCCTATGTAAGAAAATTCAATTCGCCGGTAAGTTACTTTTAACGTTACTTTTGTAATCCAGTGCTGGACTCCTAGGTTCAGCCCTGGGACATTTACTTAAAACAGGTAAGTAATTACGTTTTGGTAGTCTGTACGATTTTTAAAGAATATTCTTGTTTTCAAAAGTCGACACTTAGAAACTTTTTGGAAGAAAAAGTGTCCATGTTATCCTATGAGGAAAAATGAGTTATCGGTCTCGAGGTAAGTAATCGGTCTTTTGAGTTAGGGTTCTGGGGTTAGACTCAGGGGTCTCCCAGGGTCAGTGATGCACTGTTGTTGCACCCTCAGCGGCACTAGGGCGGCCGGGTGCAGAGTGTTGAGGCCCAATGTTATCCTATGGAGGATAGGGGACTCCGGTTGGTGGCGGCTGGCAAGCAGGCCACGGGGTTGTGGGAGCAAAGCTCCTAGGGTTAAGCTCAGGGCACGTTGGGGACCAAGTTAGCACCAAAGAGGCACCCTCAGCGGCACTAGGGCGGCCGGGTGCAGAGTGCTGTTTTGAGGTCGGGTGCCCTGTTGATTTCAATGGAAATTTTCGGTTTTGGTTTTCAGCTGCAGGCTCGGTCCAGGAAGACTTCCAGGAGGAACCAACAGCTGGGCAGGTAAGTTGGAGGGCTCGGGGACGTAGGTGCACCTCGGGTTCCTTTCTCCAGGGCGCAGGGCGTCTGGATGCAGGGGTGTCTTTGAGGTCGGATTTCACCTTACCGGGCCACTCGCGGTTGGGGGTTCTCCGTGCAGAGGCTGCAGGCGACGTCGGGGAGTCCTGGAGGGGTCAACCCACGGTGGACTCGGACTCTGGAGAGCTGGGGGACCTCGCTGGGACCGGTGGGCCACTTGAACTCGGGCTGTAGGCGACGGGTGCAGTGGTGGTTCCAGACCTCGGGTTTCTTTCTCCTCAGCAGGCTCGGAGTCTTTGTTTGGTGTTTCTTTTGAACAGAGCTGCTGTTCACAGGAGATCCGGTCTTTGTTGAAGGCAGTCAGTCCTCCCTGGGGTTCTGGAGGTCGCTGGCTGCAGGACAAGACTATTTTTGGCGCAGGATCTCTGGAAACTGCAGACGGGCCGGTAGGGCTGGGGCCAAGTCAGTTGTTCTCTGCAGTCTCCTCTGCCTGGCGTCTTCTTTCGTCCTTTTTCTTCTTAGGTTGCGGGAATCTAAGGAAGGAAGGTTCAGGGTGCCCCTAAATACTAGATTTAGGGGCGTTACAGGTAGGTAAAGGGCAGGGACCAATGGGTCCCTGCCCTGGGGTGGGTACACCCCCTATCCTGCCACTCTCCTGTGGGAGGGGGCAGGAGCCTAGTCCTGATTGGGCAGGGCTCCCCATCTTCAAGATGGCGAGAGCCCGGAGATGTGCTTCACCTCGCCTCCCCCACCTGAGGGGTGGGGTTGGCAGAGGGTGGCACACCCCCTTTCCTCCCTTGGTGTTTCCCTCCAGTCTTCCCACCAGGATGGGGGAGGAACCGGTGGGGACCAGTTGCTGAGTACAGCAAGTGGTCTGGGAAGCTCACAAAGGCGGAATGCCTTTGAAGCTTCCCTCTGCCCATCCTGGGGGAGGGGGCCTAGCACCTCACCCAGGACGTGCATTGTTGCAGGCCCGGGAGAGCGGATGGCTCTCTACCCAGGGGTCCAGCAACATGTCTGCTGTGTGGCAGCCTAGGCAGCCCCTCAGACAAGACGTGGATTGTAGGTTAGGTTCAGGGGGTAACTCTAAGTTGCCCTCTGACGTGCATTTTACAGTAAATCCCACACTGGCATCAGTGTGGGTTTACTGTGCTGAGGAGTTTGATACCAAACTTCTCAGTCTTCAGTGCAGCCATCATGGTGCTGTGGAGTACGTGCTGACGACCTCCCAGCACCATATACTCGGAATGGCAGCCCTGCACTTACAGTGCCCAGGAATGGGCCTGGGTACTGTAGGGGCACAGGGCTCATGCACCTGTGCCCTCACCACTGGCATAGGGCACCCAGCTAGAGGGGTGACTGAGGTATGCCAGGGCAGTGTGTTTAGTGGGCATGGCACACAGGGATGTGTGCCATGTCGACTCTCTGTTTTGTTCTGCACCAAGACACTCAGCCTGCAAGGGCAGTGTGTGTGTGTCAGGGTACAGGGCCTCTAAGGGTGGCACAATAAGTGCTGCAGCCCTTAGGGGTCTTCTCTGGTCACAGTGCCCTGGGTACCTAGGGTACCATTTACCAGGGGCTTACCTGTGGCCAGAGATGCCAATTGGGTTTAGGCTGAGTACAGTTTTTAGGGAAGGAACACAGGCCCTGGGTACCTGATTGGCAGGGATCCAGGGCACACCAAGGAAAAGTGCATCAGTTATCAGGCAAAAGTGGGGGTTACTGCAACAGAAACCCACTTTCCTACAACACGTCTTTGGCGCGACATCCCGAAGACTTTTCATAGCATCCCCCAGCAGGAATCCGCATACAAGGTAATGACCCAATGGTACTATACACCCCTCAGGTTGCATAAAATGTTCCCCAACTCCTCACCTCTCTGTTGGCGCTGCAATAGGGCACGGGGAGATTTCATACACATATGGTGGTCGTGCCCCCTCTTGACCACCTACTGGAAAGAAGTCCTCAGCCACATTAAACGGGTGCTAGGCTAACCACTACCTGAAAACCCACTCACGATTGTACTGGGCCTCAGGCCGGTGAACCTACGGGCTATGACCCGCCGCGATTGGCATCTCAGTCTTCATATGCTTGGAACTGCTAAGCGGACCATCGCCCTTTATTGGAAAAAGGCGGAAATGCCCTCAATAAATGTGTGGTTCACCCGCCTGTGGCAAACAGTGGTAATGGAACTGCTCACGGCGCGCCTACAATATCGAGACACCCAGTTTACGAAACTATGGAAGCCACTTGTGGAACATCTGGGACATCTAGAGAATGCTAGACTGCAGCCACCAAAGCTGCGGGCTCTACGCCTCTTCGACGATGCTGTACACACCACAGATCCAAACAGATATTGGAACCCTCCTGACTGACCACCCCGCGCTGCGTTCCCACCCACCCCATACGACTTAGGCCCGGTGATTCTTGACGCCCCGTCAGCTGCTGTTGTCATCAACACCGCCCCACAAGAAATTAGAGGCATCAAATAGCGGCGCTACCACTGCGCCCCCGCGAGGCGAGCTACTCCAGGCATACTGTCACATTGCCTTCGTCGCCCCCGCCACACCCTTTCCCTTCTTCTATAGCCCCCTCTCCACCTCTTCTCTCTTCCTACTGGTCTTTCACCTTTCTTGTTTGTACACTGCTTACAGCCTCTTGGCAGCGCATATATTGTGTTAAAGCATTGCTTCTCAAACATGAGCTCTGATGCGATAGCGTGCAGCCCGGCACCTTAGCGACTTGGATAACGCCACAGGACAGTCATAGCCGTACGATACTTGCGCCAGAAAAGCGTGTAATTGATGTCGTTTGTGGCTAGCCATGTAATTTCCTGTAATGTGCGATGCCCTGGAGCTTATCCAACAAGATGTGTTGAATCAACAATGCTTGATTTAAGATGTGGGCCACAGTGTTCAGGTTGGCCTCTTCTATATCACTATGTGGCGCTTGCCAACTGTAAAACTGATGAATGCGTTACGTTCTTCTCTAAAATGCAAATAAAAACGTGTTTGGAAAAAAAAAAAAAAAAGTATATGGTTTAACCGCATCCACAAACAGCACCAGAGAATGGACTCTGAGAGCTGCAGAGGGGCCCTGCTCAGGCAGAGGCACCCCCTCACATAGAAGCCAAGCACCCTGCCCTCAGGATTGATAGGGCCTGCCTTAGGGGTGACTGATAGGTTTATATGTGTGTGTAGGAGAGATATAGGGGACCTATATCTCAGTGAGGGGTGCTAGCACTTCCTCACCCAGGCTGCAGTAGCAGGCCTGTGGTGTCAGATTTAGTCTGCTTCCTAGGGGTGGCATAATACATGCTGCAGCCCCTGGTAGGCCTGTGAAGTACCTATGCCCTTAGCACCTAAGGTACCATATACTAGGGACTCATAAGGAACCACAGCATCCAATCACTAGTGCACCTAGAGTGCACTCCAAGTCGTTTAGAGAGAACAGAGAGGCTGGAGCCCTGATTAGCAGGGACCCAGCCAGACTATAGCCAGAACCCAGTGTAAACATCAGAAAAAAAGTGGGGGCAACATAAGAGGCAGATCCTACTCTCCTACATATACTTTCAAAGGCCTTTTGTTATATATGTCCCTTGGCCCAAGAAACACTTTTGTGAATTCTATCAGTCGCTTCATTGACTCTAGAATTGATACAGATGATTTTTCGATTTTGGGGGATTTTAACTATCACTTAGAAAAACTAGAGGACGATGATACAGCCTCACTAGTAGACACTATGACCAGCTTCTCTCTGAGACAGATAGTTGAGCACGCTACGCACGCCGCAGGACATACCTTAGGTGGCATATTCACATCAAATCCATCCTTGAAGATCTCAGACGTTCTGCCGATTATATGGTCAGACCATAAAGCCATAATGTACTCGGAGAGCACTTCGCATCACCTCCCGTGACCCCATAACCCTGTTTGAGTATCAAAAGGTCGTGACTGGAGGAATATCGACCCCCTTGCACTACAAGTGTCTCTTGCCAACTCAAAGCCTGACTGACTACAAATGCAAACACGGCAGCCCTCAGGTTCTCTACCTGGATCAAAGCTGCCGTTGATCCTTTAGCCCCAGAAAAAACCTTGTCCACTAGGCGGAAAAAACCTTCAGAACCCTGGTTCTCCGACAAATTGAGAACCCAGAAACAAATATGCAGTAAGATGGAGAGACAGTGGAGAGCAAATTACGGCCTTTTGGAAAACACAAAATATGCACAAACACTGTCTGACTACAAGAAACTGATAGTAGAAGAAAAAAGCAAGTACTTCTCAGCAAAAATCTTGCAGCCTAAAAACTCCAGTAAAGAACTCTTTAAACAGTCAAAAGCCTAGCCAAATTACCAGAGCCCCCAAGTACGGACAGCAGTGTCAAATTTTGCAATTCATTAGCATGTTTTTTTAAGGATAAGGTGGAGATTGAGTACAGGTCCTTAAGGGATAGAGATGTTGCTTCAAATGGAATCGCTTCAGCAGTCGCATCTCCCTCCCCATTAGACCTGTTTGTCTCCTTTTCCCCACCCAATGTGGAACAGATATCTCAGGTGGTTAGGACATCTAATTCTGGAGCTCCATCGGATCCATGCCCCCCAAGAATACTGCATCTTGCTACTGAACTTATCAGTGAACAATTGGGGGCAGTATTTGGAGAGATTACCAGCTCAGGTATATTTCCGGATGCCTGGAAAATAGCCTTGATCCTTCCCCTTCTGAAAAACCCCAATCTGGATCCAGCCGATCCCAGTAGCTATAGGCCAATATCCAGACTACTTTTCCCGGCAAAGGTACTGGAAAAAGTGCTAAACTCCCAACTCACAGCTTTTATCTCCTCCACGCAACTTTTAGACCCCTCTCAATATGGCTTCCGGGAGGCGCATAGCACTGAGACGGCCTTGGTCATGGCGGCCGAATAGCTTAGAGCAATCATGGACACTGATGGCAAGGCTGCCCTGTTTTTATTAGATTTATCAGCGGCTTTTGACACAGTGTACCATGATATACTGATCAAAAGGCTGTCAGAGGTAGGGTTAAAAGAGACAGCCTTCAAATTGATTAAATTATATTTATCCAACAGGGTACAATTTGTACAGACAGGAGCTTTCTCTTCGGAGCGATTCATGCTCCCCTGTGGGATGCCACAGGGCTCTTCTCTAAGCCCTACGCTGTTTAACCTTTGTTTCCCCCCTGGCTAAAATTATCAGGCAGTTTGGTTTCTCAGTTGTCTCCTACGCAGACAATACCCAGCTAGTGGTGTCTATCTCAAGTGACGTGGCTAAGACGGCAGATCAATTCAACTGCTGTTTGACCCAGGTGTATCAGTGGATGAGCTCCAACTGCCTAAAGTTGAATGGCGGAAAGACTGAGGTCCTCTTGTTGGGTACGGACACCTCCTTTTGGTCACCTGGGTGGTGGCCAGCTAGTTTGGGAGATCTTCGAGTCAAGAAGGGGAAGAACCTAGGTTTCATATTTGACGACAATCTGACCTTTAAACACCAGACTAGCAATCTTACCTCTTCAATCTTCTTCATCTTAAAGATAATCAGGAAAGTTTGTTCTTTTATACCACTGAACACCCTGAAAACACTTGTAACAGCATTAGACCTGTCTAGACTGGATTATGGTAATGCCCTTTATGTGGGCATTCAAACGCAGCACTTACTTAAGCTGCAACGTCTTCAAAATGCAACAGCCAGACTGCTGCTGGATATTTCTATATCCCAGCCAATCTCCCATGGACTGAGAACGTTACACTGGCTCCCAGTCGAAAAAAAGATAACATTTAAATCTCAATGCCTAGCATTTAAGGCATTGCACGGTGTTGGCCCCCAATACCTGAAACAACACCTGACCTGGTATGCACCCTCCAGAAATTTAAGATCGTCACAGAGCAAACTCTTACAGACCCCTAGATTTAAGAAAGCTCACTGGGGTGGAAGAAGTTTCATCTTGGGGACAGCCAAAACATGGAACTTGCTCCTGGATGGCATAAACAACAGCCCAACCCTGCTATCTTTTAGAAAATTACTAAAAACATGGCTCTTTGCCAACTAAAACTATGCTCTTACTCTTTCTTTTGGTAACCTTTCCAGTTCGCATCGGCACTAGTGCCTAGACGCCCTTGGGCATTCGTGCGCTATACAAATATTCAAATCAAATCAAACCTGTGCTCCATACAGGTTCTTCAGCAGGCCTGTGGACATCCAAAGACACCTGAAGGAATCTCCCTTGGAGTGAAGGAGTCACTCCCCTGAATCTGCAGGCACCGCAACGCAGCTCACCAGTCTGCTGATCCTTGGCTCCCATGGACTCCGAAAGGCTCAACTACACAGGTGGTAGTTCTGCAACTCCCTCGAGACCTGCATTGTTTTCTCACCGAGTTTGAGGCCAGTATCCCTCGTCAGAACCGCTGGAACAGAACCCCTGTGCACCGCATCGACTTGCTGTTACCAAGGCTTGTTGACTCTCTCCTCCAGAGATCTTCGGGCTCCAAGAAGCTCCTACCTCAAGTATCTCCTGCAGCCAAGATCTTCGCCTGTATCGCATCGTCGGCACCGTGGACCTTCATCTTTTGGTGAGCTGCTCGAGGTCCTCTTGCGACTCTTGTGCCTCTGGCCCGTGGGTCCTCTTGAGGGTCTTCTTTGGCTCCAGTGGGCTCCCCTCCTTGATAGGGACCTGCTCTGACTTACCTGCTTGTGGTGATTCACTTGGACCTTGCTGGTCCCGAAACTGCACCTTTTTCATCGACTGCGTTGTTTGTTGCTGCCAAGGCTTGTTGGTGCCCCTGCCAGACACTGACCCCCTGGCTCTCGACATCCGATGTGGGGCAGCTCATAAACGGCTCCTAGTGATCCACAGCATCGCCTGGTCCACAGAGCTGCAACTTCAAGGTCACTGTCAAACTCTCCTGCATCACCGACATCGGTGGGCATTCGACCTCCGTGCCTCCTGATCACTCCTGAATGGCATAGACTCTCCCCCCTCTGCTTGCAGGTTATCCTCACCTTGAATCCACCTTTGGGTTCCACCGGACTCCTTCGTCATTTTCTCCAGCGGCATCTTTCCTGAAGTCCTCCATTGTGGTCTACAGCGGTTTCCAATGTCACTTGACACCCATGCACCCAACTTTCCTGGTGTAGGTATCCTGGTTCCTGGGGTATCCACGGGTGGGGTGACTCTCCAACCTTCCATCTTCCATAGGGTGTCTTCAGGGTCCGCTAGGAAGGGTCCTTTTTCTTTAAAACTGCAACCGCGACTTACCTATTTACTAACATTGAGCACACGTTGTGTTCCCACTCTGCACACGACCTCCGTGGGTTCCTAGATACTCACCTTGGGTGGTTCCTTGGGTCCCCGGCTCTTCTATGTCTTCTGGGTCCATTCTTGACTTGACTTGTGATTTGCATTCTACTATTTTAGTATATGTATTTGTCTCCCCCCGGAGACCATTGTGTATTTGTGCTACTTACGTTCTCTATTTCCCAACTATTGTGTGTATTGTGTTTATATCTCCGGGTAGGAGATAATACATTGTGTTAGTAAGTGTTTGTAATAAAATACCTATTTTTATAACTACACTGTGTTATTCTTCTTTCACTTAACCTATACCATAAGATTAAGTACTTATAAAACAAGCTGCTTTACACTCCTTCTGGACTAAGCCTGAAGGCTGCTGTCCACAGCTACCACTTAGAGAGCTTTCTAAGGTTGTCTAAGACCACTAAAATCACCATAAGGGTTGTCTGGATTAGTGCAGGGTGCTACACTTACATAAGTGAGCACCATTTACTAAGCCAGTCTCTCACATTACCCACTGCCCTCATTTTGTCCACGCAAGGTAGAGACCCACCTGCAAACATACAGGGCTATTGATAAACACCTATACTGTCTGTGTGACTTTTGTGTATATGTTCTCTCCTGCCCATGCGAAAAATCCTACATAGGCAGTGCAATGTTCCCTGCTAAGAAAAGAGTGTTGGAGCATATGTGAGCCATCCAAAATAAGGATAAACAATATTTAGTTGCTTGCCATTCTGAGGAGGTCCACAACAGCAATAGGAACCAAATGCGTTTCTATGTGATTGACTTCATTCCCAAATCCAGCAGGGGTGGGGACAGAATACTAAAACAACGCCAATTGGAATCCAGATACATTCTGGAGCTAGACAATAATGTACCATCAGGCTTGAACTCAGATGAAGAACTGTCTACACATTTAGGGGAATGAGATGTATGGCTTGGTTCACTGACAGAATATCGGCCACAAAAATATAGATATAAAAAATATTGAGGTAAAAAAATAGATTACAAAAATATCGACTCCCTATACTTAAAAAGGTAAGTACAAAAATATCGAAAAAAAATATTGTTTAGAATTATATCGTTGTATTAAATATCGATTTAAAAATATATATAATTTAAAATATTAAATATAAATTGAATACTAACTTTAATTTATAAAACAAAAATATAATTAAATGTATATTTTAACAAATACAACAAATAACCTTCCTTTTAAAAATATAAAAACACATATATATATATATATATAAATATATATATATAAAATATAAACTAATATTTTAATAATATTATTTAAAAAATCTTAAATAGCATATTATCGAAAATATATGTAAACATATTTATATACCAAAAACATAAAATATTTAAAAAGGGTATCAATTTAATTTAAAATTAAAATTAAACAACACACATATTTTGCAATTTAATTAAAAATAAATTACATACAAAAATATTGCAAATAATGATATTATTATTATAATAAATCAAACACATAAATATATAAAGTACAACATAAAATAAATTATTACAAATTGAAATAAATACATATACATTTCCCACCACGTTAAAAAGAAAAACAAAAAATTCTACTAAATAAATATAATAATAATTACTCCCACTTAACACAACACAACAGTAGCAAAATATTTTACAGCACACAAAAATAAGATTTACTGTTCTAACTACAATAAATATAAAATTACATAAAATATAACATTACAAAATACAAAAATCTACTATTTCCACTACACTTTTATTTAATTTATAATTGACAAAAAAAAAAGCAATTCCCACTCCAGTCAGTGAAACAGTAGGGAAAGTGTTGGATTTCGGATTGGTAACATTTACTATTCCCACTCCAGTCATTGCAACAGTAGGGAAAGCGATAGATTGCGGAGGGGTAAAATTTACTATTCCCACTCAGGTCAGTGCAACAGTAGGGAAAGCGTTGGATTGCGGAGGGGTAAAATTTACTATTCCCACTCCAGTCAGTACAACAGTAGGGAAAGTGTTGGATTGCGGAGGAGTACAATTCACTATTCCCACTCCAGTCAGTTCAACAGTAGGGAAAGTGTTGGATTGCGGAGGGGTAAAAATTACTATTCCCACTCCAGTAGATGCAACAGTAGGGAAAGTGTTGGATAGCGGAGGGATAAAATTTACTATTCCCACTGCAGTCAGTACAACAGTAGGGAAAGTGTTGGATTGCGGAGTGTTGGAAGCTGGAGTCCCCGTCCCGCACCTCTGTCACTAAATGCGAGACCCGGGACTCCTCCCTCAACGTTAGGCCAATCTTCCAGTGCACACTTGTACTCATCCACACTTGGCACTGGCTGTGCGCTGCCACCATTCGAACTGGACTCTACTTGTTTACCCTTAATGTCCAGTTCCCTCATGCTTAACTCATGAGCGAGGAGAACCCGTTTCTCTTCCAACGCGAGAGCGTTCCTGCTCTCCTCTGCGTGAGTTTTAAGTCTTAACACCTCCTACTCATGCAGTCTGACCCTTTGGTTTTCCTCCAACTCCTCTGGTGAAAAACTCCTCCCTGAATGGCTACTACCAGCCCCTCTGGCTGGTCCCTCCACTGGCAAATCCTGTGGACCAAATCCATTCCCTGGGTCATCCTCATCCACCTCAACATCACCCGTCTCCTGAGCCTCTTTGGCTTCCCACCAGGCCCTCAAGGCCACTTGCAGCTCCTCCTTCTTGGTGCTACCCTTCATGGGACATCCCAAAGCTCTGCATAATTTCCTCAACTGATCAACCTTGTAGGTAGACAATACCTCAATGTTAAACTCTAATTCTGCAGCCCCAGCCTCACCGGCTATCTGGCTCCGCTCCTGAGACATGATGTGTGGTTTAAAGGTTACTCAACAATAGAACCCACAATTCAAAACAATATGTTGTTGCGTCGTGGTCTGCGATCAATTTATGATGTACACCAATTACTGTGAGTGGTTTTGCACACACGCGTTTCAATTACGTTAGGATCGTATCCCACCGCTGTCACCAAATGTTGGAAGCCGGAGTCCCCGTCCCGCACCTCTGTCACTAAATGCGAGACCCGGGACTCCTCCCTCAACGTTAAGCCAAGTAAGGACACCATTTGAGATCGCCCCGCTCACCCCCTTAGTAGCTTGGCACGAGCAGCCAGGCCTATCTCCAAGGCACGAGTGTACAGTATGTGCAACCACGCTCACAGCAACCCACTGGTGACACCACAAATGGACTCCACACAAGTTTGATGAAACGAGTATAAACTTTATGTAAAAAGATATACGATCAGACCACACGATACATAAGCCAATATATAATAAAGGGTAATATTCGTTCCGGCTGGTTGGTAGGTTCAAATCCCAACCACCGCTTTCAAAATGCTATGCTGGTTGTAATGCTAGAATCACACACGTTGCAATGGACAAACAATAGTGCGGTGCGTAACGATACAATCCTGTGCTGGGCACAGGAGAAATAATACAATGCGTAACGATAGACCCCGGTACCTGCAATGGGAGAAATAATGCAATGCGTACCGCTACAATCATGTACTGCGCAATGAAGGAATAATGCAATGCGTCACACCCCAATCACGTACTTTGCAATGAAGAAATAATGCAATGCGCACTGCTACAATCATGTACTATGCAATGAAGGAATAATGCAATGCGTAGCTACAATCATGTACTTTGCAATGAAGAAATAATGCAATGCAGGCCGCTACAATCCTGTACTTTGCAAGGGAGAAATAATGCAATGCGTAGCGCTACAATCGTGTACTTCGTTATGCAGAAATAATGTCAGGCGTCCTAAGACAGTCCGGCAGTTCGTTAGCGGCAATATTGGCAATGTGTATTACGACAGTCAGCCTCTTCGATAACAGTTGCCCCTCCACACGTATCAACGATGACACAAAGTACAGCTTCTCACTCTGGCCCCAGTACTGCCACTCCTGAACGCAGTACGGGCCCCACTCTGAGCCGAAGCAAAGGCTCACGCCGCCAGAAGGTCTGAGAGGCCGAGAGAGTGTCCCTCCGAGCCCGCGCCCCGCAAAGGCAGTGATCCACGTTACCTGGGGGCGCGACCCCACTCTCCTCTCCTCCTTCAGCGAACTGGGCCTTCTGTGTAGAACTTTCTCAATGGGCCTCAGCGGCTCGGCCTGGCAGCTCAGCTCCTCCGGGCTGCCGGTCCGGCCGCGACTGTTAGGAACGTCTCAGGCGGCCGCAGGACACACGTACCCCACGCCCCTGAGATTACGTTACTCCGGGTGCACTTCACCACAGCACCCTCTGGGTCTCCTCTGGCACGAAATCACACACACAACGCTGATGGGACTTCACGTCGACTCTGAGTGCACGCTCAACAGGCACTCCTTCCTGCGGTCTCAGTTGGCACCAAGACCCGCACACCACGTTGCAGAGACTCACTTTCTTCCGGTGCACACGATGATCAGCCGATCACCTCCACAGTCCCAGGTGGCACCAAAGCACGCACACTGCTTCACAGTGACTTACTCCAACTCCGGTGCCCCGATTTCCAGGCGCTCTTCACCAACGCCTTCGGCCGCACCCTGACACGCTCACCGTGTCCGAGCCTCACTTCTCCTCCGGTGCACTCGACGACCAGGCGCTCTTCACCAGCGCCTCCGGTGCACCACGACACGCACCCTGCACGTCCGAGACTCACTCCACTTCCGATGAACACGTTGACCAGGCGCTCCTCACCAATGCCTCCTGTGCACCACGACACGCACCCTGCGCGTCCGAGACTCACTTCACCTTCGGTGCACACGTTGACCAGGCGCTCCTCACCAACGCCTCCTGTGCACCACGACACGCACCCAGCGCATCTGAGTCTCACTTCTCCTCCGTGTGTCCAAGATCACAGGGCACACCTTCCGAGGGTCTCAAGCTGCCACAACACGCGCCCACCGCGTCGCTTGAAACTTCTCCGTAACCTTTTATGTTCCTGTGTTTCCAAACAGGGAGCCAGCTCACCTCGGGCCCTTGGGGGGTAACAAGACACAGCACAAAGCACAGTCTTCTTCAAGTAGGGGGACCCAGCGCACCAAGCACAGTCCCAACAGCCTCTTCCTTGGTTAGAACAGCAAACAGCAGACCAGCCCCAGATCACGAAGCAAGGGTTGGTCCTTCCCCAGCAGTCTCTTCAGCTGTTCCTTCCTTAGCAGAGGTTCCTCTTGACCACGAAATGGGTCCAAGCCTTTTCAGTCTCAATGCATTTCTATTCCATTCCCCCCGTTCAGGGGTCTCAGCTCTACTAGTTATACCCCTAAACGTCTTTGAAGTTCGTTGTGCTCAGGGGTCCCTGACCCCTGCCTAAATCAGTTCTGGGTGTCTCCCTCCCAGTGTCACCTTTCTCCCTTTGATACTGGGGGTCTGGATCCTTAATCACTCAGCAGGAGATGGGTCAATTGCTTTATAGCCGCAACCCAGGCCTCTTCACCTCCCGGTGCTTTTCCTCGCCTGCTCTCCAGCTGCAGGTCAGCCTGGTGCCATCTCAACCCCTCCCTGGGTCAAGACCTCCCCCGGCTCCTCTCCCCTCTCAGATCCAGACAGTCAATCCACATTCAGCAGAGACACACAGAAATGCTTAAAGCACAGAAACTCAGCCACTTTCTTAAAGTGTGGCTTCTGAACACACAGTGATAAAACCACTTTCATAGAAAGATGTGTTATGCTGCTGTGAGTTCATACATACTAAACTTCACCTCTCCATTTTAAACTTATGGGAAACTAGGCTAACAAACACAATACCCAGCCTCCCCCATTCTGTCCTATGGGCAGAATGGCCTTTCACCAGTGAAAAACGAAATGGAGCGTTTTCCACTGTCAGGACATAACACACACCTCAGTATATGTCCTGCCTTTTAATTACACTGCACCCCGCCCAGGGGCTACCCGGGACCTACCACAGGGGTGCCCACTGTGTACGCAAAAGGGAAAGTAAGGCCTGACAAGTGGTTACACTTGTCAGGACAGCATGCTAACTTAGCAAACTGCACGCAGGCCCTACACTGCAGGCCTGAGTTCCCTTCTCCGCGCACCTTTGCATTACTAGCCCTGGCACACACAGTGCACATCACTAGGGACTTTACTAGCAAGGCAACATACCAATCATGGCCAACCAATTACCATTACACTTTACACAGGGAACACTTGTACCTTGACACTGATCAGCAGTGGCAAAGTACCCAAAGCATCTAAATTGGCAACTCTATGTCAGGAAAACGGTCTAGGGGGAAAGCAAAAAGTTTAGGGAACTTTAGCCAAAAAGGCCAAGTCCTACACGGAGGGATTAGGGGCAATATGTACGACCGTTTTTTGCGGTCGCAAAAGGGTATTCCACCCTTTTGCGACTGCAAAAAATGGTGGTGGTATGTACCAATGCTATTTTGCGAGTCACAGATTCGCAAAATAGCGTTTGCGACTCGCTATTAGGAAGGGGCGTGCCAAGGGCGTCTCTTCCTAATAGTGAGTCCATTGTTTTGCGATCAAGGTAGAACGACAATGCTCTTTTTGGGTCCAGTCGGTGGAGACGCTCCTCTTCCTTAGAGGGATGTGGGGGAGCGAAGAAGGTGGGCAAAGTGATGGACTGACCCAGATGGAATGGGGTCACAACCTTTGGCAAAAAGATGCCCTGGTGCGTAGCACCACCTTGTCCGGAAAGGACAAGAGATAAGGAGGCGAGCTGGATAATGCCTGCAATTCCCTCACCCTCGGGCCGATGTAATCGCCACCAAGAAGGCTGTTTTGATGGCCAACAGCCGGAGGGGACAATTGTGCAAAGGCTCGAAAGGAGCACACATCAGGTAAGTGAGCACCAAATTAAGGTCCCATTGTGGCATAACAAAGGGCGTAGGTGGAAACAAATGGCACAGTCCCTTCAGAAACCTTGCACCGCCTCCGACTGGAGATGCCATTCGTGATCCTGAAGGCATTGACGGCTCAGATCGTCCGCCCTGGCGTTCAGAGAACCTGCCAGGTGTTGAACCACCAGGGTTATGCCCTGCTGTTCCAGCCATGTCCAGAGACGCAGGGCCTCTCGACAAAGGGTCCACGACCCCACCCCGCCTTGCTTGTTGCAGTACCACATGGCGGTGGTGTTGTCTGAGAACACCTGCACCAAATTCCCCTTGACAGAGGAAAGGAATGCTTTCAATGCCAACCGAATCGCTCGGAGCTCCAACAAGTTTATGTGGAGTCCCGTCTCCGCCGGAGACCAGTGACCCCTGATCTCCACCTCTCTCATGTGGCCACCCCATCCCAGAAGTGACGCATCCGTCACGACTGTGAAATCTGGTTGGGGAAGCGAGAGAGATCTGCCGCTGACCCAATCACGGTTCGTTAACCACCACTGCAGATCCTTTGCAGTTCCTTCCGAGATCTGAACCACGTCCGTGAGATTTCCCTGATGCTGTGCCCATTGGAACTTCAAGTCCCACTGCAGAGCCCGCATACGCCACCTGGCATGTCTTACCAACAGGATGCAGGAGGCCATGAGGCCCAACAGCCTCAGAGTCAACCTCACCGAAATCCAGGATAGAGGCTGAAATATCGGAATCATAACCTGAATATCCTGGACTCGCTGCTCGGGAGGATAAGCCCGAAACTGCACTGTGTCCAGAATAGCTCCGATGAAAGGGAGCGTCTGAGAAGGAGTCAGGTGTGGCTTCGGCACGTTTATAGAGAACCCCAGTGAATGCAGGAGGTTCGCCGTAGTCTGAAGGTGGGAGACGACTTCAAGAACCAGCCGTCGAGGTAGGGGAAGACTGACACCCCTAACCTGCGCAGATGAGCTGCAACCACCACCATCACCTTGGTGAACACCCGAGGGGCACTGGTAAGACCGAAGGGGAACACAGTAAACTGAAAGTGCTTGCGGCCCACCTTGAACCGCAGGTAATGCCTGTGGCCTGGTAGGATGGGAATGTGAAAATCCGCATCCTGCAGGTCCAACTCCACCATCCAGTCTCCTTGGTCTAGGGCAGACAAGACCTGAGCCAGAGTGAGCATTTTGAATTTCTCCTTTTTGAGGAAGAGATTGACGGTCTGAAGATCCAAAATGGGCCGAAGCCCCTTGTTTTTCTTCGGAATCAGAGAGTAGCGGGAATAACAGCCACTGCCTACTTCTGAAGCTGGGACCCTTTCTATAGCTCCTTTGGCCAAAAGAGCTGTAACTTCCTCTTGGAGCAACTTTAAATGATCCTCCGCCAGCCGTTCCTGACTCGGCGGAATAGGAAGAGGAAAGGAAAGGAAGAGAATAGCCCTCCTGGACGATCTGCAAGACCCACTTGTCTGTTGTTATAGATCTCCAGCGGGGGAGATGATGACGAATTCTCCCACCCACTGGAGTAGTGTGGTCCTGCAGAATCAGCCTAGGAGTGCTTGGAGTCTGCGGCTGCTGGGGGCAGTGTGGAAGATGACTTCTGGCCTCCATTCCGAGGACGGAATGTACCGCGTCCATGTCCGCGCACGGCTTGGGTAGTCTGAGCGGGACGGTGGCTAGGATAGGGCTGACGCGGCTGGAAACCCCTTCCATTGCCACGAAAGGGGCGAAAGGAAGACTGGCCACGAGGAGTGGAGGAGAGGTCCAAGGATCTGGCCGTAGCTCTAGAGTCCTTGAACCTGACCAGGGCCGAGTCTGCCTTTCTCCAAAAAGGTGGGTTCCATCAAAGGGCATGTCTGTCAAATTGGCTTGGACATCCCCCGAGAAGCCAGTTGTACGAAGCCAGGCATGGTGTCTCAATCCACCGTCGTTGAAATCGACCTGACCAGCGAATCGGTCGTATCTAATCCACACCGTATGGTGAATTTTGCTGCATCTCTCCCGTCCTTGACAGCTTGGGAGAGCACAGCCCGGGCCTCCTCCGGGACTTGTGGCAGCACCTGCGCAACCGTCTCCCAAAGAGAGTGGGAGAAACGGCCCAATAAGCACGCAGTATTCACCGACCGCAATGGCAGACTGGAGGAAGAAAACATCTTCTTCCCAAATGAGTCCAGTGTCTTGGATTCCCTATCCTGAGGGGCGGAAGGGAATGCGCCTTGGGACGTAGAGGCCTGCACCACCAAACTTTCTGGGGTGGCGTGTTGGCTGAGGAACTTTGGGTCGCCCGGAGTTGGGCGATGGCGGCGTGCAACCGTCCTGTTCACAGGAGTCCCTGTGCTAGGCTTGGACCATGTACCTAGAAGGACGTCCGTAAGTGCCTCATTAAAGGGCAAAAAGGGTTCAGAAGTGGAAGCCCCAGGCTGAAGCACTTCGGTCAGGAGATTAGTGCTGAACTGCACTGAGGGCAGCTCCAGTCCTAGGACCTCAGCTGCCCTCTTCACCACCATGGCATAGGACGCCCCTTCCTCCATAGCCACTGTAGGCGGAGAAAGCATGCCAGTGTCTGGGGAAGTATCTAGACCACTGGCTTCCCCAAGTTCCCCATACCAGTCCATTGTCTTCTCAGAGACATCCTGGTTCTCAAGAGGGTCTCCAGACTCCTCCCATACCTCTCCTGAGCCCAGCACCACCTCAAAGTGCTCTGGCGACAACATAGAACCTCTGGGTTCTGTCGACGTCGGAATTGACGTCGCTCGACGCCGTTCCGGCTCAGTGTCGTCGGGGATGAGGATGGGGCTTGCGCCACCGACGGGCTTCGGCGACGTCGTAGACACCGACTTCGGATTCGAAGCCGGGGAAGGTCGCGTTGGCACGACCGGTGTCGACCCGGATCCGGGATCGGATCCCTGAGGCCCCACCGGCGCCGTGGCTGGAGCTGACTGCGTCGAACCCGTGGGGCCCCATCCGACCCCGCGGGGCCCGAGGGCTCACCAACGCAGTCGTTCCGCTCAAATACACGGCACATGGCCTCGTAAAACTCTTTAATTTGAGCGGGAGTCGCTCCGGCTCCCGGAAAGGGTGGATGGCGCAAAGTCGACTCAGGCTCCGGCTCTGCAGAATCGCGCCTAGAGCGTCGGTGCTCCTTACCTCTCTCAACGTCAGTTGAGACGAAGACGAAGTCCGCATGGCCTTCTTCTTCTTGTGCCTCTTCCCCGAGTGTCCAGAAGACGTCGAATGGGAGGAAGAGGACTTAGGGCTCGGTCCCGCGACCTCCTCTTCTTCGAACGGGACCGTGACCTCCTTGGAGTCTCGCTTGACGGTGTCGACTGCCGGGCCACAAGCAACTTCATCGCTCGCTCCCTCAAGGTCTTCGGGGCCATCGCCCGACAGTCTGAACACGACTTCGAATTGTGGTCGCGGTCAAGACACTACAGAAATACGCAGTGGGGATCGGTGACCAACATCTTGCAGGAACAAGTCCCGCATAGTTTGAAACCTGTCTTTCTTGAAGACATCCCTCGCACACAAAGTCGAATCCAAAAATATCGACAAAAGTCGAGAAAAAGTCTGCCAAAAAGCGGCAGAGGGGTAGCTCTTCCTGCATTGGCGCTTAATTAACTGGCGTGGAAAGAAAAGAACTGACGTCCGCACTCCTGGGTGGCGCCTATATAGGCACAGCGACATCATAACCGACGCTACCGATGCCGACGACGTCACGCGGAGCCGAATGGAGCCACCCGATGTCGCGTGCAAGTGGTATTGCTCAGCAAAGTTTCCGGATCCAGTCTGACGCCTGGGAAATTCAAAGGTAAGGAATCTGCAGCTAGAAGTCTCTATCAGATAATATAAATATTAATCAACAAATTAATTTTCATTAATTAAATATTAATTAATTTAAATTAATGCACTTCCCACAATATACCCCCACAAAACACACAACACAATTAATTATTAACTTAATTATTATTAATTTTAAAAAAATGAATTGCTTAAAATTGATTTACTTCCCACCCCATACCCCTACAAAACCCACAACCACATCTATAATGTAAAAAAAAAAACAATTATTTGCACAATGAACATAGGGCCAGATGTATGACCCTAAATTGCATGTGCAAACGGGTTTGCGACCCGTTTGCGCATGCAAAATGACCCAGGGCCATGTACAATTCCTAAATAGCGAGTCACAATTTATTTGCGACTCGCTATTTAGGAATTGCGAGTCGCAATTAGGAAGAGGCGTTCCCTTCCTAATTGCGTCCGCTAATCAATGTACAAATGTATTGTGACCGCAATTGCGGTCGCAAAACACTCGCAAATTACCACCCTCTTCAAGAGGGTGGTAATGCAGTTGCGATCCACTTTGTGACTGTCTCTAAAAATATTTTTAAGGGCAGGCAGTGGTCCCAGGGACCACTGTCTGCCCTTGAAAAATGAAATGAAAACGTTTCATTTTTTTTTTTTTTTAAATGCATCTTGTTTTCCTTTAAGAAACACGGGCTGCATTTTAAAAAAAAACTGCTTTATTGAAAAGCAGTCCCAGACATGGTGGTCTGCTGAGCCCAGCAGGCCACCATACCTAGGAGGGCCTGTCATTCCCAATGGGCTCGCAAATTGCGAGAGGCTCATTAATATTAATGAGCCTCGGAATTTGCGACCCCATTGGGAATCGCAAACAGTTTTAAACACACTGTTGTACATGGCAAATTGCACTTCGCAAATTGCGACTCCCAAATGAGTCGCAATTTGCGAGGCGCAATTTTGCTGGTCGTACATCTGGCCCTAATTAATTATCAACTAAACAAATATTATTAATTAAAAACCAAATTATAATTCATTAAATGAATTAACTTCCCCCCCTTTACCCCTATAATCTCCACAACCCTCACCTAAAATTGAACTTTAAAAACATTAATTACACAATTAAAATTAATTTTCAATTAAATAACTAATAGTAATTAACAACTAATTCTAAATTAAGTAAAATGTATTTACTCCCCACCCTTTACCTCTATAAACCCAAAACCCACACCCAAAAACATGCAATGCCACGTGCCCCTCTTCCCTGGGCCAATTTCGACCCAGGGGACCCCATCCCATGGGGCCAACCCTTTTTAAATGGGGGAGGGCGCCGCACGACCCCACCTCTCCGGGCGGATTATCGCCCGAGGGCCCAATCCCCCGGTTCTCTGACTTTTTTTATTTTCATTACATTGTAAAGGGAGGGGGGGCCAAGCGACTCCCCTCCCTGGCTGTTGGCTGATTTCGGCCCTGGGGAACCCCATTCCCCGAAACTCGCCCTCTAGTGTGGGTGCCCTGGGCCCACCCAGGGCACCAATTTAGAAAGGTTGGGGACCATGGAGGGATCCACAATGCCCCCGTGGTCCCTGCCAGCTCCCTGGATACCTGCGGGAGCCAGCATTGCTTTGACAGAGAGGGAGCTGCTAACATGCAGGGGGGGGTCTGAGCTCCCCTCGCATTTTTACTTGTAAAGCCACGGGGTTGGGGGGTCTGAGAGACCTCCCCATTCAAGTAAAGAGGCCCCGTGGAAGTGGTGGTTCCCAGGGCACAGGTGTGCCATACGGGCACCCCTCGCATGATTTAAATCAAAAACCGTAGGGAGGTGGTGCTCCTCGGGGTTTCATTAAACCCTAGGAGGGGGACCCCATGCACCCCCTCATTATTTTTCATATGTCCCCTAGATTTGGCCCACCTGGGACTTCTTTTAAAACAAGTGCAGGAGCCCATGCTGGTTTTATTTTCAATATTGCAATGAATTCATGGATCCACCCGTGAATTTGTGGCAAAATTGAAAAAATTATCTCTTTTAATGTCCCTATGGGGAGCCCAAACCATATCTGGGGGTTCAAGGTATTCCTACCCTGCCCCCTTTCCTTTATTTTTTTACTTTTTGTGAGGGGCTCGGCTTCAAGCCAAGTCCAAAGATGGCTGCCAACACTTCCTGGTTGAAGTGCTGGCAGCCAAACAAATTTCAGTAGGATCCGCGAGTCCACTGCAAGGACTCGCGTCCCCAGATATATATATTTTTTAAAGTTAAATATCTCTAAAACTACTGAATGGATTTACACCAAATTACAAAAAACACGCTTTCTGGGCCTACATCTAGCCTTCTGCCAAATTTGGTGTAATTCCATTGCTGTAGTCGTGTTCAAAATCCCTATAGAAAAAGGTATGGGGAATACGCATTTTGGGACCCCCCCTTTTTTCTCAGCCCCCCCATGACGAATCACCCTGAAACGTTCAACTCAGCAGCTGAACCAAAAAGGGGAAAAGTTGTGAAAAGTTTGTGAAGATTCGTCAAGCGGCGCTAAAGTTAACGGCAAAAAAAATGCTTTTCTTATTGAAACATGGTCCTAACTATAACTACCTACTTGCGACCACCTGTAGGTGCTATATATATATCCGAAAAGCAGAGTCTTTCTTTTGGGAATTGACGGGTGGAGGCATTTTAATGGCACTTAATGGCCGCACGTTGTGTGAGCAAGGTCATTGTGTTGACCAAAATGCATTTTGGCCGAGGGGTGCAATAAAAACATTTGAAAAATCGAAGAGGTGTGGAGTCTGTGGCTGGTCGATTTGGACATAGTAATTACGGGAGGTGATTTATGCATACATATATATACATATATATATACTTCACATTAAAACAAACATAGAAATTCAATGAAAAAAGCAAAAGTTAAAGTGACATTATAGTAGGCCTGGGCAGAGAACTCAGCTCCGTTCACTGAGTTTTCCACACCCTGCAGAGAGTTTTTTCCTCGCTCGCTCTCACCAATGTCAAGTTGGCGAGCGAGGAAAATCCAGCGCTAGACCACCTCCCTGCGAGATTTCTCAACGCTAGTGGTCACAGATGGTCGCGAACGCTCGCGTTGAGAAACCATCCATTCAAGTTGAGGAAGCCGCCGCACAAATAGAATATCTGCATGAGCAGCAGAAAGAAGCAGTGCCCACTTGCGCTGCGCATGGTGCGGGTCGCACTGATTTTCCAGCGTGGGACAAACACCTGGCGCTAAAAATCAGGGCGAACGAGGAGACCTAACACACTCTGCGAGCTTGCGGAACTCCACGGAGCGCAGAATTCTGCAAACTACGCCCAGGCCTACATTATAGTTAGGGGAAAATGTCATTTAAATCATGCTATTTTAAACTAACAAAACCACGGAAATTCACCAGTTATAGTTATCTCAAGTAACTATAACTCGTGTCCCTGCTATCCACAGTGTTTTTATCAATGATGTTGTTTTAGATGTTGTAATGATGTTATCAATGATGTCATAGAACATTTCATAAAACAGAAAAGTAGATCTAGCTCTAGTGACAAGGTGAGATTGATTACTATTACCCAGACACCTGCCTTCTTTATAACATTCTTCGTAATATTGGTATATTTTGACCACCAATAAAACACTTATCCCTTTTTTGACTGCACACCCCAGCTTGACTTTTAGAAGAGAATGTACACTTGCCAATCTGACCAGCCCTAGTTATCCTCTTTATACTAGACATGACAATTGGCTGAGTGAACCCATCAAGAGCTTCCACAAATGTGGCCACTGCAACACATGCAGATGGGCAATGGACAAAGTCAAAGGTTTTAATTATAACAACATGGGTGACTTTACTATTCCCATGTTAATCAACTGTGCAACAAGATTTGTTGTCTATGTAATTGTTTGCACATGTCGCAAAATATATGTGGGCAGTACTATACGGCCACTCAGAGACCATATTGCAGAACATTTCAGGGCACGTAAGACCAATGATTATAAATATCCCATAGTGATGCATACTATGAATGAGGGTTCACAGGGACAACTTCACAAATTCAGTTACCATGGCATTGATCATGTGAAAAATGACATGAGAGATGGAAATAGGGAATTAATACTTAGACGATGTGAAGCCACCTGGATAATGAAATTACGTACGGTTGAACTGGGGTTGAATATTGACAGTGAGATGCAATATTTCTTTGGAGATTAAGTGCTCCATTTTTCTCTGTATTATACATGTCCCACAGTTATGATTTAGACAACAATAACATGGTACCTACTTTCAGAGACATATTGAGTATTTCTAAGGAAATCTGTACATCGGATATGTTTTAATGGGGTCGCTTTTATGTACATTCAACATTTTTTTGCTAATTCCTTAGTTCCTGTAGACAATGTAACAATGAGAGATGGGATTAGGTGATGTGTGACTTAACTACATGGGGAAGTTTTGCACCGTTTTACTGGATCCCACACTTCTGTACTTTTACCTTTTTGCTTCTCCTACTTACTTTTTATCTTGCTCAGGGTAGACACACTGCTCTTACATGGTATTACCCTCCTGATTACCCTATACTAGGTCAGTTTTTTTAAATTTCATATGGTCGACACATTTACTCCAGTGTTTGATATATTCAGAACAGTTTCTGTACATGAAACTGTATAGTAACATGCATGTCTATAATACTTGTTTAGATATTTTCCTGTCTGTATATATGATTTGTGCTAATATTATGTCTTGATATGAGCGACTATCATTTATTGGTTGACCGCATACTTGTGGTTTGTGATTGGATGACACCTTTTAGTTATTTGTAATTTTATCTCTAGCTTTTTATGTGGCTCCAACGTATTGTTGGACAAGTTACTTACCTTCGGTAACGATATATCTGTAAGAAACATTAGTAGTGATAGATTCCTTACCTTAGAATATCCCCAGGCGTCAGACTGGATCCGGAAAGTTTTCGTCCGCAGTACCCCTGCGCGTCAGTAGGTGGCGTCGTGCGGCTCCGCGTCCGTCGTTGACGTCGTGGTCGCCGAGATGACGTGGCGGGCGCTACTTAGCCGCCGCCCACGCGCGCTGACGTCAGTTCTGTACACGACTTTCCGCACCAGGAACGCGGAGCCATGCAAGATACTGACCACTGATGCATTGAAACTAGGGCCCTGAAAGGGATGACCTTAACGCTAGAAATCAGTTCGCAGAACGGGGAGGATGGGTGGGGCGGTAAGGAATCTATCACTACCAATGTTTCTTACAGATATATCGTTACCGAAGGTAAGTAACTTGTCCATCTGAAAGAAACACATAGTGATAGATTCCTTACCTTAGAATAGATACCCCAGCAATACCAACGCCGGTGGTGGGTCTGCGAACCAAAATCACACCAGAAAGTCACGGAGAACAGAACGGCCAAAGAAGCCGTCTCTCCGGACTTGGCTGTCAAGGCAATAATGCTTGGTAAACGTGTGCAGCGAGGCCCACGTGGCTGCCTGACAGATGTCTTGCAGGGGGACACCACGTCCCAATGCAGTTGTGGCTGCAGTAGCTCTGGTGGAATGAGCACGCAGCCCCACCGGAGGTTCTTTTTTAGCCAAAGAGTAACAGGCTTTGATACATAAGACAACCCAGCAGGAGATGGTTCTCTTATGGACCGCCCGACCTTTGTTGGTGCCAACGTAACCAACAAAAAGCTGCTCATCCACCCGGAACTGCTGTGTGCGGTTGAGATAAAAAAGATAGCGCACGTTTTGGGTCCAGACGGTGGAGCCTCTCTTCCTCTCTGGAAGGATGCGGAGGCGGAAAGAAGGTGGGCAGGGTAATAGTCTGCCCAATGTGAAAGGCCGTAACCACTTTTGGCAAAAAGGAAGGAGGGGGCCTGAGCACAACCTTGTCCGGATGGACTGAAAGGAAAGGAGGCTGACAAGAAAGAGCCTGGAGCTCACTCACCCGCCTAGCGGAAGTGATGGCCACCAGGAAGGCAGTCTTTAATGTTAAAAGACGAAGAGGACAGTTGTGAAGGGGCTCAAAGGGAGCGCACATCAAGTATGTCAGAACCAGATTCAAGTCCCACTGAGGCATCACGAAAGGAATAGGAGGAAAAAGGTGTGTAATGCCTTTGAGAAATCTATTTACAACAGGGGACTTGAAAAGAGAGGGCTGATCAGGGAGCCTGAGAAAGGCCGAAATAGCAGAAAGGTAGCCCTTGATAGTGCCCAGAGCGGAGCCCTGCTGGGTCAAAGAAAGTAGGAACAGTAGTACTTCAGAAAGAGGGGCAGAAAGGGGATCCACAGCCTTTGCTGTGCACCATGCCACAAATTTGTTCCACCTGCAGGCGTATACCACTTTAGTAGAGGGACGCCTGGCTGCCAGAATAACGTCACAAACTTCAGGAGGCAAGTCGAAAGGAATCAACTGCCGCCGCTCAATCTCCACGCAAAGAGGTGGAGGCTGGACAGGTTCGGTGGAGGACCATCCCCTGCTGCTGTGACAGAAGATCCTCCCGAAGAGGCAGTCGGATCGGGGGATCGATGCTCATACTGAGTAGCTCAGGACACCATACTCTTTGAGCCCAGTCCGGAGCCACAAGAATGACTTGGGCCCGGTCGCGCCTGATCTTCTTCAGCACTCTGGGCAGAAGTGGTATAGGCGGAAAGGCGTACAACAGACTGCAACTCCACTCGCGACGAAAAGCATCGCCGAGCGAGTGCCGCCTTGGAAATTCCAACGCGCAGAACTGATGACATTGCGCGTTCTCTTCGGTGGCGAATAGATCTAGCCAAGGCTCTCCCCACTGCTGAAACAGACCTTGCGCCACCTCCGAGTGAAGACACCATTCGTGATCGAGCATGCACCTGCGGCTGAGTTCGTCCGCCCTGGCGTTGAGAGAACCTGCCAGGTGTTGAACCACCAGGGACATGTCCTGATGTTCCAGCCATGTCCAGCGACGCAGAGCCTCCTGACAAAGGGTCCACGACCCCACCCGCCTTGTTTGTTGCAGTACCACATGGCGGTGGTGTTGTCTGTGAACACCTGCACTACTCTCCCCTTGACAGAGGGAAGGAATGCCTTTAGTGCAAGCCTGATCGCCCGCAGCTCCAAAAGGTTGATATGGAGCTGGGACTCCGCCGGAGACCAGAGGCCTCTGATCTCCGCCTCTCCCATGTGGCCGCCCCATCCCAGGAGGGATGTATCCGTCACCACTGTGAACTCCGGTTGGGGAAGGGAGAGGGATCTGCCGTCGACCCAATGCCGGTTCGTGAGCCACCACTGCAATTGTCGTGCAGTGCCCTCCGAGATCTGGACGTGATCGGACAGGTTTCCCTGATGCTGCGCCCACTGGAACTTCAGGTCCCACTGCAGAGCCCGCATATGCCACCTGGCATGATTGACCAGCAGGATGCAGGAGGCCATGAGGCCCAGCAGCCTCAGAGTCACTCTGACCGAAACCCGGGACAAGGGCTGAAAGATGGGAATCAGAGCCCGAATATCCCGGACTCGCTGTTCGGGAGGATAGACCCGAAACCGCACCGTGTCCAGAACCGCTCCGATAAAGAGGAGCTTCTGGGAGGGAATCAGGTGCGACTTCGGCACATTGATGGAGAACCCCAGCAAGTGCAGGAGGTCGGCCGTAGTCTGGAGGTGGGAGACGACTGCCTGGAGCGAGCCCGCCTTCAACAACCAGTCGTCGAGATAGGGGAAGACTGAGACCCCTGATCTGCGCAGATGAGCTGCGACCACCGCCATCACCTTGGTGAACACCCGAGGGGCACTGGTAAGGCCAAAGGGTAGCTCGGTAAACTGAAAGTGCTCGTGGCCTACCGTGAACCGTAGGTAACGCCTGTGGGCTGGCAGGACGGGGATGTGGAAATAGGCATCCTGCAAGTCCAGCGCCACCATTCCAGTCTTGCGGGTCGAGAGCAGACAAGACCTGAGCTACAGTGAGCATCTTGAACTTCTCTTTGCGGAGGAAGCGATTGACGTTCCGGAGGTCTAAGATAGGACGCAGGCCTTTGTCCTTCTTGGGCACCACAAAGTAGTGGGAATAACAACCACGACCTACTTCGTGTGTTGGAACGCGCTCGATGGCCCCCTTGGCCAACAGGGCCGCAACTTCCTGCTGAAGAAGCACCAAGTGATCCCCCGACATGCGGTGGTATTGAGGTGGCATGGCCGGGGGGGTAGTCTCGAAGGGGAGGGAGTAGCCCCTCCGGACTATCTCTAAAACCCACCTGTCCGAAGTGATGGTGCGCCAGTGGGGGAGGTGATGGCGGAGCCTGCCACCCACTGGCGTTTGATGGGCCTGAAAGTTCGGACTAGGAAGGTTTGGAGGCAGTGGTGGCCGGTGTGGTGGTGGACTGACCCGCCCGCTGTCCCCTTTGTCCGCCACGGCGGAACCCGCGGCCGCGCTGGGATGACTGCTGCGCCGGCCTGTGGCTCTGTTGCGAACGCTGCGGGGCGCCCCTTCCTGTGCCACGAAAGGAGCGAAAAGCGGAAGGCGGAGGAGGGCGGACTGCCGAGAGTCCCAAGGACTTGGCCGTAGCCCGTGAGTCCTTAAACCTCTCCAACGCGCTGTCCGCTTTGTCGCCGAAGAGGCGACGGCCATCAAAGGGCATGTCCATAATGGTGTTTTGGACATCCCCCGAAAATCCAGGGGTTCTCAACCAGGCGTGACGGCGAACCGCCACCGTCGTTGCAATGGATCTGCCCAGTGAGTCGGCGGTGTCTAGACCACAACGGATCATGAACTTTGCTGCGTCTCTCCCCTCTGCAACAGCCTGGGCGAGAGCAGGCCGGGCCTCCTCCAGACACTGGGGCAGCACGTTCGCCACCGTATCCCACAGAGAGTGGGAATAACGGCCCAAGAGGCATGCACTGTTCACGGACCGCAGCGCAGAGCTGGTGGAAGAGAAAATCTTCTTCCCAAACTGATCCAGCTTCTTGGATTCCCTATCCGGTGGTGCGGAAGGGAAGGCGGTTGGGGAAGCAGAGGCTTGGACAACCAAGCTCTCGGGAGTGGGGTGTTGGGGGAGGAAAATGGGGTCACCCGGAGCCGGGCGATGGCGTCGGGCCACGTTCCTATCCACAGGAGCCCCTGTGGTGGGCCTGGACCAAGTGCCCAGAAGAACGTCAGAGAGGGCTTCATTGAAAGGAAGCAGCAGCTCCGCAGAAGTAGCTGCTGGCTGAAGCACCTCTGTCAGGAGGTTAGTCCTGACGGCCACAGTAGGGAGCTCGAGGTGTAGGACCTCGGCAGCCCTACGCAACACCACTGCATAACTGGCTCCCTCCTCCGTAGCCACAGTAGGAGGAGACAGCATGCCAAGGTCTGGTGAGGTATCCAGACCACTGGCGTCCCCCAATTCCTCAGCCCAGTCCTGTTCAGACTTGCAGGCTGCAGCGAGAGGGTCCTCAGACCCCTCCCAGTCCTCCCCTGGCTCAAAGAGGCGAGCCATGGCCGACAGGAACACCTGTATCTGGGCCGGAGACGCCGATGACCCCGGGAAGGGCGGGTAGTCGGGCGGCGACTCCATGGACTGCGCCGGAGCCGCGGGGGTGGCACTACCCATACCCTCAGCTACATCGCGCGACCGGCGAGGGGAAGTCGGAGAACGATGGCGTTTCTTCGACTTCTTGTGCTTCGCCTTACCTGACCCTGAGTGCGAAGACTTGGATCCCGACGAATGGTGACTCCGCGCACGGTCCCTCGACCTCCCTCTGGACCGGGACCTGGAACGGCACGGAGCCGACTGCCGGGCTTCCAGCAACTTTCGGGACCGCTCCCGCAAAGTCTTCGGCGCCATGGCCCGGCAGTCGGAGCACGACTTGGGGTCGTGGTCGTGCCCCAGGCAGAAAAGACACACACGGTGCGGGTCCGTCACCGACATCATGCGGTGGTAATCCCCACAGGACTTGAAACCGGGCATCCTAACTGCACCTTAGGAGTCGAAGACTCGATGAAAAAAAGGAGACAAAAGTCTAAAAAAGTCAGTCAAAAATTGACTGGGGGTTCCTGCTCTTTCGGATCTGCGCTTGCTGGTGCGGAAAAAGAAAGAACTGACGTCAACGCGCGTGGGCGGCGTCTAAGTAGCGCCCGCGACATCATCTCGGCAACCACGACGCCAACGACGGACGCGGAGCCGCACGACGCCACCTACCGACGCGCAGGGGTACTGCTGACGAAAACTTTCCGGATCCAGTCTGACGCCTGGGGATATTCTAAGGTAAGGAATCTATCACTATGTGTTTCTTTCAGATATTGGCACTTCAATATAGCCACCATAGTTACTCATGCTTTGTAGTGTTGCACAAGTTACTAACTTGTGTAACGATATATCTGTAAGAGACAGTAGTTAGTGACAGATTCCTTACCTTAGAATATCCCCAGGCGTCAGGCTGGATCCGGAAAGTTTTTGCGTAGCAGTACCATTGCGCGTCGGCAGGCGGCGTCGTGCGGCTCCGCGTCCATCGTCGGCGTCGTGATCGCCGGGATGACGTCGCGGGCAGTACTTAGACGCCGCCCCTGCGCGCTGACATCAGTTCTGTACACGACTTTCCGCGCCAGGAACGCAGAGCCATGCAAGAAGCTGACATAGGTGTCTGAAAAATACTAGGGCCCTGAAAGGGATGTCCTTAACCCTAGAAATCAGTTCGCAGAACGGGGAGGATGGGCGGGGCGGTAAGGAATCTGTCACTAACTACTGTCTCTTACAGATATATCGTTACACAAGTTAGTAACTTGTGCATCTGAAAGAGACACGTTAGTGACAGATTCCTTACCTTAGAATAGATACCCCAGCAATACCAACCCCGGTGGTGGGTCTGCGAACAAAGATCAGACAAGGAAGTCCGGGAGGACAGAACGGCCAAAGAAGTCGTCCCTCCGGACCTGACTGTCAAGGCAGTAATGCTTGGTAAACGTGTGCAGCGAGGCCCACGTAGCTGCCTGACAGATATCCTGCAGCGGAACACCGCGGCCTAAGGCCGTGGTAGCAGCCGTTGCCCTGGTGGAATGGGCACGCAGCCCAACAGGAGGCTCCTTCTTAGCCAAAGAATAGCAGGCTTTGATACACAAGGTTACCCAGCGGGAAATGGTTCTCTTGTGCTCCGCCCGACCTTTTTTGGCGCCCACGTAGCCAACAAAGAGCTGGTCATCCACCCGGAAGTGTTGTGTGCGGTTAATATAGAAGGAAAGCGCATGTTTTGGGTCCAGACGGTGGAGCCTTCTTTCCTCTCTGGAAGGATGCGGAGGCGGAAAGAAGGTGGGCAAAGTGATGTTCTGCCCAATGTGGAAGGCAGTAACCACCTTTGGCAAGAAGGACCGACGCGTCCGAAGAACAACCTTGTCTGGATGGACAGACAGAAAGGGAGGTTTGCATGATACAGCTTGGAGCTCACTCACCCGCCGAGCGGAGGTGATGGCGACCAGAAAGGCTGTCTTCAGAGTCAGAAGATGAAGAGGACAGTTATGTAGAGGCTCAAAGGGAGCGCACATGAGAAAAGTAAGAACCAAGTTCAAGTCCCACTGAGGCATTACAAACGGAACAGGAGGGAAGAGGTGTGTAATGCCTTTTAGGAACCTGTTAACAACAGGGGACTTGAAAAGGGAGGGCTGATCAGGAAGCCTGAGGAAGGCCGAGATAGCACAAAGATAGCCCTTGATGGTACCCAGGGCAGAACCCTGTTGGGCCAGAGAAAGAAGGAACAGAAGAACCTCAGAAAGAGGGGCAGAGAGGGGATTCACAGCCTTTGCTGTGCACCATGCCACAAATTTGTTCCACCTGCAGGCGTATACCACCTTAGTGGAGAGACGCCTGGCTGCCAGAATCACATCACAAACTTCGGGAGGCAAGTTGAAAGGAATCAACTGCCGCCGCTCAATCTCCACGCAAGCAGGTGGAGACTGGACAGGTTCGGGTGGAGGACCGTCCCCTGCTGCTGCGACAGAAGATCCTCCCGAAGAGGCAGACGGATCGGGGGATCGACGCTCATACTGAGTAGCTCGGGATACCAAACTCTTCGAGCCCAGTCCGGAGCCACAAGGATGACTTGGGCCCGGTCGCGCCGAATCTTCTTCAACACTCTGGGTAGAAGTGGTATAGGCGGAAAGGCGTACAACAGACCGCAACTCCACTCGCGACGAAAAGCGTCTCCGAGCGAGTGCCGCCTTGGAAATTCCAACGCGCAGAACTGCTGACATTGCGCGTTCTCTTCGGTGGCGAACAGATCTAACCAAGGCTCTCCCCACTGCTGAAAGAGACCTTGCGCCACCTCCGAGTGAAGACGCCATTCGTGATCAATCATGCACCTGCGGCTGAGTTCGTCCGCCCTGGCGTTCAGGGAACCTGCCAGGTGTTGAACCATCAGGAATATGCCCTGATGTTCCAGCCATGTCCAAAGGCGCAGAGCCTCCTGACATAGGGTCCACGACCCCACCCCGCCCTGTTTGTTGCAATACCACATGGCGGTGGTGTTGTCTGTGAACACCTGCACTACCGTCCCTTTGACAGAGGGAAGGAATGCCTTGAGTGCAAGTCGGATCGCCCGGAGCTCCAGAAGGTTGATATGGAGCCGGGACTCCGCCGGAGACCTGAGGCCTCTGATCTCCGCCTCTCCCATGTGACCGCCCCATCCCAGAAGGGACGCGTCCGTCACAACTGTGTGCTCTGGCTGGGGAAGGGAGAGCGATCTGCCCTTGACCCATTGCCGGTTCGAGAGCCACCACTGCAACTGTTTTGCAGTCCCCTCCGAGATCTGGACGTGATCGGACAGGTTGCCCTGGTGCTGCGCCCGCATATGCCATCTGGCATGATCGACCAGCAGGATGCAGTAGGCCATGAGGCCCAGCAGCCTCAGGGTCATCCGTACCGAAACCCAGGATAAAGGCTGAAAGATCGGAATCATAGCCTGAATATCCCGGACTCGCCGTTCGGGAGGATAGGCCCGAAACTGCGTCGTGTCCAGAACTGCTCCGATGAAAAGGAGCTGTGGAGAAGGAATCAGATGCGACTTCGGCACATTGATGGAGAACCCCAGCGAGTGCAGGAGTTCGGCCGTAGTCTGGAGGTGGGAGACGACTGCCTTGGACGAGCCCGCCTTCAGCAGCCAGTCGTCGAGGTAGGGGAAGACTGGAACCCCTGCCCGGGCACAGATGAGCTGCGACCACCGCCATCACATTCGTGAACACCAGAGGGGCACTTGTAAGGCCAAAGGGGAGCACGGTGAACTGAAAATGCTCGAGGCCTGCCGTGAACCGCAGGTAACGCCGGTGGGCCGGCAGGACAGGGATGTGAAAATAAGCGTCCTGCAAGTCCAACGCTACCAACCAGTCTCCTGGGTCGAGGGCAGTCAAGACCTGAGCTAGGGTGAGCATCTTGAACTTCTCCTTCCGGAGGAAGCGATTGATGTTCCGGAGGTCCAAGATAGGACGCATGTCCTCCTTGTCCTTTCTGGGCACCAGAAAGTAGTGGGAGTAGCAACCACGTCCTACTTCTGGGGTCGGAACATGCTCGATGGCCCTCTTGGCCAAGAGGGCCGTGACTTCCTTCTGCAGAAGCACCAAGTGATCCCCTGACATGCGGTGGAATTGAGGTGGCATGGCTGGGGGGGTGGTCTCGAAGGGGAGGGAGTAGCCCCTTCGGACAATGTCCAAGACCCACCTGTCCGAGGTGATGGCACGCCAGTGGTGAAGGTGATGGCGGACCCAGCCCCCTACTGGCGTGCTGTGCACCTGAAAGGAAGGACTAGGAGGGCTTGGAGGCTGCGGACGGGGCGGAGTTGGTGGCCTGACCCGCACGCTGGTTGCCCGAACCGCCACGGCGGTAGCCACGTCCTCGGCCACGCGAAGACGCTTGCTACGCCGGCCGGTGGCTGGGCAGCGGACGTGACTGGGCGCCCCTTCCGTGGCCACGAAAGGGGCGAAAAGCAGAGGTTAGCGGAGGGCGCACAACAGAAAGGCCCAGGGACTTGGCAGTAGCCCGTGAGTCCTTAAAACGCTCCAGCGCATGGTCTGCTTTGGAACCAAAAAGACCGACTCCATCAAAGGGCATGTCCATGAGTGTATTCTGGACATCACCCGAGAAACCAGTTGTTCTCAGCCAGGCGTGGCGACGCAGCGCCACCGTCGTTGCAAGCGATCTGCCCAGCGAGTCGGCGGTATCAAGGCCACAACGTATGGTGAACTTTGCCGCATCCCTACCTTCCGCAATGGTGCGGGTAAGCAGTGTCTGGACCTCCTCAGAACACTGGGGCAAAACAGCCACCACCGAATGCCACAGGGAGTGGGTATATCGGCCCAAAAGGCAAGCGGTGTTGACGGACCGCAAGCCAGCACTGGAGGAAGAAAAAGCCTTCTTCCCAAACTGGTCCAGGCGTTTGGATTCCCTATCCGGAGGGGCGGTAGGGAAGGCGGTTTGGGAGGCAGAGACTTGGACAACCAAGCTCTCGGGGGTGGGATGTTGAGAGAGAAACAAGGGGTCGCCCGGTGCAGGGCGATGGCGTCGGTCCACGTTCCTATCCACAGGAGCCCCTGTGGTGGGCTTGGACCAGGTGCCCAAAAGAACATCAGACAGTGCATCATTAAACGACAGCACAGTCTCCAAGGAGGAAGCTGCCGGCTGATGCACTTCCGTCAGGAGATTAGTCCTGACAGCCACAGTAGGCAATTGGAGGTGCAAGGCTCCCGCTGCTCTACGCAACACCGTTGCGAAATTTGCTCCCTCCTCCGTAGCCACGGCATCCCCAAGTTCCTCTGCCCAGTCCTGATCATACTCACACTGCTGTGTGAGAGGGTCTTCCGACCCCTCCCAGCTCTCCTGGTCCTCCTCTGGTTCAAAATATGGAGGAGGAGGGACATCTGGGACCCAAGGTCTCATCAGCGCCGGCGTCGAGCGACGTCGGTCCGGCTCCATGTCCGGAACCGGAGAGAACTGGGGAACGACGCCGCCCGAGCCCCGGGCGGCGTCAGGAACGGCACCGGGGACATCGGCGCCGGCGGAGGCGTGGTTAGGTCAACCGGCATCGATCGGGGTTGCGGTACCACCGGAGCCGGGATCGAGGCCGGGGCCGGAGCCGAGGCCGGGATCAAGGCTGGCGGGACAGGCGACGCCGGGACCGGAGTCGTCGGCGACGCCGGAGCAACCCCATCAGGGCCCACGGGGCCCAAAGGCGCACCGGAGGGACCTTGAGGCCCGAAGAGGCGGGCCATGGTCGACAGGAATTCCTGTATCTCGGCCGGAGTCGCCCCCGAACCCGGGAAGGACGGGTAATGCGGGGGCGGCACCACAGGCACATCCTGAGCCGCGGGGGCGGGGACGGTGCCGACAGGGGCCTCAGCCGAGTCGCGAGACCGGCGAGGCGAAGTCTTAGAGCGATGGTGCTTCTTAGACTTCTTGTGCTTCGACTTACCCGAGGAGTGCGAAGACTTGTACTCCGACGACCGGCGGGGGCTCCGCGACCGGCCCCTCGACCTCTCACGGGACCGGGGCTTGGTGCGGCACGGAGCCGACTGCCGGACCTCGAGGAGCTTTCGAGACCGCTCTCGCAAAGCCTTCGGGTGTAAGGCCCGGCAGTCAGGGCACGACTTCGTGTCGTGGTCTCAGCCGAGACAGTAGAGACACTCTAAGTGCGGGTCTGTGATCGACATCATTCGACCACAGACATCGCATGGCTTGAAGCCGGGCATCCCTACCGACACCTAGGAGTCGAGAAGACTCGAAAAGAAACAGTGAACAAATCACCAAAAATGTAGTAAAAAATTGACTAGGGCACTGCTCTTCCCGGATCTGCGCTTACTGGCGCGGAAAAGGAAGAACTGACGTCAGCGCGCAGGGGCGGCGTCTAAGTACTGCCTGCGACGTCATCCCGGCGATCCCGACGCCGACGACGGACGCGGAGCCGCACGACGCCGCCTACCGACGCGCAAGGGTACTGCTACGCAAAAACTTTCCGGATCCAGCCTGACGCCTGGGGATATTTTAAGGTAAGGAATCTGTCACTAACGTGTCTCGTTCAGATCATTACGATCTTGTGAACATATTTCCACTTTGATGAGGTTTTTATATATTATGTGCGTTTACAGTTTTTAGTAATTTACATTTGAGGTGTTCATACATATTATTGGGAAGTGGTCACTTACGCTATTTATACTTTGACTATACAACGTCTCAGATAGTGTGTTATTTATACTATAATATGGCCGCTGTAGCTATCTTTGAATCCTTTTTTATGTTAATGATGCCGCAAACACATTTCTACCTTATGTTGCCGCGTACACATCACAACTGTATTGTGGCTTACCATAGAAGTTTTGTGATATCTCTGACAGTATGACTGCTACTGTTACGGTCTAATCGTGCCTCATGTATACTAATGTTGCGTACACAATTCTGTTATGCAGATGTTTTCTACAGACCTCACGTGTTAATTAATTTTGAGTAGCCCAATATATTGATTGATACATATTGATATTTAAGGAGTGATTACTTTAATGTATATTGATATGGTATTTGGTGCCTTTTTTCTACTGTATTAACATATTCTAAGATGACTGCCATATTCAGTAATAATAATATCACGTGATAATTCTGCTTTCGGAGTATATATTTTACTCCCAACATGGCGCTTGCCGTCCACGCCACCACGCACATGCGGAGTACTCTCCTTGCCGTGATACCTTTTTTCGAACGGATGCACAAGTTACTAACTTGTGTAACGATATATCTGTAAGAGACAGTAGTTAGTGATAGATTCCTTACCTTAGAATATCCCCAGGCGTCAGGCTGGATCCGGAAAGTTTTGCGTAGCAGTACCCTTGCGCGTCGGTAGGCGGCGTCGTGCGGCTCCGCGTCCGTCGTCGGCGTCGTGATCGCCGGGATGACGTCGCGGGCAGTACTTAGGCGCCGCCCCTGCGCGCTGACGTCAGTTCTGTACACGACTTTCCGCGCCAGGAACGCAGAGCCATGCAAGAAGCTGACACAGGTGTCTGAAAAATACTAGGGCCCTGAAAGGGATGTCCTTAACCCTAGAAATCAGTTCGCAGAACGGGGAGGATGGGTGGGGCGGTAAGGAATCTATCACTAACTACTGTCTCTTACAGATATATCGTTACACAAGTTAGTAACTTGTGCATCTGAAAGAGACACGTTAGTGATAGATTCCTTACCTTAGAATAGATACCCCAGCAATACCAACCCCGGTGGTGGGTCTGCGAACAAAGATCAGACAAGGAAGTCCTGGAGGACAGAACGGCCAAAGAAGCCGTCCCTCCGGACCTGACTGTCAAGGCAGTAATGCTTAGTAAACGTGTGCAGCGAGGCCCACGTAGCTGCCTGACAGATAACCGGCAGCGGAACACCGCGGCCCAAGGCCGTGGTAGCAGCCGTTGCCCTGGTGGAATGGGCACGCAGCCCAACAGGAGGCTCCTTCTTAGCCAAAGAATAGCAGGTCTTGATGCACAAGGTAACCCAGCGGGAGATGGTCCTCTTGTGCACCGCCCGACCTTTTTGGCGCCCACGTAGCCAACAAAGAGCTGGTCATCCACCCGGAAGTGTTTTGTGCGGTCGATATAGAAGGAGAGCGCACGTTTTGGGTCCAGACGGTGGAGCCTCTCTTCCTCTCTGGAAGGATGCGGAGGCGGAAAGAAGGTGGGCAAAGTGATGGTCTGCCCAATGTGGAAAGCAGTAACCACCTTTGGCAAGAAGGACGGACGCGTCCGAAGAACAACCTTGTCTGGATGAACAGACAGAAAGGGAGGTTTGCAAGAAAGAGCCTGGAGCTCACTCACCCGCCGAGCGGAGGTGATGGCCACCAGAAAGGCTGCCTTTAGAGTCAGAAGACGAAGAGGACAGTTATGCAGAGGCTCAAAGGGAGCGCACATTAAAAGGTAAGAACCAAGTTCAAGTCCCACTGAGGCATTACAAACGGAACAGGAGGGAAGAGGTGAGTAATGCCTTTTAAGAACCTGTTAACAACAGGGGACTTGAAAAGGGAGGGCTGATCAGGGAGCCTGAGGAAGGCCGAGATAGCACAAAGATAACCCTTGATGGTACCCAGGGCAGAACCCTGTTGGGCCAGAGAAAGAAGGAACAGAAGGACCTCAGAAAGAGGGGCAGAAAGGGGATTCACAGCCTTTGCTGTGCACCATGCCACAAATTTGTTCCACCTGCAGGCGTATACCACCTTAGTGGAGGGACGCCTGGCTGCCAGAATCACATCACAAACTTCGGGAGGCAAGTCGAAAGGAATCAACTGCCGCCGCTCAATCTCCACGCAAGCAGGTGTAGACTGGACAGGTTCGGGTGGAGGACCGTCCCCTGCTGCTGCGACAGAAGATCCTCCCGAAGAGGCAGACGGATCGGGGGATCTATGCTCATATTGAGTAGCTCGGGATACCAAACTCTTCGAGCCCAGTCCGGAGCCACAAGAATGACTTGGGCCCGGTCGTGCCGAATCTTCTTCAACACTCTGGGTAGAAGTGGTATAGGCGGAAAGGCGTATAACAGACCGCAACTCCACTCGCGACGAAAAGCGTCGCCGAGCGAGTGCCGCCTTGGAAATTCCAACGCGCAGAACTGATGACATTGCGCGTTCTCTTCGGAGGCGAATAGATCTAACCAAGGCTCTCCCCACTGTAGAAAGAGTCCTTGCGCCACTTCCGAGTGAAGACGCCATTCGTGATCCATCATGCACCTGCGGCTGAGGTTCGTCCGCCCTGGCGTTCAGAGAACCTGCCAGGTGTTGAACCATCAGGAACATGCCCTGATGTTCCAGCCATGTCCAGAGGCGCAGAGCCTCCTGACAAAGGGTCCAAGACCCCACCCCGCCCTGTTTGTTGCAGTACCACATGGCGGTGGTGTTGTCTGTGAACACCTGCACTACCTTCCCTTTGACAGAGGGAAGGAATGCCTTGAGTGCAAGCCGGATCGCCCGGAGCTCCAGAAGGTTGATATGGAGCCGGGACTCCGCCGGAGACCAGAGGCCTCTGATCTCCGCCTCTCCCATGTGACCGCCCCATCCCAGAAGGGACGCGTCCGTCACAACTGTATGCTCTGGCTGGGGAAGGGAGAGGGATCTGCCCATGACCCATTGCCGGTTCGAGAGCCACCACTGCAACTGTTTTGCAGTCCCCTCCGAGATCTGGACGTGATCGGACAGGTTGCCCTGGTGCTGCGCCCACTGGAACTTCAGGTCCCACTGCAGAGCCCGCATATGCCATCTGGCATGATTGACCAGCAGGATGCAGGAGGCCATGAGGCCCAGCAGCCTCAGGGTCATCCTTACCGAAACCCAGGATAAAGGCCGAAAGATCGGAATCATAGCCTGAATATCCCGGACTCGCCGTTCGGGAGGATAGGCCCGAAACCGCG